>OX388311.1:24480622-25039377 GCA_947579605.1 Athripsodes cinereus | reverse complement strand
AAAAACTTGTCCCAACAAATAAATAGGTAACTTGGAAAGTATTTGACCTAGATCAAAAAAAATTGGTGTTGATTCATAACTTGGTCATAGCAATTTGTAAATAAAAATCATTGATATAAATTGACCCAGAAGACATTTTGTAGAATATGTTGAAATATCTTTATTTCTCGGATATTTCAGGAGTCCAAGGACTCCTATTTATCCATTTAGGTGAAGATTTTTTTAATATTTGGACTCTCTCTATTCTAATACAACTATGCCAGTGTTGGCATCTACGATCCTACCACGTCAGTGGGCGGGGGACCAATAACGAAATATTATTTTTATATGATAGTATCTTTTGTTTCCAAAACTACATTAATTGTTGTTTAATATTTGTTTTTAACGGCTTTTAGCCTTTATATTATATTGTAACAAAATAGAAATATAACAAGTTTAGATGACATACCAGTTACCTATTTATTTGTTTACTGCATCTCTACAGAAAACTAAGGACCCTCGTAATAAGCAAAAATTTCACATGTCAATGCACAGAGGACATGTTTGTCCGTCCATAAGCAAATATTTTCAGATAAGCCTTAACACTTTTATTTCTATTTATAATTTCTTTTATTAAAGAAAATTTATTTCTTGACTGCTTAGTACCATTTAGTTAGTAGGTATCCATAATACAAGATTCATACCTTAATTTGGGACCAGCTCGACCCGTGCCAATTGTCCATACATGTTCTAAAAAATAAGGTAATATTTCAAAGCTTAAAAAAAGTTGAATCTCGTATGCATCATGTCTCAAATACATTTGATTAAGGCACAGCACAAAATTCATTGTCTAACACAGTTTCGACATTTCATATACAATACACTCGTACTGTACATCATAAGGACATATATTTTTTTAATACTTTTAAGTGTTTTGTAGAAGTCACATAGTTATAAAACTCAATTGCAGTAATATTTATCCATCACACTTCAATGAATCGGCAACCCATTCTCATTCCGTGATGGAAAGATTTCGGTCTTCCAGTGGAAAGTCCATGGTTCAAATATGGCTGCCAAGCTACTCTATCTTCACAACATAAGTAATTATTTAATATATAGGTATCAGGCAGTGTGTCAAAACAAGAATTTGGGTTTCTGTTGATTGTAAATCAAGTTTCGTGTTTTGAATCTGAAATGTCTGAAAATATCTCAATAATTGGCGCAGAGAGGACATCTGTAAGTTTTATCATTTGTAAAAAGTTATGTTATGGTGTATATCCAATAAATGTAACGAGTGTAGCTTTTTATGTAGACATAAATAGATTTACGACTCCAATTACACTATCTCCGATGATGTGTATTGTACTGAAAAGTGAGGGTGTAAAACAGGCAAACTGCGGCTCAGGCAAGCAAAAAACCACAAATTTTCTTTCATAACCTGTTAGATTGATCTTTAAGGTACACTTATAAAGAAAAAACAATTTGGTAACCATACTGCCTCTCTTTCATATTTAACTTTGAAAAAGTCATGTTTTCTAACCTCAAAATTTGCGAATAATATTTATTTAAATTTTTTCAAAACAACATATCACATCAAAATATTTTTTTATATCATCAGTACATATCACAGAATAAATGGTAAAAATATCACACGAAAATATTAAGGATTAACTGAGCTATGATTTTTTTTCTCTTCAGCGGCACAACGTCGATGTTGACAAAAACGGACCTCGCTGGTAAACTTTGAACCCCGATAACTTGGAAAGTATTTGACCTAGACCAAAAAAATTTGGCATGGTTTCATAACTTGGTCATAGCAACTTGTAAATAAAAAATCATAAAAATCGGAAGTGATGGGTTACTTTTTGCATTTTTTCTTGGTGATTTGAAATGAAATGCCCCAGGTAGTTGAAGTAAATTAATACACATGTTTTCAAAAAGGCCTTTAGGTAGTTGAATATACACAAGCCTCATGATACAAATTGTATAATATTTTTGCTCTTATAATATCTACGTACTATTTTAATCCAAATACATAGGTGTAACGTGATTTATTATCTCTTTGAGATAGATGGTTACAAATGTATAAAGTTATAACTTAAAAGCAAAATATTATTATCATTATATTCTATGAATACTGTTTTCAAACTAATGAAGTTAATTAAGTACATTTATAATGTTCTACTACTACTACTTTATAAATTATTAAACAAACATATAATCAAATAATATGAATAAGTCGTCTAGGGATTATTTAATGTAATGATGTTGTTAAAATCTTTTGATCCATTGGTTGGTATTCAACAATTTATTTTTACCTATTAGGTACATATTACCTCATTAGTACTAATACAATACATTTTAAGGGTAGGGTATTACGCCGTAATATTTTGTAAATGCATTCTACGGTAGATTTCTCCCTCCGCGCGATCTTCATCTTCCCTTTCCCCGCTGTTGTTTCTTACTAAAATCTTACGAACA
Source organism: Athripsodes cinereus (assembly GCA_947579605.1). Classification (NCBI taxonomy): domain Eukaryota; kingdom Metazoa; phylum Arthropoda; class Insecta; order Trichoptera; family Leptoceridae; genus Athripsodes; species Athripsodes cinereus. The sequence continues at coordinate 25,036,917 of OX388311.1, read as the reverse complement.
AAAATCTTATAAGAAATATTAAGAATACTGCGTATTACGTACCCTATAATAATTATTAATATGAATACATATTTGGCTTCTTTCTCACTTGCACCATACTACATTCTTCACATACCGCACTTTTTTACAACTGAGTCAGTAGGTAATAAAAAATAGATTTATATAACAATAGGCCTTTATCAAACAGCTCTACTTCAAAATACTGTATATAGATACCAGCATTAAAATCTCTCTACTTTTACGTACCTAATCAATAAATAATTTTTCATAGTAAAATAGTAGAATAAAACTAGTAAAATGAACAAGGTTCAAAGTTGCACCATTCCAATTTGCATGTGAAATAATATTGTTTTTTATTATTTTTTATTAAAAAATAATAAAAAACAATTTCAAACACAGCCCTACTGTAAAATAGTTTTATTTTTTTCACAATAAATACCTAAGTATTTATTTTTATTTATGTTGAAATATATGTCTATCAATCGTGAAATTTAATTTATTTAGATCCGAAGGATATATTTCTCCCAACTTTCATTCTAAAACATTTTTTTTAGACAACTTATGAACTTAATTAAACCCATAAACTCTTGTAATATTTATATAAATGATCCAATGAAAAACTTATGTAAATAACGATATTTCTTAAAATAACATTATGATCACGAAACTCATCAAACACGAAGATTTCAGCTTAGTTCAATATTGTACTTAACAAAATTACCAATCCTTTTACAGAAAGTAAAATAAATAATAATACCTAACATTATTCCACAAAACTTTGGTTTTCTTGATGGACTTGGGAAACAATCGTCAACAACAAACAACATTGCATGTGGATTATTTTGTTAAAGTTGAATATTGTAACGTAACATTCTTTACCTACAGGAACTTCTAATAAGAACACTTAGCAAATGGCATTATGAGAATCGTTCGATGTTCGCGAACTTTATGGCATTAAATAAAATATGCTTAAAGTTTTGGAAGTACAGTCCTCATACACTTTACTTTGTGTGAAGATACAAATAAAATAGAAATAAAATGAGCAAACAGCTGTTTTATACTTGAATGCTTTCAATTTAATTAAGTTTATGTATATTATCACACACTAAATTTTCTTCTAATGCACAAACGATTCTTGCTCAAAAAAATAACGTTTCTAAAAACATCCAACTATACTGAAACAAAATATAAAGTGCGTTTTGCTCAAAATAATTCACCGATCTTTTATTATTGATAAACCTGAATCTATAATGTAACGTTAAAAATTCAACTTCAAATTGAGTTCATTTGAGTTGGGCGTTGATAAATGACTAAAGTTTTTAATAAAAACTCACTGATGATAAGTGTCTACCCGAAAGGCCACTGAGTCTAGTAATATTCATAGTGAAACTAAACACTGCTTTTTTTGTCTTAAATTCATTAAAATTAACATTCAGTTATTTCAAATAAAATACAATCACAAGTTGAAAAAATATTCATAGCGTTAGCGATTTCAGTTTTTTTTTATTTCAAACACCGAGTTCTTGGATAAAAGTTCTTGGAGATCGTCATATTTTGTGCCTAGTTATTTGAATTTTATATTTTTGGAAAAACATCTTCAAGATGGCGGCCCATCTGACAGTGACAAGTATTTCAGTTTTCATCTTACATATGCATACATTTCAATTATTCTAAACTGAACATTTTAAAACGTTAAAAGGGTGTTGTACACAAAATCATTCGCCGATCTATATGTAAAAATTAACATTAAATTTTCTTATTATACATGAACAGTTTAAGCTCAAAAATATGTTTCTTATAAAACTAACTATACTGAAAAAAATATATAAAGTATTAAGTGCGTTTGGCTCAAAATCATTCAACGATCTATTGTTACCGATAAGCATGAATGTGTCGTACTTAAGCCATACTGGCAACGTTAAACATTCAAGTTCAAATTGAGTTCATTTGAGTTGGACGTTGAGAAATGATAGGTTAGTGAGCTGAAAGGGTAGAAACGTTGTGAAGTGGGGGCTAGAAATCAAAGTGAATGATTACATTTGAAGGGTGAATGTCGATTTCTAACATAAAGATCTCCACTTGAACGAATATGTACCATATCGAGGAAGGAAATATCGGCAATTATTGTTGCCGGTAACTTAGGTACCTATTATTAGTACAGTTTCAAGTTTATACTTACTGGGAAACACGTGTATTTTTGTAAATATACATCCACGAAGTCTCCGAGATAGAATTAATTTCTTAATCTTTTCTGTAAATTTTTGAAAGTCCTGTTAAAAGTTAATATTCGTAAAATACCTAATACACATTTTTTTTATTCGATGATAAGGAATAAATCAATATTACAACAATATAATATGCAAGCATAATTTTATATTTACCCAAAAATCCACAATACACTTATCGTATGTTTTTTGCTTCCAGTCAACCCGAAAAAATATAACAAATAAAAAATTAAAATAGGATGACATCCATAAAAGTTTTTTAGGGTACGGATAGAATTATATATAAAATCTTAGATGCTCGGATTAAGATAGACGATATTAAACTTGAGAATATATTAAATAAGCTATTATATTACAACACTTCCCACAAATCATTCGTTTCAGGTGGGTTGCCAGAAAAAAAACCTTTGTAATAAATGATAGATTATCATTTTTCATTAGTTCTGTACAAAAATAATGATAATTTTGACGCTTCGAAGGTTGTTGTAGGTTATTTTGTTCGATGCCGGTGGAATATCTATACTAATATATAAAGAGGAAAGATTTGATTGTTTGCATTGAATAGGCTCCGAAACTACTGAACCGATTTGAAAAATTCTTTCACTGTTGGGAAGCTACACTATTCCCGGGTGACAAAGGCTATATTATATTTTCAAAAAAATAGGGATCCTTACTAATACAATTTTTTTTTTAAATACCCATCTACCCGTGCGAAGCCGGTGCGGACCGCTAGTCAGAATATAAAAACAAGTGTAGGTATTTAAAATATAATCATATAGTAAATTTTAGGGCATGCAACTATAAAAAGGAAATAAAATTGACAAAATCATTTTAAATATACTACTACTAGATAATATATCATCTCGGCATATCCCACAAGTGGGGTAGCCAGCAGACCAGCTACATATAAAACATGCAAGCTGTCTTCTCCGTGCCAATATAAAATCAAGACATTCAGGATGGGTGGCAAACCTCACCGCTGAATTTAAGATGTAAAATGTCTTATTTTTTCGAAACACCTGACTTTCACAGGACACTCGAAAACTTATGGAGAAGAGTGGGAGACCAATTCTTTACCGGGTGCTCCACGGGATAATTTTAAATATCGTTTTTTTTATCAATAAAAAAATGCTTACTAAAAATCATCCCTATAGGTAAATATCTTTTGAATTGGGAATGAATTCCTTATTAAAATGTATTTATTTGTCAAATGTCAATGAAACTTTTATGGCAACAATTTCAACTTAATAATTGTTTGATTTTATTATAGTCAATGATGATTGATGATACAAACTATTCAGAAAAGTTTTTAAGATGATGGGAAATAGATTGTTTTAAGAGATTATTATTTGAAAGCACACAGAGAATGCCATTACACTTTCAGAAACAATAATGCCACTGATCAAATGTTAGTTCAGGCTGTGCACATTATTATCATTTCAATCTTATTTGAATATCTTTATACACAAAAGTCTTTCTTTCACCCCTTATATTGCAAAAGATCACCAGCTGATATGGTTCAGAGGAAATTTTTCAATGAATTTTAAATTTCACTCACATAAAGCTCGTTCAGCTAGCCTTTAATCCTTTACGAGACACGTGATTGAGTTAACTTATGTATTTATTAATTTTTATTTCAAACGGTACCTACATCTACATAACGTTTTTTTTTTTACTTAAACATCTCTGGTAAATTAAAGATCTTTGCTGGTTCACGTGTTGAATATTTATTTCGTTTACATATTTGGTAATTGACGGTTTATTAAGCTTATTAATTTTGTAAAAATAAATAAATCTAAAACAAAATAATCATCAAACAATAAAGTAATTCAGTACAAATATAGGGTACATACAAATACCATAATTATGGAACGATTTGCTTATTCTAATCAAATGTATGTACTCCAATGGTTTCCCTAGTTTAATATAAATTGTAATTTTAAGTATCACAGGCTTATAAATTTATATAAACCCGTTCACTTTAACTTTATTTCGTTATTCAATATTTTTCACTTCCCATAAATCATACAAAATTCTATCCCACACAACGCTCTAACAATGTAGAAGGAAGGGTGAATAATATAGTTAGAAGCACTTGCTAGTGCAAAGTTTTTATATTTAAGATTTATACCATCCATACCCGAATATATTACTGAAAAAAATAGTTCCTATGTCATACATCATTATTGTGCAAATTATTTCATTTTATATAAAAGTGGTCTCCGAGATCGCCTAAAGGACTTCTCCCAACATTGCCTTCCCACAATTTACAACAACCATTAATTTCCTCTAGTTCTAAGTATAATGTGACGAGCGCATGCATTTTCTTAGCGCATGCAAGAGGGCTTAAATATCGAAAACCTTCAATACGACATGGCATACTCGAAAACCCATCATTTGTAAAAAATCGCCATGACAACTTCCAATCAACTGATACTTAGTAAGTACAATGTCTTATAATTACGTTTGCACTAAAGCTCACAGTTTAAGTTTTTCTGCAATATTTTTGTTATCACGTATCATGAAGTGTTAATATAAAGTAAAACGTTTTCTCTACGATAACTTTATCGACGTTTCCATGAACTTAGCTGTTGGATATCAGTTAGTAGACGTGCCGTATAAGATGAATGTTACAAAAATGACGTTTGAAATGGATAAGGTGATTAAGTTTTTGCATTCATGTGCATTTTTCATAAAATTCCGTCTGTATGAAATGTTAAACTATTTACGATGAATAACGTAGTACATAAACGTTATTACAAAGATATTGTACGTTTTTCGCTTGTAACAAACTGAAAAGAATTTTAATATTTAGATACGCTTATAAAATTTCTACGAAACTTCAATAACGAGTGCACAATAAAAATATTTTGATAGTTTATAAATATTTATAAAGTTTTAAAAGTTTTTCCATTTTTTATTACTACTATCATACTACCACAAGATATCCAACAAGTGATGTAGCCAGTGGAATAACATCATTTAATAAAACACAAGACGTCCTTTCCAAGTCGATCAAAAAATAACGATGTTCCAATTAGTTCGATGTACATAGAATCTGCTGCCGAGAACTCATATGAAAGTGTAAGAGACATATTATTCTTGCCAAGGCATCAAAGTGAAAAAAAAATATTATCCATATCCTCCGTCCCATAAGAAAACAAATTTTATTGTTACAGCTGATTGAAATCAAGAAAACAAAATTTTGAAGAATAAAAAGTTTTAAGCATATCAAACATTGATAAGATTTATGTACATAATTTCCATACAGCGTGCTTTATGTGCACTTGCAGTCAAAATAATACTCGTACAATTATACATACCAATGGATGTGAAATATTCCGTTCAACTACAGACGGAGTTTAAACAACAATAAGTTTGTACCAATGAATGTTATATGTAGGTGCCATTTGAAAGTTACTTGCTTAATATTAAAGCACCTATTAATGTACAGTTATAGCAAAAGAGATCGATACCGAAACGCAAAAAGCTACTCAAGTTTGTGAGTCATTCTGCGTAGAAAAACAGAGATGGAGAGTGTTTGTGACATAAATAACTTGGCTTGGAATAGGCAGAGGTACTAGAAGCAGCAGCAATGGACAGAAAACTCTGGAGGAAGTATCCGGGCGCAGTGACCTGTCAATCTAATCAGGGGAAGAAGGTCTATTTATACATATAAACATGAATGTATTTGAATACATATCAAAACAATTTTTGTAAGGTTATATGTATGTATAAGCGTGTATCTTTTTTATATCTTCCGTTGTATATATACATATTATGTAGGTACATATTATTCAAATCAAGTTTGGTCTTTGTCGCGAGAGAACTACAGTGCTATTTGCAGCTTTGGTTGTAATCAGTTTGCATAGTTTATGTACATAAGTACCTACATGTTGTGATTAAGGTTATCATTACTAAGTATTTATTGTTCATGTATAAATTTCAAACTATAAAACTTATTTCTCTCAATATTGTTTGTGTTATTTTTTTATGAAAATTTAACACACAAAGCAATTAGAAAAATAAACAAAATCTCATTTAAAGTTTACCAGACAGGATTTAAACTCGCATCCCACGTTTTTCGCGAGGTGTGCTTCGTCCAATAAAGCTACCTCGTGGTTCTCTTTTACACTCTCCAGTGCCATTTTATTTCTCAGATTATAAATTTGGCGTACAGCTTGTTCGAAATCAAAAATTGTTTAATATTAATAAGAGACAGATTGTACCTAGTTATAATATTGCATCATAAAGAAGAAGTTACTTATCTATTGTAAAGAAATGAAGTGCTCTTATAAAAAAAATATCCTTATGTTATACGCACTAAGCGCTCGTTAATAATTGATTCTTGATTTTCCCCCCGAATTTAGTTAAGAAGATGAATTATTACAATAATAATATCTACTTACTCTTTCTATTGTGTCGGCAACAATTTCAACAAAGTTTTACCCTTAATAATATTGAACTCCACTTGTTTCAAAGGTTGTTCACAAAGAGATCGGCGGTGGCGGCAGCATCGCTCACTCCACGTTTATCGTCTTTCTCGTTCACTCCTCCATCGTGCTCTTTTGCTTCATCATCCTTTGTGGACAAAACTTTAATGGCCTTTAGATATCATGGAATGTTGAGGTATACCCACATAATAATGTAACGTATAATTATAATAATGTATAATATGTAATCTTTTGTAGATATTCGTGAATAACGATATCTTAGAATAAATATGTTGGCCTGTCTGTAAATATGTAAAATGATACTAAGTCCTAGATAAACATTTTTAATTTCATTATACACGACGTGAGCCTTTTACATGTCGAATAAAATCAGTATGGCGGACAATAATATAAAACAATAGTACACAATAACATACGGTATTAAATTACAAGAGAAATACCTAAATATAAAATAATATATCAATTGTTAATTGAGGCGTCCACACAGCTGGATGCGAACGTCAATCATCAATCATCAAGCAAAAATCTTTAATCTTCCGGCGACAATTCGAAGCATTCTCCGAAGAAATATTCGAATGAATGCCTTTGTTACGTCTCATGGACGGGTAACGAAGGCATTCATTCGAATATTTCTTCGGAGAATGCTCCGAATTGTCGCCGAAAGATTTAAAATTTTTGCTAGATGATTGACGTTCGCATCCAGCTGTCTGTATGCCGCAAATGAAATATTGTCTGAAGTCGATGGGGATAAATAGATCTATAATAACATAATAATATGTCGATAAAAGTACCCTCTATATCAACTTACATCTTTGTGAATTGTTCCAAGAAATAAAAAGAATATTTAGATAAAGGTATTACAATTTTGTTGACATTTAGGTATTTATTTATTTAATTCTTTTTGCACATCATCATTATAAAACAATGTTAACAAATCGATACAAATTTTAAAATACTAAGACGATAGTTGCGAGATTATCACTCTGAAGTGATTTCTTTCATCTAACCACGACACATTAATATTATTTTGAAATGTTTATTCATATTATTAACAAAACATAACAAGCAGAAAAAATTCACCCAAATTGCATTAGTCACAAACAACATATTATATTATTATAGGTAGTTCTTGTTTTATAAGAACTAACGCGACTATTATTATTATTTTATGTTTTTTTTAATACACATATTTTTTAAAAAGATGTATCTGGCTCCCTGTTACAAACCTAAAAGGCTTTCACAGCAAACTAAAAGCTTGTGTCGTGAAAGGGAAGTTTGCCGGCACCTGGGATCAAACCGCACACCTCTTTTACATGACACCGAGACTTCAAATTATGACAAAAATAGATGGATACTTTAATGTCAAAATGCTGCCAATTTTCACAAACTTTACCTCTGTCTTTCAGTTTGGACATAAAATGGACTCAGTACTTTTACATACCCAAAACCTTGGAATGCAAAGGAGATATGTAAAAACCTTCTTCTTCTTCTTCTATCAGTGCCGTATCAGCTCCCCCGACGTTGGCGATCACTCTGGAGAATGCTTCTCTGTCTCGCGCTGTGCGGACCAGTTCTCCCATCCGTGTTATTCCGGTCCATTACCGTATATTCCGCAGTCACGACATAATCCTTCTTCCCACTCCACGACGTCCGTCAACCATGCCCTCTATTATCAACTGCAGAAACTGATATTTATCGCCTCGCAGGATGTGGCCCATATATGATACTAAACGAACCTTAATATTTGTCAGGCGCTTTCTATTCGTATATGCTCTGCATAGAACTTCTGTTTTGGACACTAAGTCTGTCCACGGTATCTGAAACATCCTTCGATGAACCCACATCTCGAATACCTCCAACCGGTTCATTGTGTAAACCTTAAGTGTCCAAGTTTCGCAACCATACAACAGCACAGACCAAAAATAGCAGTTAATCATTCTCTGACGGAGCCTCAAATTAAGGTCATTGCAGAAAAGTGCTTTCATCTTATTAAAAGTGGCTCTTTCTATTTCAATTCTGCATTCCTTTTATTTAAATAATTTTGTTGTTATTCTTTGGGTTGAAACAGGTTGAATTCTAGTACACATTACATATCATCTAATAATGTGAGTAGGTAAATTATGTAGACTGTGGAGGTACTCACTACTTTTGTGCTCAACTGATTACATTTCTGGTTGAGTTATATTATTATGCATACCTATTATTATATTATCATTATTGTATTCAAACAAAGCGTCTTTGAAATAAACATATATTACTGACATTAATTTAATTATCTACTCACAAACAATAGAAATTCGTTCTTTTGTGAATTATATACTGAAAAGAGAAGTTTGTCCTAAAAAAATATTCCTAGCAACGTTCATTTATTTACATGAAGTATTAAAAAAAAATATCATATTAGATAAACGAAAATAGGCTATTATCGAATACGGAGGAATGTCATATGAAAACTCCTATGATATTCATTCTCATTCTAACATTCTAACACTAACATATAAATGTAGAGTCTCGGCCTCGTGAACAAGGGGTCCATGGTTCGATACCAGGTGCCGGCAAACTCCCCTTTCACGACACAAGCTTTTAGTAGCTTACTGTGAAAGGTGTATAAGGTTGTATTTGGGTTTATAACAAAAACCCAGATATATCTTAAAAAAAAAATTATCCTAAACACATTGAAGTCATTTCAGTACACTTGTATTGGAGGTGAACAAGTTCAGCAACATCAAGTGAAATCAAACCTAGAATAACTGGATTGGTGAAAATTCGATATTATCTCACCGGTGACGGTGGTTTGAAAATAATAACAAAATACTTAGAGGACCCCGTTAGGAAATATCAGAAATATTAGTATCATTGACACCTCCAAACATACTGTTATTACGAAGGATTAACTAGAGAAATGTACTGGAAAATATAATTTTACTAGCAGCATCAGGCTGCATGTCTGCTTACACCATATATATATATGCCAACAACTCGACAAATCGAGTATCGTGAGCGCTTCAGTTTCACAGCGGATCTGTCTGTGCTGCATCCACTTTGCTGTGCCATTTCAGATGACTAAATAGGCCAATCTGAGACAAGCACACTCTGTCGCATTTGGGACATGGATGTTCTCCCGCAGGTGGGCCTTGGTGTTTTCTTTCATTTGGGATGCAGCTATATGTCAATTTTCTCCACATGGTGCGATCAGTAGCGTCCTGTTTCCAGGTGTGCTGGATATTGCTGTCCTTCAAGATGGTATGAAGGACGTCTTTGTACCGCTTACGTTGGCCACCTTGGTTTCTTCTCCCATGTACGAGCTCCCCAAATAATATGTTTTTTGGGAGTCGGTTATTGTGCATTCGGACGACATGACCAGACCAACGCATGGCACTTTGTGATACCAATATTCCAGCTCTACAGCAGTTGGCTCTCCTAAGAACTTCGGCATTCGACACCTTGTGGAACCACCGTATTTTTAAAATCTGTCTTAGCTGGCGTTGTTGTAGTTTTTCCAAGGACTTAATATGTCTTCTGTACGGGACCCAGGTTTCGCAGCCATACAATAACGTTGGCGAACAATAGAGCGGTTACACCATAAATCATATAAATAATCAACAAAAAGTATTTTTGCCCTTTTTACCTTATATGCAAAATCAAGAAGCAATTCCTACATAAAAACTATGTTTTTAGGTATATATATAACAGTCAGTTATAAAATTTATATTCATAGGTAGGTACTTACTTATATAATATTTACAAAGTTAAAAATGTCGGTAGTGTCAAAAAACAACGGTTCGATAACGTCACATTTGTTAGACATGGGTAAGTAGATACCTTTTATTTGTAACAACCAAATTCCGAAAATCTGAAAGGATGGCCTATTGTTCGGTGCTATACCTTATCAAGATGAAGGATGTAAAAGTACTGAAAAGTGTGAACCAGAGTACGTAATAATCAATTAAATTAAAATAAAATATTATATAAGAGGTATATATTGATTTATCGCAGCTATTTTATTTGTGCCAGCAAAAATTAAAATATGCACGATAGATTGGAAAATGATAAATGCCATATAAATGTTTCACAAATACTTTTTTTGAACACACACAAAAAATCGGGTAATATTAGACTACTATACTTTACTATACCTACCCTCACGCCGTATCCCAAGTGGGGTAGGCAGAGAGAACTTAACGCCATATTATCTATCATAACATACTTCTTTCACTTCCTTTACATTCATTCCATTCCTCATATACACGCACGTCGATTTCTCTAATTTTATACGCACCTGTCCTTGAGAATTGGTCCACATAGTTTTCGAATGTCCGCACTTCCTTTCACCATCTATTTTAGATAGATATATAGCCTTTGTCATGCTTTACTTATCCATTTGTTCCATATGTTCAAGCAATCGTAACTTGTTTACACACATTCTATCCACAACATACCTCTTGCATTATTATTATTATTATTATTTGGATGATTTGTAAAGCGCCGTTTTGTGAAAAAAATCCACCTCAAGGGCGCTCTTTGCTAACTAAGGTTTTGTCTGGATTATTCCGTGAGATTTCTTGAATAGATAAGTCTTCAGTTGGTTCTTGAAACGAGATATGTCCTGCGTTTCTCTGATCATTTGTGGAAGCCGCCTGTTCCAGACTACAGGTGCCGATATTGCAAAAGCACGCTCCACGTACTCTGGTTTCGATACAGTACTGGTCACCTCCAATTTAGTTGTAATATTATCTTGACAAAACCTCAGTGTTGTCTGTCTATGACTTAACGCCTGTCTACCGCAGAGTTCCGTGATATGTTCTGGGGCCATAGCATGAAGTGCCTTAAATACTGTCAAACACACTTTAAATTCGACTCTCTCCGGACATCTGAGCCAGTGAAGAGATTGAAGGGTGGCAGATATGTGTGAAGAGCGATTCAGTTGATAAATGAAACGTGCAGCCGCATTAAAAACGGACTGAATCCTCTGGAGTTGATATTGTGGCAGATTTGCGAGGATGCCATTGCAGTAATCCAATCGTGATACGACGAATGAGTTAATTATGGTTTTAGCTCCGTCGGTTGATATATTTTTCCTTATGCATCCATTCATTCTTCTAATATCCTCATTCCCCACTTCATCTCGCAACATTTTACCTATTATTCTTCTCAGTGATCGCAACTCCACTGCATTTATTCCACAATCCTCCTTATTCAACTATATCCATGTTTCGCTTGCAATATGTAAGTTAAGGTGCCTGAATGGTATTGTGCACCAGCATTCTTACTATTTTCGATATATTGCCATTGCTGACGTTAGGTCGAAATGCACCGTTTACACCGGTCATTTTCCTAATTTCAATACCTCTATCGCATCTTCCATGAAAAAATATTTATATGAAAACTTCTTTAGGAAAATAAGCTTCAAAAGAGATATTTGGACGATATACCCAAACCATTTTTTTTATACCAGAGATTAATAAAATGTCGTTCATTTTCAGAGTTTTAGATTTCATCAAGTCCTCTTATTAAAATAACTTTTTTAATCATATTTCTCCGATACAGAAATGTGAAAAACAACGAATTGACCCAAATAATAATAATTATTGATGAAAAAATACTAACACCATGGTCAAATTTAAATATTCATTCACGAAATATTTTCCATTCTGATTTTTTAACGCCTGCCATTCTCATTTTGTGAAATAAAATGGAAAAAAATAAGCAGCCTAAATAATTATTATGATTATAATATTTACTGACATACTTTATTTTCTTGTTCAATTATAGAATGTCGTAGGATTTTTGACGCGAATAACCTCGCTTGTCAACTTACTCGGGTGTAAAATGACTAATGAAGTTTTTTTTACGTAATTATTTTGAATTTTATTTTTCAATGCAAAGTATGTGGTTAACGGTTTGTGTCAAAATATTATGTTGGTGACGTTTGCTAGTAAAAGTCAGTATAAAAAAACTGAAACATTATTGCCAAGTTAGTATACGAAGTGGCACGAAGAGGACAGTTTGCATGTTTCTTGCATGCAGCTGATCTGCTGGCTACCCCACTTGTGGGATATGCCGTGATGGTATAGTATAGTATAGTATAGTATAGTATAGTTTAGTATACGAACTTGAGGAGTTCTATTGTCACCCTGATCACTCGTAAACGAGTGGATGTTACGAGTGGATGGCCTTAAAAGATAGAATAGAGTTCTCTTGATATAATTGATTTTTTTTATTTATTTATTTACCGAAATATATGGCTTACGCCTTTTGCAAAAATATTAAGACGACCGGTGTGGCGCGGAGGCTTACGCTCTTGCCTTTAAGTCACGAGGTCCCGGGTTCGATTCCCGGCCAGGTAAAAAAGGAAAAATGACCTTTTTCAAATTTCCCAAGGTTTGGATGCTACATGTATATGGTTCAGTGCATTGTATATATTATGTGTTTCGTCGTGTTAGTAGGTACACATCTTAAAAGATTCATATCTTAATTTGGGACTAGCTCGGTCTGTGTGAATTGTCCACCAAAACATGTATACATGTTATGTTATGTTATTAACATCAAATAAAATATACATTATGCATATGCTTCACTTAGTTACAATTATTATATACGTACCTACATATTTACCTATTGACGAAATCGCTCGATTTTTATTTCAAAATTTCGAGATAAATACAAATATATTGTCTTTTTCACATATTTAATATCTAAAAGATAATCTGAATTTAATAAATTAAACTCATAAAATTTTGTCATATTATGGAGTAACATTATTCATATGAAGTTTTATTTCTTTACGAAAATGGTTTTCAAGGATTAGGTAATCTCAAGAGAATATGCGAGTACTTTAAATGCTGAATTCATGATAAACTTCGCGTTGAAAATAAAGTTGTGTTCGATAAAATATTAATTCAATGGTTGTCATTTTATTGATCTGATATTTTTTGTACTTTTCACTTTTACCAAACCTAGCCTATGTGAACAACCCTTGATCGTTCGAGATTTCACAGAAAGAGGTAACTCAATCAGAAATAAGCCGTTATATGCTGTATGCTTAAGAAAAGTTTCAAATAATTCTAAAGTTTGTACAATCACAGAGTGAAAATTCATACTAATGAAATTTTATTTTAATCACACAACACAGTTTATTTTTCACTTAGATTTATTTAAAATCTCAGATTAAAAATAAATCTTAGTGAAAAATAAACTGTGTTCTGTAATTTAAATAAAATATCAAAAGTTTAAAAAACTATTTTTCTGTATATTAAAAAAGAGCACCGCTTTCATTCAAACAAGAAAACCATCACCAATACTGATTGGTTTGCCTTAGAGAATTCGAGAGTGAAAATATTGATGACTTATTATTTATTATCACTGAGACGATGACTGGCATATTTATTATTTGCAGTTGTCTTCGGTTTACCCCACACGTGGGAGATGAGTTATTCAAATCGTCTACTTGTAAAGTTGATTTGGAAATTACATAGGTAACTAGTACTACATAATAATAATAATATGTAGTAGGTATATTCATGCCTTTCCTATGATAATTCATACTTTGAAGTGGTGAATTTATTTATGTTATTCCCTTGGGTACTATAAAGATGTAGAATTTACATAGACTTGGAAATACGCATAAGTTATGTTGATACAAATATTATAATAAAATATGTTAAACCAAGATATGTTTGTAGTTATGTTGTAATTGGGAAATAAATCAGATGATTAAAAGGATGATATAATATTATGTTTGATAGATTTAGAATTGCTTTCATTTTACTGTCATTTTGTAGCATGAAAAATGCTATATATGATATTTTTAGGTAGCTTATAAATATTATTGCTGGAAATTAATGGAAAATTAATTAAAGTAAAATTATTTATTAATTTTATTCTTCTTGCACATCACTATACACATATCAAAATTAACAAAGTAATTTACGTAAAAAAAGAATGTGATGATAAGTGATGATAATAAAGTTGCAATAGCGTATAATTATAAAATAAAAATAGGAGAATAGTGTGCTTCAAGGATATTCAATGCAGGTATGATCTATAATGCAAATCACAAAACAATGCGCCCATATATCAAATCTAGCTATGTTATAACTAGTGTTTATTATTATATTTATTTTATAAGTGATGTCAATAAGTTTTTTGTATTTTGAAGTTTCTAAAATATGATTTCATTCATAAAAATCTTTGTAAAATAAATTTATTTAATTACAATTTATAGTCAGTCCTAAATGTAATTTATAAAATACCAAACCATATTTCTAACGGTTTTTTGCCCTCCTTCCCAGAATCCAATAATTTACTTTTATAATTTTATTATCAAGATCTGTTTAAAAAACAACTTGAGAGACATTAACAATAATAATTATAATGCCATGTAAAAATGACATCGAATTTATAAATATTTTTTAATGACTTTTGTTTCCTTGAACATATTTTTCGAGTTGCTTTAAATCTGAAGAACATGGACTGAAATAGTATTATTTCACAGATATTTATTACAACTTACCAGGCTCTGGAGGACCAGCTATGATGACAGTTTCGTCCCTGAACCACGATGTTATTGAGATATGATCTGGTCTCTCGCATGTTAACACAGCAGGAGATCCAATATCTGCTGAAGCGCCTTGGACGCGAGGTTCGTAGAAATCCACCAAAACTGAAAAGAAAATGAAGTTATATAAGTATGTTTAACCTTTAAATTTATATTTTGTAAGTACTGCAAAACTTTAACACACCAGCCGCATGTAACAAAACACGCAAATATTAATAATATTACATATTCATTAAAAAAATATAGCAAATAAATTAAGCACCAGACTTCATCGCTCCATAATAATTTAATTATTGTACATTGAAAAGGAAGTGCGTACTGTATTTATAGAAAAAAAGGATTTTTTTATTAACAAAATACACATTGACAATTTTGAGAATTTGCATAGTTAGTACTACTTAATTATAAATGTTTGAATGTTAGAGTTTGCCAAAATATTTTTCTCAAGTAGGCACTTATAAAAGTGTAAATAAATATTATTAAATTTTTGAAAACTTTGAAAACTTTCGAGATAACCAGGATGAAATTTAAGCTGTAAAAAGGTCTTGAAATATTATGTTTATATAAATGCTTTCACTATAGGCATCCTTTTCAAGTTTTCTTTTGATGGAAATTTATTACCTTCCCTTAATTTTTCACTTTGTTTAACTTTGAAAAGCAATTTCAAAAGTATTTTTGCCTTCTTATTATTTTGTAATATTAATCGCGAAATTAAAAAAGTTCTTTGTTTCATTATTTTAATTTGCAATAGGCTTAGGTACATATTTACCTCGTTACGTTGAAGAAAGGGAAATGATTTTCTCTAATTACCTTTCAATTATCGAGTTTTGTTCTTACTTGAATTGAATTATTTTTGTATATTTTTAATTGAGAACATTAATGTATTATCTCTATTTACTCAATACTGAATAATGAATAAAAAAAATCAATTAAAAATATCTGTTGCAAGTTATTGTCATCATGATTTCCACAATGATGGCAAAATTGTCACTGCCTATCCCGCGTGATAAAAAATGATTTAATACAATATCACAATCTAGAAATCCCACTCTAATTGATAGATATAGGTAGATATATAAACATAAGCATTTTTTGCTGAATAAAAATAAATTGAAATAGATTTAATATCAAAACACGTCAAAAACAAGGACGAAAACAGAGGTAAGTGTAGGTATGTAGAGTCTCATTATTTATATAAATGAAGAAAAATGGTAAGTAATATTTTTTTTTATCAAAAGGTGTATTTGGTGGTAAGTATAACTAACTCAAAAAGCTTAATGTTTTTGTTTTCCTGACAAATTCATCATAATCCTTCCTGGAATACATTACGTTTCGGGAATATTAGTAAATGGTAAAAATACGGCTTCGAAACAAAGTAATAGGTTATATTATTTAAAACAAAGCGTTTGTATTAAAACAAATCCACGATATATCGTATAAAGGCAGTCTCAATAAAATCAATATTATAGGTAGGTACTCAGTTTAACAAATATTTACTTTACAATACCCCTGTCATTCTAGGATTGAGTGACTCTTCATACAGAGTTTCAACATTATGGTATATTTTATTAAGAAGTGATTTATTCTTCCCCGTGGAGTCTTTTGTGAAATATGTAGGTCTTCAAAACTTTTCTGAATTATGAGAGATTAACAAGCCACCCTCACAGCTAGCTTCACGTGGAACTTTTTCAGCAGTGGATTGAGTTATTATTTTTTTTTGTTTCTTTTGTATCTTCACGGCTTTTATGAAGATATTAAAGTATTAAGCACTTCTGAGGAATATACTATAGATAAAATTACGCGTTAGGAAAATAAAGTTTTATGTCTGACAAATTACAAAAACGGTGAATGTTTTTGATTGTCCTATAAGAATCAGATGTTTGTTTTAACTTTGATGATAACGCAGCAGTTTTTTTTTTATCATTAGAATAATAATGTCTTTTTATAGCAATAAAGAAGAGAATATCCAACACTAAAGATAACAAATTCCAAGAAAATAACTGTTTTAATAGAAGTTTTATTCCATTTTTTTCTATTGTGTTATAACAGTAACAACTACGATTCTTAAATGAAAAATAAACTTACTTTAAAAGAACTACCGAATAAAATCTGTAAGTGTTGTAAAAGCTTGGGACACATTTTATAATCAAATTGTATATCTAAACATACCAGATAATGATTGGAAATATAAAAAGTGAATAAAAAAAGACAATTGTATTATTAAAGGTTTCGGTTTTCGTTGCTGTATTGGGTTTTCTGAAAGGTCGGTTATCATTTATCATCAATATTGATTTAGTTGACAAAATTCAACTTGACATTTCTACTATTTTCTTTAGAAACAAACACCCGATTTCGATTGAATCATTGCAAGGACATCTCATTCATTATAAATAGGTGAGTTGTACATCGGTTGACTAAATAATATCTAAATGTATTAGGAATCTACTACTACACAGATAGAATAATATGGTTTCATAATACCCTTTAGGCAAAGGATATAGTGAGGTTCCAGTGTTGAATAATAAAAGGATCTTAGCAAGTTAGAAAGCACACTCAGGTCCGCGGTGATTTCCCAAGTCACCCATACACTATACACAGTGTTGTGTACCAGTGAAGGAAGAATATTGCTTTCATGCTTACAACAGCTACTTTCCAGAGTGTCTGTTATTACAGTTTGACACTGACTGAGCGTGGTCGATGCGAACCCAAACATAAATTTATCATTGGAGACAGATACCTTACATAAATGAACGTTCCACCAGTAGGTAGATTGGTAATAATTTATTTTTATACAACCTTTTCGGAACCGAGTTATAATGAAAAATACAATTTGTCAGGTGAAATTTTATGATGAATGCTTAGGACAATGAATGATTAAATATTATTATTTTACTGAAACCCTTTTGATATTATTGAAATATTCGTTAAACAATGGTACATTACGATAGTTGGGCTTTATTTGAACAAGCAAATTATATCAGCTTTTATTATATATTTTACCTACCAAATTTCCGAATGATATACATAGTTTGTTAAATATTAGTTTTAGATAACTAACTGTGTTTAACCGTATAACCTAACAAAACAGTCTACTGTTTTGATTCAATACTTATATTAACTGATAGAAAGGGTGCCGGAAAATGTGGTTATCTTAGAATTCATTCAATACAGTCCGTTTATTCTGATTTCGTTGGACGATTAGGTTGTTATGACAGAAACAATAAATTCATAGTTGTTTCAGAATTATGTACTATAACATTTCCATTTCCATTGTATATAAGTAATTACATAAATCTATGACATTAAAATATCTTTGATGTAGGTATGGTGTACCAATCTCCCCATTCTTGTGAATATATTAATCTATTGAGTCTACTGCATATATCAGATATGAAAAGTTAATATATATAGGTTTATAGAATACACCAGGTGAATGGTTGCAAAATGTCCGTGACAGAGTTTTATTTATTTATTTATTTCAATTTTACAGGATACATACATTTGATACAAAAAATATAATGGTCTACAACATATTTAGCAATAAGCAAACCAGTGTAGATCTCTATATTACCCTTATGTGCTCTACAAAACATACATAACCAAACACAGAAGCACCAATAAGCAATAAATAAGCAATAGATAAAATCAACAAACAACAATTACAATAGAATAGAGTCATGTTAACAAAATTAATAGAATAATGCTCACAAAGCAATAATCGCAGGATTAAACAATAAAACAATAAGCAATAAAAACAATACAATGACTCATGAAAAATAAAATTAATAACATCATATAAAATCTCTCAAAATTTAAAATTCAAAATTTAACATTATGATGTCTGGAGAAAATATATGGGGAGGATTATGTTCAGCAATAGACCAAAATATCTGTATATTATGTAAATGTTTAAGATTACATCTTTCATTTATACAAGTTTCACATTTCATTCTCGAATTCAAATATTATCATCGTTGCTAACCATTTCTCTGAATATCATTAATTCTTTTTACCTTCATCTCTTGATGATGTCAAATTATTTTACTAGAATCTGGACACGTGACGAGTCTACAAATATAATTTGCCTTTCAACAGAATGTGTCCAATTAAATGAATACATTTTTGGAGATGGTTCAAAAGAAGAAAGGTATTTTTTTTATTTTGTTAAGGATGACATGGGTATAACAGAAGCAATACAGAAATTGTGTCTTAAAATATTTTACGTATAGGGTAGGTACCATGTATAGATATTCGATTGTATTTTACTTCTTCTTTATTCTGTATGTATCTACAATACTCTTTTAGAGGCAGTTCTCTAAGTCCCATGTTCCACATATATTCAGTGTGTGAAATAAAAGAGACATATTACTCTGCGTATACCTACATTATATAATGTGTAAAAAAAGCAAAGCCGAGGGAAATTGGGTCTCGTGCGTGCTGAGATCCTGTCGGAAAATTAAATAAACCAAAACTGTTTATTCTTCGGAGACGTGACGTGAAAAATTCCAAGTATTAAATTCTTCGAGTCATTACTTACCTACTATCACGCCGTCTTTTAATAATAATATGTTGTTCTTTATTTTTATTTATTTTAGTGCTAAGTTAGTATAGACTTTCTCACGAGACTTCGCACTATGTCAATGTATTAGTTAATCTTTTCGTATTACGTGTACGCACAAATACATCGATATTCAACCAATGGATGCACCGAGATGTGTAATTATTTAATCGTTAATAATTATTTTTTCTTCACTAAATATTTAATACATTAAGAGAACTGTGTATTTAGTCATCTGTTGATGTTTCGAAAAGAGTGAGAAACCAATTTCTAAAATACCTGCTTAATCAATAATTTTTAAATAAATCTAAACTCTGTTTAATACTATTGAATTTACCATGGAAAATATGTTTCAATATAATATAATGTAAGTTTATATAGAGTAGGTATTACATGAGAGTGAATATCGGTCCAATTTGCAATCCTGATTTCAATTTTCCTGTAAACACTTTACTCTATAACGTGATAGTTTCAAAACACAATAAACGACTAGATACATTCATACCAATATACTATACCTACTACTACTATACCTTGTTTGCTTGGAAGTATGAGTTATCTGTACTATACCTACATACCTATATTCCCAGAGGTAGTTCGTATCTACAGCATAGTAACGGTACTTAAGGCGACAATCAGGGACAACCGCCCGGAATCCCGCGCTGGAGACCTTTATAATACCTATTTAATTTTTAATATTATGACAATATTGATTGAGTCGACGTTGATTTTGTAAAACTCCATTATATTGATATAATGAAAACAAAATTGTTTTTGGTTTTACTACGATTTATTTGTTAAATAAGTTACCAGGTTTTGACCTATGAGGTCATTGTCTACAATATTGTCTACATTGACAATGACCCCATAGGTCGAAACCTGGTAACTTATTTAACAAATAAATCGTAGTGAAACCAAAAACAATTTTGTTTTCATTATATCAACATCATGACAATATTTTGAGAAAATATATTTGAATATGGCTTTTTACAGATTGAATTCATTTTTATAATTATACACTGAGAAAAATACTAACGAAATTTCACAACGAATCATTGGTACGTACTATCAGATTAGGACCAGAGATCGTACAAACGATTCATTAGTACGAATCTATAATATTAACTCTTCGCAAACTAGTTGATGGTAAATTTACCAATGATTTCTTTGCGAAGAGTTAATATTATAGATTTCTACCAATGAATCGTTTGTACGATCTCTGGTCCTAATCTGATAGTACCGTACCAATGATTCGTTTTGAGTATTTTTCTCAGTGTATTATCATAACTTAAACTTCTAAATATTCCTACATAAAATCTGTATTAGGATAACATGGTCAGGGGTCCTGCATTTTTTTTTTGTTCGAGCCTATGCAAAATTTGTTTTTCCAGGGGCCCAGCAAAAGCTAGAATCACCGCTGTGTATGTATTGTAGGTAAATAGATACACTTTGTATACAACAACTTAGTTCGTTGTTCATTGAATACTCCAAAACATAGAGAACATTTTCAGCAGCTGTTTAAACATTGGTCTTGTTATTGTTACCTCTTCATACAAATTGCTTCTACTACTTTTAACTCTTGCAGGACTAAAATAAAATTAAACTTACTTATTATTTTTACCCAAATAAACATCAAATTTTATTAAATATATAATAGTTGTCTCACACTGCCGTAGAAATATTTTCTCTAGAATAATAATAATAATATAATACGAGTATACAAGTTGACCCGGCAAACGTTGTTTTGCGATATACATTATTTCTAAATTACTAATATCGCTATTAAAATATAGGAGTTGATAGTAGAAAGGTGAAAATTTAGGGCTGTATGTATTTTCAAATGCATTAACATAAAAAAAAAATGTCCAAAAAAAAAAATTGTCCAAAAAAAATCAGATCTACCCGATAGGTATGCACACAAAATTTCATCAAAATCGGTCCAGCCGTTTCGGAGGAGTATGAAGACAAAAACCGTGACACGAGAATTTTATATATTATTTTACAATAGATATCCTGTTGTCTTAAGAGGGTTATAAAGGTATATCCATTCACTTTGCAATGCAAAGTATTTTCCTTCAGGAAAGCTAAAACCAAACTAATACCTGCTACATAAGTAACACTAATAACAACAACAATAATAATACTGTGTTTCATTATGCTTTTGTGATTAAAACAATATTAATTTTACGTTAACTCAACAGATCAAAGTTACTGTTTCAAAAAGGAGAAAATTACTTGTGTTATAATTCTGTAATCGTTGTATTCTAGTCGGATCTAGATACCAGTATATGCAGTATATCTTTTTTTTTTATACTATCATTCGTTAAAAGTAGGTACCTACTCTTAAGACTAAACATTAGCATAATATGAATTATCCATGTATCAAATTTCCTTATAATGTTTTTTACGGAAACACGGGACAGAAACTCCACTAATTTTTAACTAAATTTATTCAGAACAATTTTACGGTAGTTGAGGATAAAAGTCCCTTTTTTAGTTTTAGAGTGTATGTTAAACGCAGGAGTCTTTGAAATATTATGTATGACATATTTCTTCTTCTTCTTCTTAATCTTTCATTAGACCCAGAGGTCTGTTCATGCAGGAGGGTCCTCTTGCGATGTGGAGGCCCAGCTGTCCTTCCATCGTTTAGGGGGTCTTCCTGGTAGGCGTCGTCCATCAGGTAGTTCATGTAGAACAATATTTAGGATCGTGTTCGTACCAAAATCTTCGGCGTTGTCTTCCCCATCTAACAACATCCTGGACCTCACATATCTCCCGGATTATGGTGTTTCTCACACGGTCTTGCGTTGACACATTGACATATTTATTTATTTATTTATTTATTTATAATAATACATACGGCTTACGCCTTTAATACATAGTTATAAGCAACAATTGTACAACACCACCATCGTATCAAATTAAAATCAAAACAAAAACAAAATATACTGCATCACTTCAAATTATAAAAATAAAAATTAAACACATTGTGTCACATAAACCACACAATAAAATTACAACATATCAACAGCATCATGTCAAATCATAAAAAAAAAACTGTATCATATCCAACCATAAAATAAAGTTACAATACACTGCATCACATCGAATTTCAAAATAAAAATAAAACACACTGTCATGTCAAATTATAGAATAAAATTACAGCACATTCATCATGTCAAATCATAAAATAAAAATAAAACATATTGAATCATATCAAACCATAAAATAAATTTACAGCACACCACATAAAATTATAAAATAAAAAAAAATAAAAATACACCGTATCATATCAAATTATAAAATAAAATAAAATTATAACATACTACATCATATCAAATCATAAAATAAAAACAAAACACATTGCATCATATAAAATTACAAATCAAAACCAAAACATATCGTATCATGTCAAATTACAACACAAAGACAAGATTAACCAAATGGGAAGGGTAGGTAAAAAAGGACAAAGTATTTATATTACGGCTTTAAAATTCTCCGCCATTCTCTGCCTGAACTCAAACAGGGAATCCGCGAAAACATCCGACAAGTGTCCGTAAATGTTTCCCAATCTATGAATTCTATTCAAAGGCGAATTATATGCATAGTTGGTATCCACCACGTCACTATGAAAAGTTATTGCTTGGCGAGTGACCCTTGTCGGAACATGGTATGAGATCATCCCGCTCAACTCAAAGCAATTGAACAGTCCTCTCACAATCTTAAATAACAAAATCAAATCAGAAATCACACGCCTATCACAGAGAGTGTTCATATTCAAAAGCGACAATAAACAAGAGTAATCAATTTCCTCAACAGGAATTTGCATTAGATAGTTGACGTGTCTAAGAAATTTGCGCTGTATTCTTTCAATATTCTTAGAGTGGACCGCGTAGTAAGGAGACCATATAGGGGAGTTATACTCTACCTGACTCCTGACTAAGGATACGAACATAGTTTTAATTGCAGGTATGGACACAAAATCTCTGGCTGTTCTGAGTACAAATCCCAACATTCTCATTCCCCTGCTAGTGATATCCTCTATATGCGGAATAAAAGTTAAATGGTGATCGAAGATAATTCCCAAGTCCCGTATGGCATCAACGCGCTGTAAGACACTGTCCCCCAATTCATAATCAAATTTTAATGGATTTTTCTTTTTTGTAAATGTAACAACCTGACATTTTTCAATATTTAAAAACAGCCTGTTAAGCTCACACCAAGTTCCCAAACTCTTCAGATTACCCTGCAATACCTGACAATCGTGTAAACTGTTTATCTGTTTAAATATTTTAAGATCATCTGCAAATAACAGATAGTTGACGTTTTCAAATATGGAACAAATATCATTTACGAAAAGGAGAAAAAGAAGTGGTCCCAAGTGACTACCTTGCGGAACTCCACTTGTAGCAATGAACCCATTGCCTTTCGTTGTATCCTTGCGCACCACAAGTCTCCTCTCACATAGATAGCTAGAAATCCATTCATGCAAATTACCACACACACCCAGCATTCTCAATTTGCTCAACAGTATATCATGTGGAACGCGGTCGAAGGCCTTGCTGAAATCAGTGTAAACAGTGTCCACCTGAGATTTCTCAGCAAAGGCCCTCATGAGATGTTCTTCGTATATCATTAGATTAGTCAAAGTCGACCTTCCCTTAACAAATCCATGCTGAGCCTGATTAATCAATCCTTCCAAATGAGGGGTGATATAGTGTAAGACAATCGATTCAAAAAATTTAGGTATTGCGGACAAAATACAAATGGGTCTATAATTTATAATGTTAGATTTATCTCCCTTCTTAAATATAGGAATGATGTAACTCTCCTTCCATCGTTCCGGGAAACAGCCTTTTTTCAGAGATTCTCTAAACAGTACATATAATGGATAAGATATAGAAGAAGAGCACTGTCTCAAAAACATGTTAGGTATACCATCTGGTCCTGTTGGTTTTTTAATATTAAGTTTTTCCAATTCTTTTTTAACAAATGGGTATTCTATGACACAATCGCACAAATTGACTGATTCTGAATTCAATATATCTGGAATATGATCATCCTCATCATTCGTGACATAAACACTCTTAAAAAACTGCTCAAACAAATTAACCATCTCAATATCATTAGTGCTATGGACACCATTATAAACCATTGAGTCTGGAATGCGATCATCTTTACGACTTTGAGATTTTGCGAATTTCCAAAAATATCTAGCATCACTAAACACTTCATTCTCTACCTGAGTAATATATTCCTGATAGCATTTTCTAGAAAGAATCCTACATGAATTCCTAAGCGAAGAGAATCTCTGGTAATCCTCCATACATTTTGTTCTTTTGTATTTAGCATGGCAACTCTTTTTTTCATATATCATTGCTTTTAATTCGCTGTTAAACCATGCAGGAAAATCATTAGGTTTGAAAGTTACAGTCGGCACGAATAGTTCAATAGCTGCATTCAAATACTCATAAAAAATATCTAACTTGCGATGCAAACTCAAATCGCCATACAAAAAAGACCAGTGAGATGAATGTAAAAACTGATTGATTGAGTCATAGTCAGCCCTGTGAAAATTTAATAACTTCGTAGTACATGCTGGTTTCTGTAATTGGAAGTTGGGAACAATATTAACATTTAAAGGGGGATGGTGTTTGTCGGCAGATAAAAGCAATTCATCTGCCTGTGTAACTTCTACTTTAGAACAATTTGTGAAAACTAAATCTAAAATTTTGTTATTACTATTAACAACATAATTTTTTTGCATTAAACCCAAGAAATGTGTCATATCCAGTATACTTCTTGATTTAGGACACTCGTTTAAACAAACAGTAGTACCATCCACTTCACGACTCTGAATAAGATCTCCAGCTTCAAATAGTCTCTCCTCACTATCGCACTCATTTACAGACCATCTGATGTTAGGCAAGTTATAATCACCTATAATTATCACTTTAGATTTCGGATACCTATTATTGAGTTGTTCGACATCCCTAGCATGTTGCTCATATTTCTCAGTCTCAGCATCTGGAGGAATATACACGCATCCAAAAATAGCTCCTGTCGAAGGTGATCCCACTTGAACGAAAACTTGCTCTAAAGAATTACCGCCGATATTGATCCTCCTTGATTTTATCTGGTTACTGACTGCGATTAATACACCACCACCTCTCTTCTTGTTGCTTGTACATTCATTTCTATCCTGTCTGTATACATCAAAATTTACAAATCCAAGCTCAGATGTATTAATATTATTATCCAACCAGGTTTCTGACAACATAAAAACTTGATGAAGCAAAGTATGTAAACTAGTTTTAAAATCAGTCAATTTTGTTCTTACTCCTCTAATATTTTGATAATAGCATTTTAATGAGTATGTTAGTTTTTTGCATCGTGAGATCTGTTGTGTGTCTGTACTATCTTGGGTTTAGAATTAACCCATCGCACCGTTAAGTTGATTTCTCCATTATTTCTTCTGGATTCTACTTCCTTCCATAATTGTGCAAGCTCATGTCTCTGTCGCTGAGTAAGATCATACTTAATCTTTATACCTCTATTCAACACCTTTCTGCTATTAAAGACGACTTGACTTGCCTGTTCCTTACTGGAGAACTCAATCTTGATTGGTCTAACCTTGTCTGGTTTCCTTGTACCTAACCGATATACCTTAGCTACTTTTAGGTTATTCGATTCATCAATTTCTTTCAATATATCAGCAACAGCACCAGTGTCCTCCTGCATCCCGTTAAAAGACATAGCGGAGTTACTCTCAGGAACGTTAAACACAATGACATTCTTCTCGCACAATCTTCGTTCTTCTATTTCATCAATCGTTTCATAAATCAAAGAAGCTACATTTTTAGGTGATTGATCCTCACATCTTGATGCCAGCATGTCCTTCATACACTTATTTTCACCTTCTATATGAGCCATGTACGTAGCAGCGTGTCCATTACTTGTCATTAAATCATTTGCTATGGAAATTATTTTAGCTATTTGATCTTTGTTGAATTTGTAATTAGGATCCATCACAAGATTGGTTAATTTCTTAATAGAATCACTTGAGGAAGAAAAATAATTTTTTGAGTTCATTTTAGTAGGTAAATCAGCTTTACTATTTGATGCCATCTCTAATGTAAAATAAGCGGTGTCAGTCGGTAGAACAAATAAACCTTATTATTTAGTATGGACAAATTGTTATTTATTCACTTATCACCGAAACCACTCATTTAATATTTTAAATTCGGCGATGATAGATAGCACCCAATAAAAATAAATAATTCTTTTTGGCACGGTGAGAACAATCTAACCTATTGGAAAAATCTAAAGTTTTAAGACTTAACAATTATTTTGATGGTTATCGCGAATTATTTTATATTATAATGAATAATTAGATTGCTTGTTGTTTATATTGCAATAGCATGAACAAAGTTTGGAAGGCGTCTGGACATCAGGACAAAATTTCGCTTGTTCAATGCGTGCATCATCCCAATCCTTCTATATGGCTGTGAGTCTTGGCACTTAACGAAGGCTCAAGACCGGAAGATACTAAGCTTTGAAAACAAGTGTTTAGAAGGATTTTGGATGTCAGATGGTATGAACATGTTAAAAATGATGCTGTGCGCCGGCGCACCTAACAGAGACCTGTAATCTCCGTAATACAGGAGAGACGATGGTCCTGGCTGGGACATGTTTTGAGAATGCCTAATGATAGTTGGCCACAAAGAGCACTGTTCTTCCGTCCGCAGGGGTTCCGTCGGCCCGGGCGTCCCTCTTTCACAATACACCGTTCCTATGACAACGATATCAGAGCGCAGGGAATGTCGTGGAAAGTGGTGACGCAATTGGCGCAGAGACGCTCTGAATGGAGGAGGCTGATTTCTGCCCTGTGCTCCCGAAAGAAGCGTTGAGGGCGATGATGATGATGATGATTGTTGTTTATACATATACTGTGGCTAAGTGTGCAAACACAAAAAAGCAGGTTGCCAGCGCCGACCAGTGCCGGTAAGCGCCGGCAAAGAAATTCGAAATCGGCGTTCCCGCTTTTACTATGTTCTTGTTCATTGAAATGCATGTAAACATTCTCGGCGAAGGTAGACGCAGGCATCGGAAAGCAGGGAACCCGCTTTCTTTGTGTTAGCACCCTAAGTTTAGTTAAACTGCAAAATGAACATTTTGTTAATTTTGATATTTTTGTTTAGGACGTAAGCCGTATATTTTGGTAAATAAATAAATACCGGAAAAAAGACAAAAGAAAAGTTTTTGGTTTTTGTTTTGACACAATTGAGTGTAGGAAATTGGATTTACTTATCAGTTGCTTATCATATCACGACTGTGATTAAAATCTACATTTAAGTACTCAGAAGTGTAGATGTTAATCATTTTTTGATTCAAGCTATTCAAGAATCACTATTTTCATCGTTCACACACCAACCTAGTTAAAACTTATTATAAATAAGGTGGACTAGTGGTCAACGCATTTGCCATGTAAGCGAAGGGTCGTAGGTTCGATTCTCGATGTGAACATAATGTAGCTATTTTTTCGGTATTGATTGTTGGGAATAATTTATTATGACTGGTTTAAATACAAATTTAAAAAAATATTTGTAGTTCTTTTTTATAAGTAAATTTTAAAACTTCACACATATTAATCGTGATAAGCACGTGATAAATAATCGTCACTGCAGACTCCAGAGACATTTCTTCAAAATAAATATGGTCTCTTCACGATTGTGCGGGTGCATACTAGACCACGAGACAATGGACCATGTATTTTTCGGCTGCCCAATAATTATGGATGCTTTAAATCTTTATCTCGACCTACACACAATACAAGACATCTCATATCCCCTTAATATGTCACACCTTGTATCCCTGGGACGGATGGATGACTTCATGGATGACATAGGAACTGACATTCCTAAAACATTCATGGGTGAGGGAGGGTGCAACCCTTAATGTGTGAATCCCTGGGACGTGTGGAGATATAAAGAAGATTGTTCGAGTTTATCCGGATGTATCCGAAAAACTGTAGTATTATGGATTTCCAAAATCAAAAAGACTCCACAATTCTAAACCGACATTTTTAGGAATAAGCCCATTGGCACAAATCAGCCCATGAAGGTTGAGTTGTCTTATATATTAAAAAAATGTGATAAGAAATTTTTCTTATTAAAAATATCTTTATCTTACAAAAACCATGACCAAAAGTTACATTATATAAAAAAACATTATTTTTTTAGCTAAGAAATAATAACACTATTATGTATTATGCTTCGTAATACACAATAATTACAGTTCAAAATGTCAAGATCATCGCTATACCGCAATTTTCAATAACTCTGGGGGAAGAAAAACTAAAATACGCCACGATAATGGATTAACAGTGTTAAACACAAGCCAGAAAAAGTACCTATTTTTAAATTAATGATAATTTATACTGTAACGAAATTGACGTGTTTATGAAATATTTACACGATCATAATACTGGAACATAATTGTTATATAAGTCACGAAAAATTCTAATAATTAAGGACTGTAAAAAGCTTGTTTGGTTGAAATTTTAATACTGCATACCTATATATTATATCTATATGCATACATAATAGCAAAAATTTTCAGAAGTGTTATAGTAGGTGAGTAGATGAATTGCATGTAGGTATTGTGCAACATGTATAAGTAAATTTAACACATGAAACAATCATATTATTAGGCTTAGAAAACACGTCTCCTTATTTGGTAGTGTCCTTGGCGGGACTTTAACCCGCAATCCATCCTTTACGTGAGGTGTGCTTTGTCCAATTAAGTACCACGAGACATGCCGAAGGTTTGTAAGTTCTCTTTTATAAACGACATAACATACAAACGACAAAACGATATGTTGTCCACTGTCCAGCAATTAGGTTTCACAACTGTCAAGCTGGCAGTGGTATATTTTATTCAAATAAAATAAAATAAAATAAATTCTCTTTTATAACTGATAGTTTCATAATATTGTGTAGGTATTGTTTTAGCATTCCTTACTAAGAGTATATCATGCTGGACTAATACAATGGTTCATTTTCAAAACAGAAACTCGTAAAAAAACGTAACATGTAAGTTATTTTCTCCGCATCGATCAAATAAAGACATTCACCAACATGTTGGATGAAATCAATAGAGCAAACAAGTCCTGCTTCCATGATAGGGCTTTTGGCGTCGCAGGACCCGTCACTGGAACCGACTTCTCGAGGACCTCTGTAAAAACCAATCGATTACAACATTCAGGAACAAGTTTCCCGCGCCCTTGGGATAGATGCTCCATTAAACGGTGCCGAATAAATTATCCTATATTAACCCTCCAATTCCCATGCCTTACCTAATCATAATATTCCTATGAAATTTTGTATACGGGGTCTATATGGAGTCCAAAGTAATGGACGATCGACAAAAAATGATAATTTTTTGTAGTTTTTTTATGGGGGAGGTGGCACCTGAGGGTGACATTGGGCACTGTAGATACAAATTAAACAAAAACATAAAAAACATATTTTTGTTTGATTTTATTAGCAAAAACAATGTAGTATTCACGAAACATTTTTAAAATATTTAGTTATAGTAATTATGTACTACACCAAATAAATTTATGTAGTGTAGTACATTATTACTAGAAATAAATATTTTAAAAACATATTTTTATATGGCAAAATTACATTTTCAATTCAAGAAAACGATTTTTTCCACATAGATGTGTTTGATATTATAAAATTTTTAGAGGGATAAGGCTCAAAATTGACGAGGTACTCGAAACCAGTAGCCGCTGCCCATATCTTGTAACTAAATCTTAAAGGTTTTTGCTTTATGTGCTGCTTTCTCCCATAATGCCCATAATATAGTACCATTGATTCATCTATTGATATGTGGCTTGAAGCAACAGAAACAAAGTTATTTCAGAATTTTTTGTTCAAGTATTCAAAATACATTTTTTGCTTACCAAAAGAACCATTTTTGGGCTCAAGGCCTAATAAAATTAACAAAAAACAAGAATTAATACAATGCAAATAAATGGTTCTTAAATTTGTTCAATAATGTACCTGTCATGCCCAATGTCACCTGGAGGTGATATTGCAGTTTAAAATAGCTATAAATCGAATATTTAAATGAAATCATGATTAAATTTTTGTGTAAATACTAAATTGATCCTTTATAATTCTGTTTTTGAAAAAATATTTCACGAAAATTACTATTTAGACATTTTTTATTGATGTTTATTTCGGAATGTAACAATAACACCAATATTCCCGCCAGGAGCTGACAAAAAATGACAAAATACGTAAGTTTAGTGTTGCCAGTCGCAAAAAAATATACACATTTGGATTGTAAAACCATTGTACAAAAATATAATACCAAAATAAAAATAATAATAAAATTCCACATATTTTTAATATTTTTTTGAAATCGCAGCACCTGTAGGTGACGTTGGGAATTGGAGGGTTAATACATACATAAGACATTCAGGGTTTGTAACATACCTCATATATTGTGAATTAAATAAGCTGCATGTTTTATATATTACGACTACCTACCTACTTTTATATATGTAGTACGAGACTCTCGTAAACGTACCGAAAATGTTGGGCTACTTATGTTACAGTAAATATATATTAAAATTCACACAGGTTGACCTAGTTCACCTAGTCCTACACGAAGACTTGAATCTTTTTGTATGCGTACCTACATACATACATACTTACGCTAACATGTTAAAATATAGGTACAATTTGCTTTACTCGTATGAATACAATATGTAATACTCAGACCTAGAATAGTTCGTATAAGATCATTCCTCATTTTGGTCTAGCCAAGATCGATTCCGGGCTTTTATTAATATCTATATTATTATCTATGTATGCAAGCGAAACGTGGACATGATTGAAGAAGGACGAAAGTGGAATAAATGCTGTGGAGATGAGATCGCTGAGGAGGATGGCTGGTAAAACGTTGCGTGATAGAGTGAGGAATGATGATATTAGAAGAATGAGTGGATGCAAAAGGAGTGTTGTAGATAGAATGCGTGTGAATAATTTGAGATGGTTTGGTCATGTGGAACGAATGGAAGAGGAAAGAATGACAAAGAGGATATACTTGGCTGAAAGGAGGGGTGTGAGGAAGCGCGGGCGTCCGAGAACTACATGGCTTGAACATGTAGATCAAATTCTCAAGGACGGCCGTGTTTTGAGTAAGAGAAATCGACGTGCGTGCATGAGAAATTGAATGACTGTGGAGGAGGCGAAAGAAGTATGTAAGGACAGATCTAATTGGTGTTCCGTTCTCTCTGCCTACCCCACTTGGGATACGGCGTGAGGGAATAGATAGATAGATAGAGAAATATTATTATCTATTTATTTAAAACTGTTCAAAAGGATTACGAGTAAATTTAGAGTTAATGGAGTAAAATATTTTATAAAATTTATGCATTTTTGCGAAGGTATTTCAACAAAATATAAAGTTTGTAGTCGAATAGGTATTGATTATGGCAACCATTATTTTTCTTTAACGAAGCACATTTACACAAGTAGCAAATCAAAGGCCTTATAATTAAATGTTCAAATCGCAAGATTTGAAAAAAGAATGTAGGTATTAGAATAAGATTATTGTAGCAAATATTTCCAAGTTTGGATATATAAGGTTTGAATTCTTAATTTTACTTCTGGGCTTTACTTATATTACGTCAGTATTTAGGTTTTGTTCAATCCTACAAATTAGTATAGTTTAACCTTAATAATGACATATTAGGTTAACAGAAAAATCCGATTCGTCCAAAACAGATTTTATTGTTCCCCATTTTTTCTTTTATCAAATCTTACTACAACATGTAAAAGGGACAACAATAAACACACGTTAAGATTAAAGTGTCCAGATTGTTACATTTCAATGCGAATTCCTAGAGACAGAGAGAGAAAAAGAATATAAGTAACAAAGAAAATATATATTGACAAGGGAAAATTGAATCTTGATCAAGTGTTTTGGGTACACGACGATCTTACATTAAATTATCCCCATTTACCGAAAGGGTACTTGAAACACCGTCACCCATCCCCATGGATGGAATTCAGGTGGTCCTTTATACCACCCCTTCGACAGCAATATCCTGTTTCTAAAGGGTTGATAAGGTAACATTGATTCTATTGTTCTAACATCGATTATACACCAGTTTTTAATTTGTATGCCCTGCAGTTCATTCTCTTAAAATATTAACAGTAAAAAAACAAGGAGAAAAGCAATTACATATTTTAAAAGATATTCTAAAGAACTTTTTAATGCTTATTATGAAAAATTACAATTAAATTCATCCTAAAATAGCCCACATATGATTTATTAATTAGAAAGGAACATCATTCGTGTCTTACTTTTTGAAACGCAGTAAAATTAAGCGATTTTTATTCCTTATTTCTTACTGTAAATTGTTTACAAATAATAACATAAAATATATACATTCAAATGAAATAAAATCAATACACAGAGGGCGAATTATTCGTTTTGTTTATTTTCCAAATGAATTAGTTATCGAAACATTACACCTCTTTGTCCTTGAATATTCTAAAAATGATAATTTCTAAACATCCAACCTACTTTTTTATGAGAAATATTTGCTGTAGAAGAAGTAATTCCAGGTTAATTCATTCAAAGAAAATTATCAAAAGGAATAAGTTTAGCTATGAAAACTAAACACCTCTACATTCTATATTCTTATGTATTTTACTCTCTGTTCCATATTGGTCTAGTACAAAGCAAGTTTACTAGTACCTACCTGCATATACGGAAGTCTCTTATCACATCACAAAATTTGTTTTATCCACTGAGTTGGATACGTGACTGCTGTGCATTTTCATACAGTGCAATAAAACCTCTAGAAAAATTAAATGCAAATTTGTTTTATACGCATTCATATACACGCATCTTTCGGCAGGTACATATGGATAGTTAAGATTCATATAAAACGAGATGCATATTTTACCAAAAATAGCAAGGGTAATAAATATGCAAAAGAATTCAAATTAAACAATACAAGTAAGATGCAAACTATCATCAAAACTATACGAAAACGTATTGAGTCATTCGATTACTAGGTGAAGATGATAATATATCATGAATTAAAATTTATTTTATTTTTATTTTTATTAATTTATTTATTCTTTACTGTACATTGATAACAAGCAAATTCACACAAAAATACATTTAAAACAAAGACAATCATACAATCAATATACAGAGGGCGAGTTTATCGCAGAGGCGCGATTTCTTCTAACTAACCCACATTTATAGTCGGGGTTGTATTCTAGGTATACGTATATATTTTGCTCTCTCCGTATGATTGACTACTCCATCTTGAAATTGTCATGATGGTGTCATGAAGGATCATGATGAGTGGAGTCTGACACAAAGCTCATATAGTGTGAAAAATATTTATGTAAACCTACATGATATTATATTAACACGCAAATATATGTTTCAATATATATAATATTATATGGACGGTGAACAATATACGATGGCTCGTATAACGTTCATGCAACGTTATCAAAGGACAACGTACAGAACCTACCACAAACAGCTAGCTATACATATATCATGTCTCCTGATTTAGTTACTCTACGGTAATTTCCAATTTTGAACAACTACCCATCGTTGAAAATCTGTTTTGTCCAATGAGCTAAACATATAGCACGCTATATTGAATCTTGTTGAAACTCAAAATATATTGCACACTGTTAACATATTGCTCTGAAGTTATTTTGGATTTTGTTGAAATGAATTCTCATATTGAAAATGTGACACAAAATCTGATCAATGGAGCTACCCATATTGAATTTTAGCACAAAGGATTTTTTTAGTTATTTAAAGTAGGTATGTATGTTTTTGATGGACAGTTTTTAGAGTAGGTTGTGTAACTACTCGTGTAATTCAACGTGTAATTATTTAACAAACAAAAAATACATTTCAAGAAAATAAAACGAACAATATTGGTACCTTTATTTCGAATTGTTATTCAATACTTTTAGATTTATTAAAACCCATTGATTTTGACTTGTCACAAATTATATTTTTTGGGGTAAAACTTTTCATAAATTTTATAAAAAGTATACTTAGGTATAGTACAATATATAAAAGTATACTTTAGGTATTTAATATAAAGTATATTAGGTAATAAAAAGTATACAAGTTATACATATACCTACTTACGTAATAAAGTGTATACTTATCCATATTTCATTATTTATAATCGCCTTTAAAAACTGAATTGTTGGTAGTAGTTAAGTAGGTAGTCTATGTGATCCTAAAATGTCAGTAAAATTTAAAGGTAAAATATACCAGACCCGCGATAATATATGGCTCGGAATGCTGGACTCTTTATAATACGACGGCAGAGATGCGAATGCTCAGGTGGTCAGCAGGCTTATCATTAAAAGATAAGATAAGAAGTTCACGCATTCGTGGTAGCATGGGTGTGACGGACATAAATAACAAACTAGAAGAGAGGCAACTAAGATGGCATGGGCACATAAGGCGGAGACCACCAGAACATACTGTAAACAACATACGTCACGTTTTGGCGCGAATACTACAACTTTTTTCGTCGCTCGTATGAAATTATAATTTTTATAAAATTATCCCGGTATTTTTCGCGCAAATAGGAAGAAATGGAATCTAACGACATCAAATCAATAAAGGCGTTTTTTACACGACAGATGAGGGATCTCGAGGAGAAACTTGTGAAGCAGAGGCAGCAAATGAAGGATCTGCAGGAGAAGTTAGTCGTTCAACAACAGCCCGTTGATCTTTTGGCTGAGTTCCGGGCCTTCCGGGATACGTTAACGAAGAAGGTTGAGGCTCTCGAGCAAAGGGTAGATGACGTGGACTCTCGGCTGGAGGAAATGGATAGATATCGACGCAGAAAATTTCTCTTACTGCACGGCGCCCCAGAAGACCTAACTGTGGAAGCTGCACTACAAGAGACACCCCTCGCAATAGACCCAGGTTGTATTGGAGACATGCACAGAATAGGAAAAAGGTCAGATAAGCCAAGACCTATATTAAT
This sequence comes from Athripsodes cinereus, assembly GCA_947579605.1. Classification (NCBI taxonomy): domain Eukaryota; kingdom Metazoa; phylum Arthropoda; class Insecta; order Trichoptera; family Leptoceridae; genus Athripsodes; species Athripsodes cinereus. The sequence goes on along the minus strand of OX388311.1, from coordinate 25,001,045 downwards.
AAAATTCAATACATATGAACACAAGGCCGATGTATGGAAAAGAAAGAGTAAATTGAAAAAATCAAAATGGCTGCTCACCGAGTCGCTCACTCGGAGAGCACTTGATTTGTTAACTGCGGCTAGGAAGAAACTAGGAATAGGTAATAGCTGGACCGCCAATGGAAGTATTATTGCTAAATTACCTGATAACACCATTAAGAAGATTTGTAGGCTCTCTGATTTGGATGGCGTGGAGTCCGATCGAAGACAGCTGAGGCTCCGCACTAGCAAGTGATTTTAGTTATAATACCACAGAACTATTGGACTACATTGCACCTGCATTGAGTGATTTTGGTGATATTTTTATGTTAAATTCACTATCATAGCTTAGATACACTATTTAGATTCACATTCACATTCTGACACTTGAACTTAAACTTTTTTACTGTCAGAGCCCCATGTTAGAGTAAATAACTATGAAGTTTGCAACAAAGATGGCCGCTCCATCTGACTGATCTGATTTTTTGTAAATATTTTTTTATTTCACAGGCTTACCAACGTGATAATACCATAGATTATATTCACGAACTTTCTTAGTATCGATATTCATTGTCCATGGCTATATCAATCTATTGGGTGACGCGCGCCCAGGTTTGACATCCAATGTATTTGATGGCGGGTGTGACCATGTGTATATACCTTATATTTAAATATTTATCCTTTCTTTATTTGCGGGTTGATGTTATCTATGAGTTTATTTGATTAGAATGTGAAACTTCTGTCAAAGCTTAGATTCGATGTTTACTTTTTTCTGATTACGAAAATGTTTATTAGAATTTTATATAATATTGCAGTTCTGTTATGTATATTTATTGGAATTTTATATTTTATTACTCAATGTTATGTTGCGTTGTGTTGCATTGCACAGGTTAGTGTTGAGTATCTTTTTTTTTAATTTTTTAACAATGTTTTAATGCGATGCTTCTGTATATACATATAAGTTATTATATAGTGTTTTAAAATTTTGATCATCTGAATATAGTTTATTAATCAATCATTATTGTTATTATACTGTTGTTTCATATCAAACTTGTTGCTGATGTTATTGATGCTTACTATGGTTTATGTGCATAATATGCACATAAGCCATATATATTATTATTGTAAAATAATAGATACCTCTTCGGTTATTTACAATGTTCGCTATTCCTTTTGCGTGGAATGTGCTGGGGTGATTGTACTATATCTATTACATTTGTTTTGTATTGTTTTGTTTTTTTTTCTATCTAAACTTGAAAATATATTGTTATTTATATGTACACACACACACAACTAAATCCTTCCTATACTTCCACCTCACCTTTAAATTCTCCTTTATCACCAAATTCCTTTCCATTTTCACCTTCCTCTTCGGATGCTGCAGATTCTCTCAACTCTTCTAGTAACGGGATTGCTGATCTTCATACTACTCTCAAAAACTCTTTTTCATACAATTCCAAACACTTGCGGGTTTGTCACATTAATGCCCAAAGTGTAGCAAGTCATCACACGGAATTGTTGGCAACTTTTCATGGTGCTAACATTCATGCTATATTGATTTCTGAATCATGGCTGAAACCATCTTTACCTTCTTCACTTTTTGATATTCTAGGATTTTCACTTATTCGAAACGATCGAGTTGAACGACGTGGTGGTGGGGTTTGCATTTATCTTCGAGAAGATTTACAATATGAAATCATATCACAATCCACTACTCATGGCATTGCGGATCCGGAGTATCTCTTCATCAAGGTAAATATTTTACATTCTACTGTTGTCTTCGGCGTCATTTACTGTCCACCCGTATCAGATTACTTTGGAAAATTGGAGCCTGTTCTTGAAGATATTTCTTCCAAATTTCACAATACTGTCGTAATGGGTGACCTAAACACTTGTCTTTTGAAGCATGACTTCCGATCAGCGAGACTCCAGCAGCTAATGTTTTCTACTAGTTTGAATATTCTCCCACTTCAGCCTACACACATACTTCAGAATTCTCAATCTCTAATTGATTTTATAATTGTCTCCCAACTTAACATGGCAAAGGCTCATGGTCAACTTACAGCTGGAGGTTTCTCACACCACGATCTTCTATTTCTACAATACTCTATAAAGGTCCCCAAACCCAAACCCAAGGTTGTATATGCGCGCTCTCTTCGTCATGTTGACAACGATGCTCTGCTCATTGAAGCGGAATCTCTAAAGTGGGATGACATCACACTGGCAAATTCAATTGATGAAAAAGTTGAAACTCTCAATAGAAATATAGAACAACTATATAATAAGCATGCACCACTAAAAAAAGTTAGAATAAAAAATTTGCCAGTTCAGTGGATCACTGAAGAGATTAAAAAACTCATGGCTCGCCGAGACAGGGCTCGTGTCAAACATAAAATTTCCCCCTGTGACAAAAACTGGTTTGCATACAAGACTCTTCGTAACTTATGTACAAAAAAATGTAGAAATGCCAAAATTGCATACACTCACGATCTATTTAATAACTGTACACAATCTCAAGCATGGAAGCGTCTTGGCTCGCTTGGACTACCTCAAAATAGTAAGATGCACGATGCCATAGATCTAGATCCCAATTTGTTAAACTCTCAATTTGCCACTCCCCCGCTTGTTCTGGATAGCGCCGCTAAGTCTAGATCACTAGTCTCAATACATGCTCAGCCCAAACCCCCCTGTGATATGTTTAATTTCACTGAAGTTACGGATGCCGATGTCCAACAGTCTGTAAAGTCCATAAAGTCCAAGGCCACTGGATGTGATGATGTTTGTTTTTCCTTCATTTTGCCTTTTTTTCATTTAATCTTACCTCATATAACACATATTATAAATTTTTCATTCTCACACAATGTTTTTCCGAGAGAGTGGAAGAAGGCATACGTTATACCACTTCCAAAGAAAGCATCATCATCATGTCCAGCCGATTTTCGTCCAATCTCGATCCTCCCCTTTTTTTCCAAGGTCATAGAAAGACTTGCCTATAATCAGCTAAATATTTTTATTTCCCAAAATAATCTCCATAATAACTTCCAGTCAGGTTTTCGTGAGGGTCATAGCACCACAACTGCTCTAATTAAAATTTCAGACGATATCAGACTTGCAATGGACAATCGGCAGTTGACGTTACTGACGTTACTTGATTTTAGCACAGCATTTAATACTGTGGACTTTGACCTGTTGATTGCGACACTGGAAAGCCTTAATATTTCACACTCATGCTCCCTTTGGTTTGAATCCTATCTAAAGGGACGTTTCCAGTGTGTTCGACTGCCTGGTGGCGCTGTCTCTGAATGGGCGGAACTCAGATCAGGTGTACCTCAGGGCGGAATACTTTCTCCTCTCCTCTTCTCAATTTTTATAAGCCCTGTGTCACGCTTTATTAACACTTGTCATTATCACTTATATGCAGATGACCTTCAGATTTACACTCATTTTAATATAGAAAATACTTCTGCCGCTGTTGAAAATATATCGGAATGTCTGCAAAAAATTTCAGTTTGGGCAACGAATCATGGACTTATCATAAATCCTTCAAAATCTCAATCAATTTTCCTCGGCAGTCATTATCACATTTCAAAACTCAAATCCATGACCGTGCCCAATACAACAATGGACTCAGATATAATCCCTTATTCAGCAACAGTGAAGAACCTTGGTGTGATTATGGACCAAAAACTAACCTGGCAGCAGCATATGAATACAATCCGACGAAAATTTTTCTATTCACTGCATTCTCTTAAAAGATATCAAATGTTCCTTCCAACTAAAATCAAAACCTTACTTGTTCAATCTCTGCTGCTGCCTCTCATAGATTATGCTAATGCAGTATATCTCGATATCAACCAAGACCTGTCAAATAAACTTGAGAGACTTCAGAATTATGGTATCCGATTTATTTTCAATCTCAAGAGGTCTGATCATATCTCCCAGTATCGAGTCAATCTTAAGTGGCTAACTGTGCATCAAAGACGTGAACTTCAAATTCTATCACTTGTTTACAAAATACTCTATTCCACGTCTTCTCCCTATTATTTAAAAGAAAATTTCGAGTATTTAGCGAGCCATGGCCTACCATTGCGATCCAATAACGAGCGTCTTCTGGCAATTCCTACACACAGTACCAATTATTTCTCGAAATCATTCTCAGTTTATGGTGCTCGTTGTTGGAATAATCTTCCTTCTTCGCATAGAGTTTCACAATCGTTCAATGTCTTTAAATCTTATGTTAAGGAAAAAATGCTATCTTCTAACTCAGTATCCGTTCCCTAGCCCCCCCCCCCTCCTCTGATCCATAATCCCTACCACATGTTGGGTGTGTGTCAAATATATTATTTTAAATTTTGTTTTTTTTTTCTTTTGTTGTGTTTTGATATTTTGTATGTTTTTTTTTGTAAGTAAATTTGTTTTTACTAGTTTCATGTCAATGTGTCGTGGTTAGATGGAAGAAATCACTTTATAGTGATAATCTCGCCACTGCACATCGTCCTAGTTTCTAAAATTTTATATTATTTTGCTAACACTGTTATGAAATGATGATGTGCAAGAAGAATAAATAAATAAATAAACAAAGCTACGTCAGTAAATCTCCCTCGACATCCATCAAGAGGGAGACCAAAGAATATGCTGATGACACAATGCAATAAAATCCTGCGGAGAAATAGCCTGGATGAAGAGGATATTGGAAAAAGAAGAACGTATAACTTCAGAACGAGAAGAGCCGACCCCAACAGCCTTCAGCGGCAATAAGTTGGGACAGTGCCAGGAAGAAGAAGTTAAGTAGGTAGTCTAAATTTTAATTAAATAGTTGAATTTCTGTCTAAAAATGTAGGTATAATATATTTCTTCTTTGAGCAATTACAAGTAATACTTACGCAACAACGCAAAAAACCAACTAGATTTTGACTGATAGATAGGTATGCGTAATTAAATTGATTTTCTCCGCTTTTTTCAAACAAATTTTATCGACTGTTTAAAAATAATATGTAGTTTTATAGATCTCAAAATGAAGAATATTTCTACTCATATCTCAATGTCTACAGAGCCAATGAAACATTAATACAGTAACAATATATGAAAGGTTTTATTTCATATAATTATTATATTAATATCACTTTCAATTTTTTTTTAAAGATATCTGGTTTTTGTTATAATCCCAAATACAACCTTATACACCTTTCACAGTAAGCTACAAGCTTGTGTCTTGAAAGGGGAGTTTGCCGGCACCTGCGATCGAACCACGGACTCCCTGTTCACGAGGCCGAGACTCTACCTTCAGGCTACCGACGAATTCGCTAATAGATCTGCGACAGATTTCGACGTGTCAGTTTCTTTCAAGAATATATTGAAAACTTTTTAATCTGCTCATGAATGAAACAAGTGTGTCAAAAATGGTCGCAGTGATAATTTATTACATACATAGTTAAAAACTCTTCATAATTATAATCATGCCGCACAATTGTTGTCACATTGTGAATGCCAATCACATCAATTATAATATGTCTCATGGTTAAAGGGTTACGATTGCTACGAATACCTGTCATACATATGAAAATATTTGTTTAAAAAGGAGAGAGATTTAATTAAAATTTAATGAAAAGATCAAATTATTCTTTGATATAGGTAATGTTGAATTTCGTATTCTCGGTCTTGTAATATTATCACTGCTTAGCACTAGGTAAGTTCAACGTGTAAGTAGTATTATTAATAGTAATAGTAAGTCCAATCTACAATGGTAATACATAGGTAAGTGTGTTATATTGTATCCAGAACCCATCCTACTGAACTAATTGGAGTGGTAGTGATTGTGAAAGGTTGGCCGGTAATGGCACTCGTCTCCCCTTTGTTACCACGTATAACTAACTACTACTACATTCTACCTATGTAACATAACTGGAGTACTGTACATACATACTGAATAGGGGAAAAACGAAGACAATGAGAATTATATGTGTGAAAGTATATTGGATTGGATAATACATAGCTACATATTTATATCGAATCGCATTGAGACGAAAATTACAGTGGATATTATTTGAATCGTTCTTAATAATATTAGAAATACAAGTGATCCTGTGATGAAACCAATACTGAAAAGTTTAATGTTACATACTTACTTCACACTATACCTAATTGAATTAAATTGGAGATTATGCTCATAAATATTGAAAATACATAAATATTCATTAAATAAAAAAATTAAACTCGTTAAATTCAATATAGGCATTTAATTTTCATGATTCTGAAAGACAAAGGTATTCTGTTTCTTATTTTTTTGCTGGATTCCCTCAGTCATAAAAAAAGTCCGAGGTAACGCTCTTGTCATGAGATCCCGGGTTCGATTCTTGACCAGGGCAAAATGAAGAATGACCTTTTACAAATTGTTCTGGGTCTGGATGTTACATGTATACGAGTATGTGTTTAGTAGGTACATTGTATATAATATCTATGTGTATCGTCGCGTTAGTACCTACCCATAATACAAGATTCACATCTTAGTTCGGGACTAGCTCGATCGATGTTAATTGTCTACATGTTGTGTTATGCTATGTTATGTATTATGTAGAAAGTGGAGTTTACAATATGCATTTTTATTACGGAAAATTAGTCTACTGGACACTTTGCTTATATTATATGTAGGCAAAAAAGAGCTTTTTCTCGTTTTTGCTACAAAAAAAAAATTGAATTATACCATGAGAGAAGGTCTCAGAATTGACTCAGAATGGGTTTGAATGAAAAAAATCTATTTATTTACAGCTGTTTGTTTGTTTTTAGCAATCTGAGAAAGAGATTTTTTTCGAATGTGAACCACCCTCTTTCATTTAGGTACTACCTACTTCAGTGCTGATTAACTTCGTGATACATTTATTAATTAAGGAGAGATAATCAGTGCTTTAACAGAAAAAAGGTCTTGTAGGTACCTACTTATGCAAATTAAGTCAACATAATTTGATGACATTGTTTTACCAAAGCACTTAGGCAACAGTGCTGTTTACACTAATTAAATTACTTAATAATGTCTAACTGAGAGCAGATGTGCAGGTAGATAGTATCTATTATGTATAAGAATCGAATCATAATTTCATTAATAATACTCGGGCCCTTTGTAAGAAGTAGATATGAGCGCCGATAGACAATTTGTCGGCGGCGGCGCGCCGACTCGCGAGTGTCGGCGGCGGCGGCGTTTCGGCGGCGCGACTATACTTACTTTCCATGTCCAGACCCTATTTGCACCCTCTTCAATATCTTGCAGCCATCACAGCCTTGTTGCTTGCAGTCAGGGGGTCCTCCTCATTATAAGGTTCCCCCATGAGTGGGCACACCAACAGGTGCGCCGCGTTTTGCTCCTCTCTACAATCGCACGTCACATCCTGCTCGCCCCCAGCAGTTTCCATCTCTGGATGTTAACCTTACATCTACTCACACCCGTTCTGAGTCTGTTCAGGGCTGAACAAATCCCGTACGGGAGGTGTTGTCTGGTAGTCCGGTTGGGAGAGTCTCGCTTGGTTTTAACCATTTGTTCTTCCCAACCTGTTCTCGTCACAGCTCGTTTCTTATTTCATGCGAGGTGGTGTGCAATTCATTGGTTTTCGATAGGAAGCTGCGTCTTGACCTGAGCCTCGGTACGGGGGAGGGTCGGGTCGTGCCCGATAACTTTTTTGTTTTCGTCTTTCTTCCTCGGCTGCGACAGTTCTTCGTGTATTTAGCGGTGCAATCTCATCCAGGAGATGGACCTTTTCCTTGGGAGTAAGCCTGAGGAATCATATGATTAGGCGTCCTGTCTCGCTCAGGGCCACATCGACGTTCTTAAAGTGTGAGGATCGGCGCGACTATGAAAGGCAGATTTTTATAGGAAAATCAATATAATGCGTTATTTTCTGCTCATCCACAGTTTTATTTAAAACAATTTACAAAGAAGAGATAAAATTATATAAAATTCAACAAGTAAACACACTGTGTATTATGTATAACATTGCAAAATCAACGTTTGTTGCTAAATAAATCAAGGTGTAAACAGCTTTTTACATTCTTATAAATTACACAGAGCAATAAACACTGCACAAGCAAATCTAGAGAATAAAACTAAATTGAGATCAATGATAAAAATATAAGAATTATTCTTCTTTTCGTAAGACAAAAAAAAACAAAGGAGATTAAAATTAAAGCAATTCGAAGAGATTAAATTAAATGTTAAAAGTATTTAAAAATATATTTAATGTAACCGAAAATAAATGAAAACATAAAAAAACATAATTAATATGGAGCATCAGTTTTGCAGTGACCATAGTTGTCGTGTATAAACATGATACGATTGATCCTCAAAGGATTTAGACGGGATCTTTTAGTTGTTATTATTTGACCAGTGACAGAAAATACCCTTTCACTTGGGGTACTAGTCGCTGGAACAAATAATATTGCACGAACCAATTTCGACAGCAAAGGAAATGAGAACTTTCGGTCTTTCCAGAATTCAAGCACGTTATCATCGTAGGGCTCAAGATCTTTAACTGTGGCTGTGCTGAAATATTTCCAGCACTCATTTTCAACATCGCTGTCCACATCAAATTGTGCGCTACTATGCAGTTTTGCCAAATCCATCAAGAAAGAAGTCTTCGAGGTGCTCGGTTCAGGTGTTTTATGGCTTCCTTGAGGTGTTGGGTCAGTAACATCTTCATCTTTCAGAATAGATTTTACCATTTTTGATAAAAATTCTACCTTGGTAGTTTCACGGCTTTCCATGCATGCGTCAATTTCCTTGATTGAATGGAATCTGCAGTCTAACAAAGTGGCCGCAACAATCAGATCTGTGGCAGGAAAGCGGTGTTCCAATTTCCGCAACATATTATTCTTCATCCTGGTAATTACGAGTGGCTCCCTGTCGCTACACTCATCTAATAATCGCCTTATTTCTGATTTAAAAACCAACGCCAAGTTAATCGTAGATTGCGATTCGGAACTCAACATATCCACGATTGTTTTGAATCTGTCCAAAAATGATGATAAGGTTAAAATCAAGTTATACTCGTTCTCATTGAGTAAAAGAGCACTGCGGTCTATATCTATTAGCATGTCCCTAATAGGCCGACGATTCGCACTGTGACCAATGCTTGTCAGCATCATTAGCATGCTGTGCCACCTAGTAGGCGTACTCGTCTTGATGGTTGGAGGAGCACCAGTTGTGAGGTTTGTTGTAGACGATAAATCATCCCCGCCTTCATCTGACGTGTTATCGCTGTCATCGTCTGTGTTTTCTGAATGTTCACCAATTGTTTCAAGAGACAACAACAGTTCACGTTGTTCTTTGTTGGCGGCGGCTTCTAGTTGCGGTGCTCTGTATCTCAAATGTTTAACTATCTTCTTACATTTGGTGATCAGTGTAAGAATTTCATCGGTGCACTGGATACCATCAACGGTGACCAGGTTATGCAGAGCATGTCCAAGGCAAAGATGATTCTTCATATTTAGTAGATTTGCAGCTCTTTTCATATTACTCCCAGAGTCCGTCACCAAAGTAATATCACTCTGTGGAATTTGAAATTCTTCCAATATGTCCTGAATTTCCTTTTTAATTTTTTCACCAGAATGTTTCCCAGTAACTTGTTTTGTTGCTAGGGTAAATTTCGTAAGCTGCATGTCGTTTGAAATAAAATGAAAAGTACAGGTTATGTAATTACGGCGTCTGAATTGGTCTGTCCATAAATCTGATGTCACAGCCCCAAATTGAATATTTTGTTGTTGAATAATGTCTTTGACATATGCTAACATGCTATTATAGACGTCTTCTAAGCCTTCTCGGGCAATGTTTTGGCGTGATGGTAGATCTTCATCCGCCTCGACAATATTATATTTTTTTAAAAAATCCCTCATGGCTTCATCATCTATGCTGTCGAATGGCATTAATGATCTTGCAAACCAAAGGGCTAGATCCCGTGAGAGCAGCCACTTGTCTTTTCTTCCACCAGTTTTACCGCTTTTTAAAACAGGCTTCGACTTTCTTTGGACGGAAAAAAACTCTTTGATTGGTACAACTTTCGCCTTTAGTTGACCTTCCAAGTTGTGTTCATCTTTTAAGTGGCGCAGAAGATTACTAGTGGCTATATTCTTGCTGTAGACTTTCACGTTAGCTCTGAAAAATGAAATGTAAGTGAAAAATCCACTGTAATAAAAATAAAGTAAACTAGAATCTCAATTTAACCTATTATTTCGATTAGGTTCTCCTAACTAATGGTTAAAAATTAGAAAAAGATAAACCGCATAAGTATTTAGAGCGATACACGATAAAACTATGGTTCTTAAAGTTTTAGTATGAAACAACTAACAAGGCACTAGTTAAATAATATTGCATTAAAAAAAAAAATACATTAAAAAAACATTTTTAAAATACAAGCTTTTATTCCGCCATCTTGTGGCGGCGGCCACTTTGAAAATTTTACAATACTGAGTTTAGTATTGTATTATGTATATTAATCGAAGTAACATTGAAGTTTCGCCCTACAAAAGCAGATTATAGCTTGCAAGTAGGTGCAGCTGCGTTTAAGCAGACAGATATAACATTTAAAAATTATTAGAGGGTAGGTACTTACTTGGAAAACAAAACTTCAGAATCATTATCTTTTTCACGTTTTAAGCACGCCCCGCAAAAAATTTGCTCTCCCAAAACTGTTCTTTTCTTTCCGTCGATATTTACAACTAATTGTCCGAAATAGTTCCAACAAAAACTATGTTTTGATGAAGTTTTGCTTAGTTCGCTCACACTAATTTCACTTAACTTCTTCTTAAAAATGTCAATCTCTGTCGCCGTCACCGCCATTTTTACAACTCGCAGACGTGCACGCGCTCGTAATGGTAATCACACTGATCTCGCGTTCGCTCGATATTAATCGGCGCGTCGACTTCGTCGGCCGGCGGCGGCGGCGCGGGGAAAGACGCGGCGGCGGCGGCGCGCCGGCGCGGCGCTCATATCTAGTAAGAAGGTATGTAGTAACTACATATTATTATTAATAAGAATTTGTCAGTTAAATTGTGTTTAACAATTTAATAGTGAATAATAAATGCGCAGGAAAAGGCATGCTTGATACATTGTATAAGCTTGTCTGCAAAATATACAACACAGGAGAGATACCTGAGGACTTTGCCAAATGTCTGATACGAGCGCTTCCTAAGAAAGCAGGCACGACAAAGTGTGAACAACACAGAACCTTAAGCATGATATCACACGCTTCTAAGATACTCACCAACATTATAATGAAAAGGGCGGAAAATAAAATCAACGAAACACTTTCAGAAGATCAATTTGGATTCCGCAAAGAGACAGGTACAAGAGATGCAATTCTGAGTCTCAGACTTACTCTAGAAAAGAGAATAACAATTAATAAAAACACATATATAGCATTCATCGACCTTGAAAAAGCATTCGATAAAGTAGAATGGGAACAACTCTTTAACACCCTCAACCAGATAGGAATGAGTTATAAGGATAGAAGAGCAATCTGGAGCTTATACAAGAACGAAATGGCTGTGATTAAAAGCGGAGAGAGCTGTGCAGAAGCAAGGGTCGAACAAGGCGTAAGACAAGGATGCTCAATGTCGCCAGCTCTCTTTAACTGCTATATACAGCGAGCCATTGATGAACTGAGAGAAGAAATGAAGAACTGGACAGGAGTAAAAATAAATGGGAAAAAGGTCGACATGATAAGATATGCTGACGACATAGCACTGCTCGCAGACTCCGAGATGGAGCTGAACGAAGCTTTAGGAAAAATGGAAAGTATACTGTTGTCAAAGTACAACATGAAAATAAATAAAGAAAAAACAAAATGTATGGTCGTTGGAAGAGAGGAAGCGACTGCGAACATTGCATTAAATGGAGTGAGCATCAAACAAGTAAGTGAATTCGTGTACCTGGGCAGCAGAATAAACCAGGATGGACGCTCCAAAGCAGAAATTGTAAGCAGAATAAACCAGGCAAGGATTGCCTTCAACAAAAAATCGAAGATATTGGAATCCCCAAATATCGACTTAAGCGTAAGGAAGAACCTTACTAAAGCCTTTGTATGGAGCATTCTGCTTTATGGTTGTGAGACATGGACCATCAGCAAGAGTGAAAGCGGACGGTTGGCGGCCTTTGAAATGTGGTGCTACAGACGCATGCTTAAGATCCATTGGTCAGAGCACGTCGAAAACGAAGAAGTATTAACCAGGGTAGGCGAAAAAAGGCAATTCCTTAAGAGAATCAGCCAACAACGAGCTAACTGGATTGGCCACAACATCAGGCACCCAGGACTACTCATCGCCATCGCGGAGGGTAAGACCGAGGGAACAAATGGCAGAGGTCAACCAAGAGACGCATATATGGACCAACTGAAGAGGGACATGAACTGTGGCTCATACGTAGAGCTTAAAAGACTGGCTGAGAATAGGGAGGAATGGAGAAGAAAAACCAAACTCGTTGCAGACCAATCCAATGGATTGTAACTAAATATATATAAACTGCCTACCTGCTTAGTGCCTTTTAGACCACCGTTACGTTATAGATAATATCTGAGTTCATGCAGTATACCTATATATAAAAAGGATACAAAAATATTATTTGTACCTATGTATTTTTGGTACTCTCATGAACGAAAATTTATATTGATTTACGGATAACGAATTAAATGTATTTATCTTAAAGAAAGGGTGTAAGAATGCATATATGTACCTACTTCGAAGATATACGTGGCTGGATCACGTGTATCAAAATCTCAAGGATGGCTGCGTGTTGTGTAAGCGAAATTGGAGTGTACCTATATTTATAAAAAAAATCATGAGTTTTAATGAATAGGTACTATAATACTATACTGTAATACTATTACTGCTAACCCTACTTTCCTATCACGGCGAATCCCATAAGTGGGTAACCAGCAGACCAGCTGTATGCAATAAACATACAAGCTGTCCTCTCCGTGCTAGCAAAAAAAAAATCAAATGACACTCAGAATGACTGATATATTTCATAGCTGAACTGAATATATTAAACGTCTTAACAGTGATATTTTTTTATAAAACCCGCCTTTAACAGAACACTTAAAAAGATGACACTCAGAATGGGCGATGTACATCATTGCTGAACTGAATATATTAAAAGTCTTAAAATAGATATTTTTAAAAATACCTGATGCTTTTTACAGGCCACCCAAAAACCTATAGAAAGGAGTGGAAGAACTTTACCGGAAACTCAATGGTCCAGGAAAATAAACAATTAAATTTGAAGATTATTTATTCTCTGAAATTTGTGAAAACCTACAGTCCTACACTTCTTCAATAATACAAAACGGATCAAAGAGTCTCAGACTACACTTATTTTATTTTTTTCCCAAAGGTCGTCTCTAGAAACCAAAATGGGTGTATCTATACAGGTACTTGTCACTCAGGAGTGTGTCCCAATCAACCCAAAGGAATCAATAATAAGGGATAACAAGTTACAGAGGTCAGGGAGGATTTAAAGAATGAGATGAAATCGTTGTGAACGGAAATAGGTACCTGCCTTCTACCTTTGCTATTAATGATTAACGAGTATAACCTATTTAATGACTTCACCAATACAAACTCACAGAAGTGCAAAAATGCCTTTATGTACCTATGTATTTTTAATGAGATACTGGGACATAGTAGATATTATGTTAAAGGGAAATATTTCATTGGCGACCGAAAAAACAAATTATTATTATTATTACTGATGAAGACGATTCTTATAAGGATCATTACAGCTAAAGGCCAATGCGATCCCAGAAGAAATCCTTAGATGATATCCAAACGATAGCACAACTATAATAATCATGTATTTATTTTACTGAGTATGAAGTATGACGTCAAAATTGAATGCATTATTACTATTATGCACGGATATAATAAACCTATGTTTATTAAATGTAGTAAATCTAATGATTTCCTTTAATTTTGGGAGATACCGTGATGATATATTTATATACATCGTGAAAATATTAAGCGTATATAATGAACTCAAAAGGATTTAATATGTTGTTTTGCATTTTCTAAAAGCTACTATGAAGCAATACTATTCTATTGTGTATTTTAATTACTATACATAGAATAAAATCTTACCAGCTATAACTCGCACTTCTCTTGACAAAACAGTTCCGGCATTGTTCCCGGCACGACAGCGATATGTGGCAGCGTGTACATCCTGACGGAAATTCTGGACCGGAAACCCAGGAAACACCAACGAACCATTATCCAGGATGATTCTGAAAAACAATAACATCGCACTTGAATAAAAAAAAAACAAACATACTAATAATATACAGACATTGTGTATAATACTAATGATTAATTATTTGTATTATACTGATAATAAAATCCATTTGAAATATTCTGCTATATTATGTATGTTGGATTGTATAATAGTCATGACGAAATGTTCATTTCCGTGCGTCGACAAACATGATAATAATAATAATAACAGTTTATTAATCACAAATAACACTTACAATAATCGTACAATAAAATAATACATTTATTTATTTAGGCTGCTGCAACTTAATTGAAGATAATTGGTGATATATTGTTTCAACGTTTGTATGATATTGATTGAATAAAGAAATTTATTATTATTATTATTATTATTATTTATCCTAATACAATTACTCCCCAAAATTGAGCGTTGCTCGTGCTTTGGGGAGAATGATAATTACGAGTATATTGTTTATGTTGGCATGTAAACATAATAATTCATCCCATAAATTGTAAATGAAATCATTTGAATATCCATTACTTCAAAGCAGATCAATGTGAAAGAAGTAGATACTTTTATTGTTTTTAAAAGAATTTGTACTTGTTTAAAGGAAGAAATCTGTAGAATATCTCAATAAATCATTTGACATACATATTTAATGCAACGATCAATTCTGAATATTTTTTTTTTAATATCACAGATAGTTTGTTGACTACTACACTTGTGAGAGACCCTTCGATGGTAGATATAGATTCGTAACCAAATCAAGTATACCACCCCCAAACATCCTCATAAAAGTTCAAGAAAACAAGAGAGAATTGAATCCTATGATCCTTGGGCTGAAAATCCAAGACTTTATCATCAGGCTACTGAGTCTTTCTTGTAACATTTTATTTCTTTATTATCTTCTTGATTTTAGTGACACAATACTGTTATTGGTCCAGACATTTCAAATAAAATTTTGTACCCACTTATAAAGATTTTTTAGTAGTTGATTCATCAAGTTGCAGTATGATCAAAATGTTTTCAACGTTATTTATTTATTTATTTACTAACAATTCACGGCGCTAGCCTTTTACATGTTGTTATACATTTACATACATACATAGTTCATATGATGTATAGACAAGTGTAGAATATTAAGACACAACAATCATAATAAAAAATAAAAAAAAAAACACAAAAAAAGAACAACACAACTATCGGTATCACAATTAACTATGTTTTTTACGCAAAAAGCGATATATATTATGCATGTAAAAAATACGAGATTTATTAAGGAACTCGCATGGAAAGAATGTCCATATATAATTAAAAATAATTATATTATGTTCTCTTTTCCACTTCACAAATAATAAAATTTCACTTGAAAAACATTATATCTTAAATTATAATTAAATACTTAAGTTCCCATTTTAAAGGTATGCGCCTGTTTGTAACAATAAAAATATAATATTTTTTACAGAACGTTGAAAACTTTGAGTTATGACCAAAAGAATGTTCACAAACGTTGTATTACAGCACGAAACTGCAATAGTATAGTGAAGAATAAAAAACAAACAAAAAAAACTGTTCAAAGGAACATTCTTTTGTTGTCCACAAAATTTACAGTGTCCGAGGCGTCGGACGCCGACGACATATAAACATACTTATACATGCCCTATTCGCACATACATAAAAATTTACTTTGTATACACGTTATTCAATGTTCAGGGTATATCCGTACAACAAACATACCTAGAGGAAACGGAATTACAGAATACAACACTGGAATCCAACAATTTCTATTCGAAATTGGTATAATTTTTTGAAAATATGTTTTCAGTATTGTGCATTCGCATTTCAGGATACGAAATCAATTTTTTTTTATTTGTTTTATAGTTTGAGAAATGATATGGTATAAATTCGTCTAGAAAACCCTTGAAATTTCTGGGAAACAAGGATCAATATTTAGATGTTCTTGGTTGGAGGTACAGAGGTTTGTCCAAATGCGGGTGACTGAGTGTGGTTAGACGGGACATACGGGACTGTGATGTAACCCAGAATGACGTCCTTCACAGAACAAAATGACTTGGAAAAATGAAGAAGGCAGACCCCACTATCATAATTATTATGCGACTTTTAATTTGCTAGAGAAGGTAGAAGATAGTCTTAGAATGTCTATTATTAAGGTAGAAGAATGCACGCTTTTTTGTATTTAATTTCTCGTTTTTAAACTGTGTATCAAGATACATTCTTTTAAATAACAAAGCAATATAAATAAGCAGATTTTATTTTTATCTTGCAATTTGTAGAAGTAATTGTTTACTTTTATATTCTCACTGTCTTATCCACAAGGGGCGCGGTGTGAAGAGTAGATAGAGAATTACATAAACTGAAGAAATATTAACGATTTGTTGCAACCGAAATGAATGAATTTGTTTTTCGGCACCTATATTTAAGGGTATATGAGGGTGCACTCAGAGCAAACTTACAATATTATGTGAGACGAGAACACTTCTTTTTCAATTTTATATATTTTTTGAACTTTTAAAAAAGCTCTCTTTTTCTCTACTCGGTAAGCCCTAGAAGTGTATTAATATTTCTGTTAAGTTGGAAAGTATGTGGAACATTGTTAGTAATAAGTACATAAGTAGGTATACCAAACACTCAGCAGCAGGGTTACTTTTGACAAAACTAAACACGATCTTAATCTAGTCTTGATCTTGATCATACGACGCACGAAGGGACTGTGGTCAAAAACATCGCGCTACCGCTAACGCGCGATCGGTTTATGTGTATTTTTGGCCAATAGTCACTTCGTGCGTCGTATGATCAAGATCAAGACTAGATTAAGATCGTGTTTAGTTTTG
This sequence comes from Athripsodes cinereus, assembly GCA_947579605.1. Lineage (NCBI taxonomy): Eukaryota > Metazoa > Arthropoda > Insecta > Trichoptera > Leptoceridae > Athripsodes > Athripsodes cinereus. The sequence goes on along the minus strand of OX388311.1, from coordinate 24,983,933 downwards.
TCAAAAGTAGCCCTGCAGACCATAAGCAAGGTGATCTGATGATTTACAATGGGTGGCCAGTGGTGATTGTTTGCGGTCTGCTGAAGTAAGAAAATTGAAGAAATTTAAAAGGAGTCTTATGTTCGACTTTTATGCAAAAGGACTGATAATGGAACACTTTTATTCAAGAACCGTATTATATATTTTTTTTATCATCGATTCATGGTAAATAACCCTGGTTTAAAATAATATTATGTATGTATGTCCAAACACAAATTTATTCTACACGTTCAAAGTTATTTATTAGTGTATAATATGAACTTGTTCGAAACACATAGGTACCTACTACATAATTATTTTTCATCCATATCTCACAACAAGAGATACACAGAGAAATATATAATTTGTTGTTAATATCCTAAAAATACAATAATATTTCCTATCTGTATCAGTACTTTAATACGTGCGCAATTTGTAGGTACATACATACCTATATTTTACGAAGCAGGTATATATGTTTTGATTTATTGCAACACACAAATTCCCCTTGGAATAACAAGCCAGATACATTTTTTTATGTGACATGGAAATAAAATATATTTTTATTTACGTGTTTTAACCTCGGAAAATTATTAATTATTTATCAGGGAAATTCTCAGAAGGGCAAACAATCGATTCGAATATAAAAACATTCCTTAGTTGATGTGATAGGCAGAAAATTCGTAAGAAGTAACGTCTTAGATTAAAAGGTTTAGAAGGTAGAAATAACCAATTTTCTCTCTCAATGTGTTCTACTCTCTTATTGAATTAATTAATTGATAACTTTTCTTCTCAGTTTTCTCTCGAATTACCTACATAAAATACACAGAGAAAACCAATGTTGGCCATTGAGGTATTATTTTTTTAACAAATGATTGACTTCTTTGTATTTAATTTTAGTTGTACCTACATTATTTCATTCCTGCTTTTTTATTTACTTATACTTTACCTGAATCTTTTACATCTTTAAGGAAACAGAAGGTATAACAGACAAAAATATAAAAAAAATAGACACCAACATAAACATCATAAATACAAAAGTAAATTTATGTCAAATAAACAAAAAAAATATTAACAATTGAATAAAGTCAAAAGTAATAGAATACAATACAATATATAAGTGTTAAGTAGTTACTGAAATGTGTTAACATAAATAACGATGCAACTTCATTTTCAGTCTACTGCGAGATACGAAATTGTGAATCTTTAATTAATCTTTAAAATTAATTGCTTTAACTTATGAATAAAAGCTTTATAAAAATATTCATAACGAAGTAATTATGCAACGTTGTGTGACATTTTTACCCACATCCCATTAGCTTGTGAATAATTTAATCAAAAATCAGAAAAAGAAGGAAAACAGAGATGAGTGAAGTGGATTAAAGTACCTAGAATTAGGTACCTACTTGATATTTATAATACTGTCAGTGCGTAAAATAGCTTCTGTGTAGGTATGTATGGTATCACTGAAGTAATGTACCGCATCGTGTACATACAGACACGATCAAATTGTAAGAATCGAAATTTTTGTATATTATAAAAATCCGTCTTATTATTTCTAATTCATAGCTTTTCTGGCAACTTAAAGATTCCTTTTACAAAGAGCACTGCTTTTATATAAACTTGGGAAGAGGTTTTAAGGAGAGATAAAATAGCATTATAACATACATACTCATTCATTATACCCACCAACGTATAATACAGTGTCCTGCAAAAGGCAGGTGTTCGAAAAAATAAAGACATTTTACATCTTAAATTCAGCGATGAGGTTTGCCACCCATCCTGAATGCCTTAATTTATTATTGGCACGGAGAAGACGGCTTGCATTTTTATTACGTGCAGCTGGTTTGCTGGCTTCCCCGCTTGTGGGATATGCCGTGATGGTATAGTAGTAGTTTTTATACTTTGCATTTTTTTCTAACATAAGCTCACTGATTATGGAATTCTTGTCTTTTTGAAGGGGAAAATAAACATTGCAGTTTTTCATTACATCTTTTTTTTTTAAATCACTATCAAAATTATGTATTAGGTGAGGGTTGAAAAATACATAGTTATATGATGGGTGATTTTTTAAATGACAAAAAGTGTCTTATAAAGTGCTGAATTAATTGGTACAAAAATATTTTAAATAAAACTTGCTAGGTTGTATTTTCCTTTACGCTTGAGTCTAATAATTTGGCGAGGACTGTAATCGTTAGGCCTGTATCTCCGATATAATTTTATATCCCCCTATGGGAACATTACTCTTGGTGTGACTACCCCCATATAAACCGCCCTGTGGATTGCCTACTACGGTTTACCACTCCTCATTTTCAACTCATCAGTTTATATCACACAATATAAAATACTAAATTATATATTTTTTATAAGCGTAATATAAATTTACATTATACACATTTTTGGGTAGTTTAGTGCCGACGATAAGATATATATCTCGTGGGCGAAAACCAACATAGGAGAGAGTTAATATGATGCAAAAGATGACAGAATCTTCTATAACGGACGCTTCCTCATGACTCAAAATAGACACGAAATAGAAATAGATTAGAGTAGAGTAGAGGACGACTTGTTCTCACTATCCTCAGACATAACATAAGAAAGAGGACAAGATAGGTCGTTTGTTTTTCACGATTTTTCATTATATACTCAGCTCGTAATGTTCTTGTATAATCTATACTACAGTTTTTTCACTAAAAAAAAGAATAAACAAAATATTCATTTCCTGAAATTAAATTCAGCGATGTTACCCATTCTGAATATCATACCATTTATATCACAAATAGAAAGACTTGTATTCACATAATTTAATGTTACCTCAATAAATTGTGGGAGATGCCGTGATGTATTAATATATATCAGATATTAATAAATAGATTAAGTAACATCTATATATCGGCGATGAGGCACGCCACCCATCCTGAATGACTTATTTTAATGGCACAGAGAGGAACAGCTGCCTGTTTATAACTTGCAGTTAGTCCTCTGCCCATCCCATTTATGGGATACGTCGTGATGCTATTATAATTTAACAAATATATTTTTTAGATTTATTTTAACAAAATTCAGTCATTTGAATTCTGCGAATTCATTTAAATATAAGATAATTTCATTTATTCAACCTTTTCTTTCCTAAAATATTAGAGATTAGTTCTAGAGCTTAATGATTTTTTTAAATGGCATTAAACTGAGTAAGCTTTTTTTTACTTTGATTAAATTCCATACATAAACTTGTGTTTAAAATGTAATTAGGATTTGGGAAATAGGCAATCAAAAACCGTTGAAAGAAATAAAAATGATTCTATGAAAAAAGTAAACGGGCTCTTTTTTTTAATAATCATTTTTATACGTTCTCGAAATATTTACGGATTTCAGACGAAAGTGGTTTCAAGGTAATATTTGAAATAATTCCTTCTCGTCAAAACTTTAACTTTATTTTGAAGTATTGAAAAGACGTAACTGTAAAAATGTTATACATGAAACGGTGTACTTTAAAGGTATAATTATATGTGTTGACGGTTAACACTACTTGTCAACACATTGGTATAACTAAAATTCTTTTTGTAGTAAGGTAAAATGTATTGAAATACCTACACTTCTTTTTCATAAAATTTGCCTATTGACGAAAATATTCATGCATTTTTTATTCTATTCTTCAAACATTATTCTAATATATTTCATAATTGGGGTAGTCAGTAATTTAACTGCGATACTATATAAAGATATATAAATAATATCATTGAAGTGATACCTCTACAAACAAAATGAGTAAACAATGAAATACTAAACCTATAGCATGACCAATTTTTTCATTACCTACCTCGTAAGTCTAGAATTTTTCAACTAAATTTAAAAAAAATTGTCAAGTGCTGGTTTTATGTTTCAGCTACTAAAAAGAGACGGCTAATGAACTTTTTTTAGTAATGAACATTAAAAAGTTTTAATTAAAATCTGTTTTATTCGTCATAATATATTTTACAGCTTCGTTACTATACTTCAAAAAGTATATTATTTCTACCTCAACGATAGAGAGGTAGCGTCGATATAATATTTCTAGTTGCAAGCCCGACTTCGCTTGTAGAATAATTCCATAATTTTTAATTTATCGACCGACGATTCTTGGTGGAAGTTCATATTAATAATTTTTAAAATGAAACACGATATACCTATAGTTATTCCACTATTGACTTGATTTATTTTTGCGAGCCGGCTTTCAAGATCTTCCGCTCTCATCGTCAGGCAAAAGTAAAGTTTAAGTAAAGACTTTACTTTTCCCTGATGATTAGAGCGGAAGATTTTGTAAATCGGCTCGCAAAGATAAATAAAGTCAATAGTGGAATAACTATATATCGTGTTTCATTTTTAAAATAAATAATTTATTCCATCTCATGAGTCGCAATTTGCAACTCGCTAGCCGCATGCGGTTCTTGATAGAATACTTCTAGTACTAATATACCATTCCGGCATATCCCAGAAATGGGGTAGCCAGCGAGCTAGTTGCAAGTAATTTGTAGAAGTTAATTAATTTGAGTTCGTCGGTAGCCTGGAGGTAGAGTCTCGACCTTATGAACATGGGGTCCGGGGTTCGATCCCAGGTGCCGGCAAACTCACCTTACACGACACAAGCTTTTAGCTTACTGTGAAAGGTGTATAAGGTTGTATTTGGGTTTATAAAAAAACCCAGATATATCTTTTAAAAAAAAAAAAAAAAAAATTGTCGTATACGTGGGGTTTTACGAACGCCTGCCAAGAAACTCAAAAACTTACAGAAAAGAGTGGGAAACCGGGATTGCTATGATAGTGTTTTAATACTTAGTGTTCGATGAAATGTGTTATCAAATTAAGTATGTTTGCTGTTTTTATACATATATTGTTTTTATAGATCCTCACCTAGAGCTGCAAGAGAGGTCGTCGCTTTCTGGGAGGGAATGGGAGTGTAGATGTGGATTTGGATTTTTGTTATTTGTCGTTGCTGACCGACACGAAAAGAAGAAGAATAGATCCTCAAACTATGAGCACTGCTCAATTTTGAGGGAACGAAAAATGTGTTTATGTATTTAAATTGCGTAAATTGATATTATATGTACCTACAGCAGTATCAGATATTTTCAAAACTAAACTGTTTGAAATTAACGAGATTTTTCATTAAAAAAAATGTTTTTTACGCTAAGAAATATTTTTTTTTAGATCTCATGTCGTTATACTCATTCGAGAAATCTACTACTACTACTATTACTACTGCTATCCCATCACGGAATATCCCACAAGAGGGGTAGCCGTATAAATTAATGTTGTCATATTTTTCCGAACACCTGCCTTTTACAGGACATTCGAAAACTTGCGGAAAAGAGTGGGAGACGAAATCTGGTTATATTATAAATATTCAGCTCCAATTACTTAAGAGATTCTTAATTTCTAACTTATCCGACTCTTGCCCAACTTAACCTAATCTATCATAGTCAAACTGACAAAAACACTGCATAATTATATGTGTCACCGATTTACCATTTTAAATCCCTTTAAATTCAGATCGTTAAAGCTAAGAATACCATCAAAATCTTCTGACAATATTTCGAAATATAATTGAATTTCGCATACAACGTTGGATGTCTTCTACATTCTTTGAGCGATTCTACATGATGGTAGGGTTAGATGTTTCTCTTTGCCATGTAGTTCTGTCCAATGCCTCACCCTGATGGTGACGTGAGGTAACATTACAGTCTTGGTAAATTTATTTACCAACAATTTGTTTGCGAAAAGTTAATTTTATAGATTCGTACTAATGAATCGTTTGTACTATCTCTGGTCCTAATCTGATAGTACGTACCAATGATTCGTTGTGAAATTTCATTAGTATTTTTCTCAGTGTGTGCTCACTGAATAACAAATGTGTTTGCCTTGTGATTCGTAGAGGAAAATTAAGGTGTGAAAGGTAAAGATAAATAATATCGTGTAAATAGATAATAAATAATAATTATCTTTGTTTTTTCTTTTCATTGTTGGCTAGTAGGTAATGAAGTCGCGCCTGCGATTATAACGTCGAAATAATTAAGTTTATTGTTATAAAGAAAACATCAGTGTTGTATATTTCTCAGAAAGTGAAAGTGTGTAATTATTTTCAGAAATCATTCAACAAGAAAACTGACGTGCTGAAAGCATTGTGAGAAACGATGATGGACATTCAACCCTCCGTGGCACAGGTGTAGTAAATTTTAATCAAATTATTTATTGATTTGGCGGTTACGTTGTGGTAGTTTCTAAACATAATTACGAATATTTGGAGACAAAAAAATTTACTAATACCACTAAAAATTATTATACGCGCGACCAAGGTTTCAAATTCTCATACTCAAGCGCAATATTTGACTAATCTTTCTATTATAATCTATTGACCTATAACCTATGTGCTAATGGTGATAGTTATTTATTTATTTATTTTAATAGATACAACAGCTTTAACAATGAATAATACAATTATGCGGGGGATGATATGTAACTTCTCCGAACTAGGAATTGTATAAGAAGGGGCGAATTTGAAGTTAAGCTCTTGTTCACCACTGTATTGATAGTAGGTATTAAGATTTTTATTAATACAAGACAGAATAACTGTTGAAACCTTGGTCGCACGTATAATAATTTTTAGTGATATAAGTAAAGTTTTTTGACTACAAAACATTCGTAATTTTTACACACCCTGGATAAGTTAGAAGGAAATAAACATGAAATTCAACAATTAACATTTGCAAATATCACAAGTGTTTCCCCGACTTCTAAAAAAATCTCATTAGAACAGGGCAGAAACTAGCCTCCTCCAATCAGAGTGTCTCTGCGCTAGTTGAGTAACCTCTTCACAAGACATTTACGGTGTATTGTGAAAAGCAGACGTCTGGGCTGTAAGAGCCCTTGTGGACAAAAGATCAGTGCTCTTCTTGACCAAAACTTTGGTAAAAAAAACTACTTACGAGAGAAACATAAACGCCTATCACAAAGTGTTAACAAGAAAAATCTAACACAATTCTGCGTTTAATAATAGTAGTATTATACTACCTACATACATACATACGTTTAGATTGTGAAGAAGGAGGGTATGGTCATAAACAAAGGTACGTATACATAGTATTTCATACATTTTTCTAAAGAGGTCATTACGGTTAGCTAAAATACGCTCATTAAGAGTGAACCCTTACTATACTCATTCATTATTTCAAATCGAGCGAAAATAATAAAGAAAAATACAATAACGTCGAAAATAAAAAAAATAAAAAAAAAAACAAACTTAAAGATAAGGAAATTTCTCATTTATCTTCAACAACAGAAACAAGACGAGCGCAATAAAAATAATGGTATTTCCTTAAACATTTTTTGGACGAAAATAATGACTATAAGAAAAAACTTTTGTTAAAAATTTAGGACGATTAATTTTTTAACACTCTACGGTGGGTATTTATATTTGTTTTTCAGTTTTTCTGACTTTTCACTTCACACGTGTATTCAAATTCATGTATATTTTTTTGCATTTTTCATTTGTATGCAAGAATAAATCCATGTTTAACATAGTAAATTGTTTATATCATCGACAACTAAACATTTTTTCAAACTCTTTATTGGCTTTATAAATCAATGATATGATATTTAGCGAGCCAAGTATCTATGTAGTCTCAATAACGTCCAATCATTTTCGACGAAAGCATATGCTTTTTTAAGCCACCGTATAGCAGAAAAAAACATAATCCTAAATTATCCTGTCGGCAAGGCTATGAAATTATTTAATGTATTGAATGATCATATTAATATTTCCGACATAACATATAAAGACTTTATCACCAGACCAGGATAGAGACTCTCCTTTGAATCTGTTGTTTCTTTATGATGATGTCTCTTTTGTGTTTTTTTCTCTGCCTTTTGCTTTGTTTTTTCCTGCCGAAATTGTCTTGGCCAAGAGCTGTTTTGGTCTCAGTGCAGAGTAAAGTATCAAAATTGATAATAGAAAACGAACGAGCAATTTCGAATTTGTCATATACATACAATGCGAAAAATGACATTAAGTATAAATTAACTCAAAATGCTTTTTGAAAATCTGTGGAAATATTATGAACTAATCTTTGCAGAATAAATTAGACATCAGTACAAGGTTTTAATTGTAATAAGTTACATAATAGCCGCACAAGTGTTTTTCATGATTGTCCGAATTTGTCATAATTATACAATGCGATAAATGGCATTAAGTATAAATCTACTCAAAAAATTTTTGTTAATCTGTGGACATATTAAGAACCAATCTTTGTAGAATAAATTAGACATCAGCACAAGGTTTTGGATGTATATAGCTACACAAAAGCCGCATAAGTGTTTAAATAAATAATTGCATATTATGTAAAAAAAGTATTTAAGGCACTTTTATTATTATAGGATATTAGTAGAAGAGTAAGAATATCTTAAAACACTCAAGTATTACGAACTTTTACCTACAGATTAAAGCTATAAATTAATGTTTATATCATAACAATGTGTCGTATCTACGAAATATGTGTATTCAGTTAGGTATATCGAGTGATGGTTTCTCTGCGACGCAAATCATTGAGTGTTTAGGATACTGAAATAACAAAAACAAACCTTCATCGAAGGCAGGCATCTTAAAACTTGAATGAACATCAAGATCCCTCGTTGATACGATTATTTTGTATAAAGGAATGAATGAACACTGTTATAAAACAATGCGCTATGGTCTGTGGATTATAACATTACTGTTGTGTACATTATAATAGAACTTGTTTTGTATGTATAGTATAATTCAAACTGTACTTGTTTATCTGTCCCAGTAGGCTTTAGTAAATTATACCATAGAGAATAATAATAATACTGTGGACCTACCTAGGTTGTAAGCATGTTTGAAAATGGAACCCCAAAAACTGCCTACAGCCATTGTAGAATGACTAAAGCCAGAAGATTCGATTTTCTGCAGTAAAATCAAAATACAACCTCAATATTTTCATTGTGTATTCATCATATTCGAGCTATGTACGAAAGGTTGGATGGTCAAGTCAATGGGAATATTACCTATTTTATTTTTACATTCCAGGAGTCTCATTATTAATTTCTTTATTATTAAGGTAAGAACCCATAACAATTTTTTTTATAAGTTATGTTTTCCCCACAGTGAAATATATATGTGATATTTATTTATTTATTTATGCTACAGCGACACACACAGAGAGTTGACAAAACATTCATAAAATAAGAAAAAAAGACACATTGATCCGGTCAAGTCCACCTCACAATTAAGCGTGTCTACATCATGCGCGTTCAAATAAAATTATACAAAATATACATAATACAAGATATGTGAAATGCTTACCAAAGGGTGGGCAAAATTTTAGTTGAACGCGAGGTGAAGAATAAAAGGAGGGCAAAAGATTTACTTTTTGGTAATCTAAGTATAAATTGAACGTTAATTTGATAAACTTGTAATCCAAATTGTTTCATTTGAAATTTCCCACCAATGCACGAATCGGACTTTGTCCATCATAAATATTCGGTTACATAATAGGTATAGACTAAACCCAGAGATCCCAAATATATTCAACAATACAGGAAGTACATTCATAATACAATTGCTATGGAACAGCTGCTTGCATTGGCTAATATCTGAATTAAACGTACATACATAATACATCGTTGTATCAGTAAAACTACATATGTAGAGTAGGTATGTATATTAAATTTAGGTTTAGGAACAGGACAAGATGGGTAGTGAAACCAATGAATATTCAATAGGCAACATTATAATATCGCTTTAACATAATAATGTAAGCCATTATACGATTTAAATAACCTACTTACTTTGAACCAAACACAATTATATACGTTTGTCTTATATTGTATTTGACTGAAGATTGAAGAGAGACCTTCCTCACACCTCACATCTCACGTCATTGGGCAGGCTTGAAGGGCCGGCCGGCCAAAACCGCCGTCGTGGAAATCTTTTAAACTACGTCTCTTATCAATGTCCCTTTTGAAAGTGATTAATTTTTAAAAAAAAAGAATACATACATAAACCAAATTAAGAGGATAAAATAAAACAGAAAAGAATGGTACAAACAGAAGTAAAGCATAAATGTCGAAAACAAAAAATATATACAAATTTTGGTGAAAAACAGAAGGCCAAAGGAGGTGTCCAAAGACGTGTTTAAGGTGTTCAGAGGGCGCAAGCCTCAGAGTCACCAATGCCTAAATGATGTGAAAACATTAAGCCCTTCCAAAAGGTAGGTACATACCCTCTAAACCTACTCTCTACCAAGGGAGACTGGACCACACAACGAGAAAACGAGTTCGCAGTCGCGCCAATGCCGCAATGAGCAAAACCAACCCTAAGACTCTCCCACGTCAAGCGGGGGTGAACCCGACTGACGCAGAAGCTCTCAACGAGATACCCGCACATCCACAAACAACAAAAATGTTTTAAAGTTCCTCGGGCATTTGAGTGAAAAATTATCATTAGGATTACTAAATTAATGAGATAGAAAATATAATTTGTAAAAAAATATTTGAACATTTAGTTCTTAAATATATAAAACATTCTAACTATCGATAGAAAAGCGTGCTGAATATAAAAAGAACCGTTGTTCCACCGATGATTTGTAAAAACAGTATTATAGAAAATATCAAATTTTGGACAGATGTTTCGCGAATTAATTATACAAATTTATTGTTAGACGAATTAATTGTAAACAATCTAGATATAGGTACTGTACACAAATATAGCAATAGATATCAATACCTACGGTCATAAATTTATACTATTACTATTTGTATTTGATGGCATTATTTATAAACTATTTTCCGATGAATATTAATTCTTTACCTATAATACGAACTTGAATATTGATTTAATTAGAATTTACCAAATAATTTGTGTTATTAAAATTCTATTTTGATTCAATATTATACTGTTCAATTTCATAGCAAAGTCACACGCAAACCTCGTGAAAAAGAATTTTTGGCATGCCAACATATGTGGGTAGAACTAGTTTTTTGAGTTTTAGTCATAAAAAACGTTCGAATTTTTTGTTGATCTACTAGAAATTTCTGTGCCAATTGTTACATAAACATCTATAAATAAATAAAAACACTCTTCCATCTAATAGAATAGCCTACTCGCAATCAATTACACTCATTCATATTCCATCTATATTTCCAGCGTTTTTTTGTACTTATTGTCAAAAAATAAATTAGTTTTGTTAATTTTAATTAACAGCAACAACAAAAAAAACAATACCATAATTTTATGTCGATAAAATACTCACCCATGCAGCAGGAAACTAATAAATTAAACTAAAAAATTATCAAAAGGAGGGCTTATCGCATATGCGATTTCTTCCAGCCAACCCGAAAAATAAAATAATTAATAAATAAAAAATAAAACAAAAGAAAATACATATACCTAGATAAAAGTATATAAAAACAAACCCCAAACAAGTGATAAACATAAAACTAGTGCTTGAATAGTTTATTATTGAAATGCTATCCTTATAAATATAAATAGCAAATAATTTTTATCCAACATTTTTTATGTTTGATCAGTTTGTTCCATTTACGTTGATCATTCCACTTATTTGCCTCCATGAATCATTTTGTAAGTAGAATTTGCAAAATGATCCATGACGAAGTCGACATTAATTCCTTATTTGAATACTATTCAAATGGGTGTCTTGAAATATAAAATATAAACTACTGACATATGTTTTACAAATAAGTTATTTCTATTCTGCGAACTACATACCTACATAATAAAAATTTGGTTTATATAAATAATAATAATAAAAATTATTTTGCACCAAAACAGTATACAATAGAATAAAAAAAATATGACAACATTTCTACTGAACACATAATTTTATGCAATATTGGCGAGTTTATCACAGAAGCGCGATATATTCCAACTAACCCATGAATTATACTTATATTTCCAAGGTTTCGTAACAGATGATTGAAAACATCTTAAGCGATGATTAATTAAAAATAATATCTGATAAAATCGAACCAGATAAATGAGTTTCGTTTTCCTTTCACTTTACTTCATTTTTTTACTAGTATGAATTATAATATTATTTAAATGCGACAGTCAAATGACAAATATGTAATTGACATTAATTCAAGTACAATTATTTTTTGTTTAGCATACGCTTTTAAAACATGTAGGGGTGGACTTGTAATTAATACGGTTCGAAATATCACCGTATTTTCAAAATGAAGTAGGACCTCATTGTAACTAAACATATTTTCAAAACTATTAAATAAATTGCAATATTTATTTAACTCATTATAAAACCAATCCAAAACATTTAGGGAAATTAAAATAATCCCGTCCTACGAAGTTTTAATTAAATTGAAAATATCTCGTATAATTTTTATGTCCCTCTAACAAAACACGTTATTTTGTCGCATACAAAATTCAACCGTTGTTGTTAGCGCATTCGTTCAGATTTCTTTTGAATATGCATCGAAGTATTCGTAAATAGAACCGGTAGGTACTAGTTGCAAACATAGGGCATCGTAATACACTTTACGCCTTATATGTTTATAAAGCTATTGAATATAAAAAATAAATTTTCTATTATTAACTGAATCAGGAGCAATTTGTTTCTTGGTATATCCATTGATTCTGATTGATTATTTTGAAACCATTAACTACTTTTAGTTCTACTACTACACCATTACGACATATCCCATAAATGGCGTAACCAGCAGATCAGCTGCATGTGATTAACATGCAAACAGTATTTTTTGTGCTAACATCAAATTAAGACTTTCAGGATGGGTGGCAAACCTCAACGTTATATTTAAGATGTAAAATGTCCTTATTTTTTGAACACCTGCCTTTAACAGGACACTCGAAAACATGAGGAAAAGAGTGAGAGACCAATTCTTAAACGGGTGCTCCACGGCGCCCATCCAACTACAAAGTTGTAAAATTATTTATTATATTTATTTTTTATTTATTTATTTATTTATTTTATTCTTCACTGTAGGTAAATTGTTTACAATAATACAAATTTACATAGAAAATATCATTTATACAATTCAATGGACAGAGGGCGAGTTTATCGCTAAAATGCGATGTCTTCCAACTAGCCCTGTTTTTTTTACAAGCAATTTTGCAAAGAAATACAATATTATTATGAAATCAATAAACTGAGGGTGAGTTTATCGTAAAGTTCAGTGTGGTAATAAGGATGGACGTTAACGTCAAGCGGAATAGCCAGCATACCAGTGTTGAAATATCCAAACTTACTATTTACTGACTAAAAACACATAACTCTTGTATTTATATTAACTTACTAAGTTTATTCGTATTTTGGACTGCCTCTGTCGAAACTACTAGTCGAAACTGCGTTAATCTTCCGCTAGACTTTGAAACAAACATGAAAAAGTCAAATGCATGCTCACTTTTATTATTATATTCATTATTTCCTATTTTGATACAAAACACTAAATTTACGGTGGATTGACAATTTCAATACAGTAGAAGCAAGCGTTAACTTATTTCAACCAATATTTACCAATACGTGTTACATAGATGTTCTCACATTTTTATTTCATAGCATCGTTTTCTCACAGTAAGTACGCCTTTAAAACATTTAATTATACATTATGTTTACAAAACATCACTTATAGAGTCACGTCAGTAAATTTCCCTCGACATCCATCAAGAGGGAGACCAAATAATACCTGGATAACTAATGTAATAGAATCCTGTGAAAAAATGATCTGGATGAAGATGACATAGGGAACCGAAGAATTTGTGAGAATGAATGAGAATGAATGAAGAATGTGAATGTATACCTTTTATGTAATTGTTTTTTATCAATGTACAGTAAAGAATGAATAAATAAATAAATAAAATAAATAAATTTGTAACCTCAGAACGAGAAGAGCCAACCCCAACAGCCTTCAGTGGTTAAAAATTGGAATAGTGCCAGCAAGAACAAGAAGATTATGATGACAAAACTTATATTCCTTTGGGTTAGTTTGCAGAAATTGTATCTCATTTGAATGTTTACCTTCTATGTAATTTTTTGTCATCAATGTATGTACCTACGGTAAAGAATGCATAAATAAACAAATATATAAGTTCCATACAACATATGCATATATATATTTTGTTTGTCAAAAGTGAAATTGATTTCATTCGAAGCTTCCAGCATGTGATTAAACCTTTTATTTCAATATCCATCATATGAAAATGAATACAGCAAAAATTATGGGTAAACGAGGTAGGTAATATCATAGAAATATTTGCTATCAGTCGTGCAGTGCCCTTGTAAATGAAAAAAGTTTAATGCACTGCTAAAGGTTGAAATCGGATAGTGATTTTTCAAGCCCATATTAATTAAACCCGATACTCATGCCAATATACAATTTTTCCATTTAATAGTTTTTTTTTGTAAATAACAAAACAAATTGCATTTTACGTATCAAATTTTAAAGCATGTTTCGCTTGCATTTAAAAATACTGTTGTCTGTAAATAAAAGCACATAAGGGTATTATGTATAAAATTTGATACAATGAAAATAAAAACAATTATTTCGTTCGCTATCTATCAACTTACACATCATCAAAAAAGTTGGTATTAAACTTATATGTACTTGTACATATTAGTAGGAATCTTATTGGAGGAAAATATGTAGGGTTTATAAATATTAATATATTATTTTAATAGGTACGTGGGCGATAAGGCCAGGCAACTAAACGTTTAGATAAGGAGGTTCGGAGGAAGGCCCAAATGCAGGTGGCAGTATCACACAGAATGACCCAGTAAATAGAAATACCAGGTGACAAAAAACGTAGAAATCAGACCTTATTACAAAGGGTTATAATTAATAAGATGATTCTCATTGATTTTAAACCCATATTTCATACCATACAAATATTATAACAAAACACGTTTTGAAACGTTCGTCGGTAGCCTGGAGGTAGAGTCTCGGCCTTTAGAACAAGGGGTCCGTGGTTCGATCCCAGATGCCGGCAAACTCCCCTTTCACGGCACAAGCTTAGTGTGAAAGGTGTATAAGGTTGTATTTGGGTTTATAACAAAACCTAGATATATCTTTTTTTAGAAAAAAAAATAGAGCGATACTGTCATGAATACCTTTGGCTACAAAAAACCTATCACAGTTGATCAAAAGAAATTTGAATATTCAGTTTAGTTTATGGACATGTTATGTTGTAGAGTTAGTAGCTCTAACGTAAAATAATGTTTCTCTGAAGTGCTCAACAAACAGAACTCACACTCAGCTGCTGACAGTGTTGGCGTTATTATTTAGAACCCATAATATCCACTATACCAGTGGTGTATCAAAATTTTTCGCACTGGGTACATAGGCACACTCTCAATATAATGTTATTGAACACTACAGTATAAGCTATATAAGATGAAAATAATGGTTTTATTTCACCTTGTAAGCTGTATTACAATGACAAAACAATTAAAATAATATTAATTTAATGCTTTGTATTAAATATTATAGTTTTTTATGATTATCCATCCAAGATGAGGAAAAAAGCCCAAATGGCGTGAAGATGTAAGACAAAAATGCGGAATTACGATTTTAAATACGAGGATGCACACGACTGAACCATATGGCGAAACAAGAAAGGCAGTCCCAACTAGGTACTATGTGCTGAAGAAGTAGAAGAATGGTGAAATCCATATAAGAAGAATTGATAGCGCCTAATTAAATGTTACCTGTCTTCAGTCATCAGATAACAGCTGTTGTTTCATTCTTTACTCTATGATCTTTTAATTGTTTCTTTACTGCACGTACATTTTTTTATAATATTCAAGCTTTGAAACTGCAGATAGGTGGAGTTCCTAAATGGATGTGCGTATTAGGGTGGAACACTTTTGTATGAAAAAAATTTTTTTTTCGTATATCGAATTGGAATACCAGGCAAAAGTTGCCTTATATAATTGTAAATAACACCCACTAATTTGGAAGTTCTAGCTCAACAGCAAGAGGTCCCGCCATAGACATGAAATTTCAATTTTTAAGTTTTTACAGACGCTTTGTTAAGTACACCCTATTAACAAAATATTAACTAAATATAATATGTTATGCATTTATATGATAAGATAAAAGTATATTTTAGTTAATAGAATCATTTATTATAAAAATATACACAGTTTCAGAAAGTTGTGTCGGTATGAATAACGTCATTTTTCATAAAAAAAATCCTTTTTCGTCTCAAACTTTGGCATGAGCTTTCGAGACGCTAAATTAGATTTTACAAAACCCTATCTTCTTGTCTTATCGCATACACTTAGAGCTGCTTCTATCACATCTTTTACTGATCTTTCCACAGCCTGGGTGTGGTAAGGCAGTCTCATTAACTCCAAAACCGAATCTCCTCCATTTTCAATAAGATGTTGTAACTGCTTATCGGAAATATTCATCAGTATTGAGGTTTCGTATTTATTTTGTAGCCAGTTTATCAAGTCTATGTAAGAACTTGCATTTATGTCCACTTTTGGTACCTCAAACATGCGCGAAACAGAATTTCTATTCACTTGACGAGCTTTTCAAATGCGTCTGGCAGCTAGTTCTCTAATGTGCTTACGCGTATCTGTTATCGTACTCAACAACAAGTTTTCTGGATGAGCAAAGTAACTGTTCCGAAATAAAACAGGGTCCACAATCGCTAACAATTCGTTCGACAAATAACTAGTGCTGTTAATGAGCTTCCATAAATGTTTTGAACCATCTTTAATACTATACCAATTTGACCTGCAAATGATTTAGATCCTGCTGTAGGGCTATCCAAATAGGAAAACAAAGCGTCAATAGCAACTCATTGGCGTATAAGAGACAAATTATCCAATGCAATGGTTGAGATAGTCTATTTTCCAAAAAACCAATCACGCCTCCCACATTCCCTGTATTTGTGGTTGTTCCATCACATCCAACAGTCATTATACTCTCTGGTGATATATTTTCAGTCGTCAAAAAGCCGTGGATAGCTCTTTCAATATTTCTCGCACTGCCCGATGTTGGAAACACATACCCAACATAAACAGAACCTGGTTCTTTAATAATCGAAACATGTTCCTCTTGCACAATCACTTTAAATTTCTTCGATCTTTTTAAAACAGTTTTAGCCGTCTGGTTTTTCCTTCCATCAAAATATAAGGCAGGAATTTCTGTTACTCTTTCTTCTGTTAAAATTTGCTCGCAAACTTTCTGTCTTATTCTTCTGAGTTTCATCCTGCCCACGACGTTAGTCGACTGCGCCTCAGAGTCGGCATCAGAAGCAGAATATAGAACATTTATGATACGATAACCGCCGCAGCTGGGTCTGATACTCCGTATCTATCGCATACAATCGTCAAACTATGAAGACTGGCATCCGTGAGCTTTATAGGCTTTTGATCCACATTGTTCGCGGTGTCAAGACCATCTGCGGCCGACGAACAAGAAGGAAGGTCAACATTAGAACTAACTTCAGATCTATTTAGCCTATATAAAGAAAAGGAAATTTCTTTAATTCTTGTATTTGAATTATGCCTGATTTCTTGTTTAAGAGCACGTTATCATCTTTTCTGCAATTTTTTACTCTAGATAAGATCCGTTCTTCCTAAAACCATTTGTCTGTTAGTGCGTTGGTCTTCTAAAAATATTTGTTCCTCTTTTGCCACTTTATTTTCTCTCAAACATGTACAGTTTACAAATTCTTTACATTTACATGCAGCTATGTCAACAAGCTTTCCACATTGTACTCTGAATTCTTCTACCTTTTTTTCGTTTAGTTTCTTCAAAGACTTTTTCAAATTTCAAACAAAATCAAACAAATCAAATCAAAACATTTTGAGTGATATTTTTTAAGTAACTGTAAAACTCGTTTGTGTGTAACAATTGAAATAGAAGATTTTAATCATACCTTATTCTTCAATTTTTGTTTCAACTGTTTCGGAACTTTTTCAAAAATGTAGGTTCTTATGTTGTGTTGTTCTTTATTTTTAAGTCTTGTCGAACCCATTCAAAGAATTTCATAACATTCTCATACGTAAGTAGTATATTCTCCTCGAACTCTGCACTTTCACCAAATATCGTACATTTTAACTTTTGTCTTGTAGAAGTCATATTTATACACTTAAAAACGTAGGTGCATCAACTAGTACCTACTAGTGAATATAATTGACGGGCTACCTTACACCTTGAGACAATATTATCGACACTAGTTGAAACGAAACACTGCAAATTCGTAGATCGAAGCGTGCTGGGGGGCAGGGGGGGCTTTGTCCCGCACTTTGCTCAACTGTCCCAGTACCAAAGTATATTAAAATGATGAAATATTTGATTGCAACTGCTAGTTAACTATATTGGAATATGTTTTTGAATAAAATAAACCTATTTTAATAAGTTCTGTATTGTTTTGTAGGCCGCGCAAATAGCCCCTAAATTGTCCTTATTGTAAATATTCGATGTCTTGTCGGGGGCTCTTACCGTTGTCTGATAATATTTATATTTTTAATGCAGGCAGTTGATGGCAAAAGGCAACTAAATACAACTATTCCAAATCAAAATTCGAGAAAAAAAAATTTCGTTCCACCCTAGTGCGTATGGTACTACATCTATCTACTTTACTACGCACGCATGTATGTAAAAACCAAATTTACTAAGGTATTGCCTCAGCACAGGCTTAGGTCTATTGAGGCAATAAATCCAAGTAATTTTTATTTTATTTTAATGTTGAATTGTTAAGTAAACATATATTCCATATTATGAATTGTAACTTTGTTGGAAATAATAAATAAATTAAAAATAAAACCTGCATTTTGGCGTCTATGGTAGAAATGCCACTGCACTACACTATTACACAATATTATACTACACACAATGTATCTAACATACTTTCAGTGTCCAATATTGTTTGCGTTGCCACTCTAGTGAACTTGCAAAGACTACGTAGAACCAAATTTATGACAAAATGCTCAACTGCAAACCAACGTAGGAACACTTTGTATTGATTTGAAATATTGTAACCAATGTAAAGTGAAGAAATAAATTATACGTGAATGCAATTGGGCATTAGCGGTAGGTAGGTACGGTGTGTTCCAATACATTTATACACAGTTCTCAAAATCTAATATAAATACCTATACTAATATTTCATACATATATTATATTCGTGTTAATTCAGCATACTTAGTAGGTATATACTATATATCCTAAACCATCAAGGCATCTCCCACAAGTGGGGTAGACAGTGGACTAGCTGTGTATTATTAAAATGCTATCTGTCATTTACTTGCCAATCAAAACAAGACACTTAGGCTAAATGGTATTATTCATTGCTGAATTGTTGTTTTTCAATATCATATTCGTGACATTTTACGAATTCGTGCCTTTTACAGAAAACTCCTAAATTAACAGATCATAATGGGACTCCTTTTCTTTAACGGGACCTCTACGGTAGAAAATATATTATTTTATGTATTTACTAAGTATTATCTTTGTTTCCTGTAAGTTTATTTTTTTCATATTATGAAACGAGCTTTCAGAAAGCAGTGAAATAATAACAAACGTCTTTCTCAATTATTACTTTTGATAACAGTTCGGTAAGTTATAGTCTTTGAAATTGAATAAGTGACATAAGCCACTCATTGTTATAAAGTTTGCCAAACACCACTGACGTAAATCAAATAATCTTCAAGATAATATTACACCGAATACTTATATTTTTATTTTATTTTTTTATTTATAGGTATGTCAATTTTATTATAAAATTAATGTCACATAAGTGGGTTTTAAAAATAATGTTTAAACTGCAGAGGAGGTATCCAACCACTCAATTATTTGATGATAGGAAGATTCTTTCTTTGAGACACCTATAGGTATATTAGTTCAATTTTACACAATTAGACAGGGTTGGAGGAGGTCACAGCAAAGTAGGGTCACGAGACAGATGGTGTCATTTGGTTGTATCGCTCCATTCAGATCTACAGTGTTCGGACAGCGGCAGTTTGTGTGGATGTCACCTAGACTATTTAATATCATGCCTCTAAAGATTAGAAAAATCACTGTTTTTGTTGAATTTAAAAGAGCATGTTATGGGTGCGTGTCTGATCTGCCAATGGAGAGATTGCAGGATATCTTAGGATTTGTTCCATGATTTATTTTGTGTTTTATGTGGGGTGATATACTTGTGTTGTATGTGGTGTGGGATTTGTGATGTGTGTGGTTGAGGGATGTGTTGTTTTTTTATTCTGGTTTTATATGGAGAAATGGTTTGTTTGTGTGTTGTTTCATGTATGGATGGTTTGCAGCAGTGTTTTTCTTGTTATGAATGTGATTGTGTTAATATAAGAGATGAATGCTTTTTGTGATTGTGTATATATTATGTTTCAGTATGATTGATATGTTTGTGAGATGTTTGCCCTAGAACAGGTTATACCTAGTTGGGCAGCATCAATGAAAATATGTATAAGATTTGTTATTTATTGGTGTAATAAAATAAAATTAAAAAAATATATATATTATATTGTATTGCATTGACCTGTACAAATAATCTTTAATTTTGATCTCTTTATACAAAATTTAATTTTTATTACTTGTTATCTGAACATATTTGCTGCTGCTGAAAACATAGGTACTGCTCAATTTTGAGGGTCAAATAATATGTCATCAGTGTTTTTTTAGTAATAAGGTGTATATATAATATCATTTAGTTGTAAATTTTATTTAAATAAAAATATTTGTAATTGAATTGAATTCTAATTTGAATTGAATATTGTTTTTTTTTTAATTATGTATGAGTTTGTATATAATTTGACGTTGCATGTAAAACTATATTATGACTTACGAACTGGCATTTCAATATTATTGTTTTATTATTTTTTTATTACCTATAGCTATTTTTCAACTTGTAATTTTATTTATTATTTCTTATTATTTTGGAATTACCTACTTAGGCATTGAAAAAAATAATTTTTGTGTTTTTTCACATCTAAAAGGTGAATGTGTTTAAAGAAATATATAACTCGTATAATGTTATTCTCGCATTTATAAAACACTCTGTGACTCAGGTATTCTTTTTTAATCAATGTTCAGAAAAATAATTATTATTTCAACGGACTTTACTCTAGATTCAATATTAGCCATTTTGTATCTTACATAAATTGAATGATACCTACAAAGACTTCACATAAACAAGTTTAAACACTTTGCAGCAATGTGTATGTAAGCTTACACATATCTAAGTAGGTACTTTAGTACATATAAATCTATGATATCTAAACGACAAATAATACTACTACTCCATATCCTTCTTAATGTCGCAGATTAAACAATATAGGGGTAGGTTTATATGATATTCCTTGTATCCACTTTAATAGAACCTATTGTATTATACTTATAAACATTCCTGTACATCTTAAAGCATTTATGTCACCTTGATATTATTTACCTCGGGCACAATCATTTTAGAGATCTTTGTTTAATTACTGGGAACTTTAAAGGTATAGGCACTAAAAGCCAAATGATATAATGACAATATAACAGTATTATGGAGGTAGGTTTTCTTTAAATTATGATCGCCTACCTGACAAAATACACTTCGGAGATGAAATGGATACCTATACAATAATTATCCGGTAATAATTCGGTAAGGGCATTCCATTCTTTGCTAGTGATTCGTGACATTCCATTTTTACAGGCTCGTTTACACATATTAATTTATTGCACACAATGTGATTACTCGTTCTTAACAAGTTGAACAAATAAAAAGAAATTCGGTTTGTATGTATTTATCTTAATTTATTGAGAGTGAAAACTCAAAGCGAACCATAAACTTGTCCAAAAAAATTCATGACTAAGCGTATATAAATGAGAAATTTCTCATATCTGGGAATAAGACATCGAAAACTCATGCCAGAAACGTAGGGAGGTCAGTTTTGCAATAGAAGGGCGAAATTGTATTCAGACAGATGACAAAGAGCATAGAATGATGATGATTCTGAATGATTATATTATTTTGACGCCGTTTAACAGTCCCTAGACCGTCTCAAGGGCGTCGGTGAAGAGTGCAGTCTTCAACCTCCTTCTGAAGCTGGTGACTGTCTGATTGTCTCTCAATGGCACCGGTAGGCGATTACACGTAACCGGTCCAATAACACCAAAAACCCTCTCATAGAAGTTAGACTTACCTGAAAATTAAATAAAGGATCCTTTCTTCTTCACACAATCTTGCAGGATATCCGTTATCTTTTAAAACTACTATCCATCTCGCTACTAATACACATGCCATAAATTATTATTATAATGTACCTAAGTAGATTTTGAGTAGAAAATTTCTCCTTGATGATGGAGGATAGAATGATCAGTCTTGTGTGAAGCTCCAGATAACGTTAAACATTAGTAGATGATAGTATTTTCAACTGTATGAAACCATCGTCGCTTCTTGAATAACAATGATGTTAATAACAAAGTAGTAAGTTTGTAAGTATTAGCATCATAATAGTTATGTATTATTCCACGTAGTGTTATACATTTTATTATGATGTGATAAATTCACACAGAATTCTTTATTTATATACCTACTCGTATTTTCAAATGATAAGAAGTACAATAAACAATAATTAATTGTCATTGATAGACGTATCATTATAATACGAGAAATGTGATATACATATATATCGTTATGTTTTGTATTTAATTCCATAAAATATGGGTAACGCAATTGAAAAAACGCTGTATTACTTTCACTTTAAAAAGTATTAGACTAAGTGACCTTTCGGGTAGACACTCAATGATGATGCGAGTCTACCAGAAAGGCATCCGAGTCTAATATAAAGTAGTGAAAGCAAAAGTGTTTTAATACTATTTTAATTTTATTGAAATGAACTTTCACAAAGCTGTTCCAAATACTTTACAATCATTATAAAATATAGGTTGTTCAGAATAACATATCATTGATTCAGAAAATTCTTATCTTTAAGTGTAGGCATAAACAGTGGGGAAATACGATGTTATTAAAAAAAAAAATTTGCACTAAATAATTATATTTCATACTATCATTATAATAATATGTTAGTGACGTAGTTTTCTATGGGTGTTATTATCCAAAAAAAAATTCCTTACATTTTGGGTGTTTTATTCAATAAAAGTTATGTACCTTAGTACTTAGCAGGTATATTTTTTACAAAACTGTAAAAAAACTGGACTTCACTTATGTATGTATCTTAGTAGTTCTATGTCAATTTCGTGGTACAGAAAAAATGTTCTATTGTCGAATGATTGCTGATGATGTTGTGATGGAACAGAATGGTTGTTGTTGTTCTATCCTACCCATGGATTAACAAATTTGGCGTTGAATGAACAAAGCAATGGTCTTGTTTAATTTTTTGGCTCAGCACTGTAACGATTTTTTATTGTCATACAGAGAACATGTTGCATTGATTGAGGCAACGAACGTTTTATGGTGATTTCTTTTTTTTTGTCTACTGTTGTGTGATTTTTATATATACCTAATAGTATTATGAAACCGTATATTAATTGTGTTTCTTTGGACATCGCATTGGCCGAAAGCTGTAATGGTGTGTAAAATAACTTAAATAAAAGAGAGTTTAAATAGTAAATAAGAAATATTTGGTAATCAATTCATTGGATTTACTCATTTTCATTTGGTTATTCGAAACATAACCATCGGTTATTTCAGATGGTGTTTAGATACAGATCTTTGCAAATGTGTTGCATTTAATGTGCCATAAAAATGTTTTCATAAAAAAATATAAAACTAAAAAATATTACAGAAATGGAATGTGTAAAAAAGTAACAAAACAAAGGTAATTAAAACACTGCAATGCAGAAGTAAAATATTATGAAATTTGCCTATAAAACCATATGCCATGATGAAATTACCTGCTCGCGAATCGTATACGAACTACCTAACTACCCATTAATGTTTAATACATTTATGGAAGTTTGTTTACCATGTTATTGTCCATTCCCCTTTTACCTCATAATATTATACAAGACGTAGATGTTGTGTGAAGGTAATTCAACGTATGCCTCATTTATTATGAAGAATGCAATAAAAATGAGATGTGAAGAAAGAAAGATTAATCTTGGAAATTTTCATGCCTTAAAAAAATAATATTACTTAGGTTGAATTCAGATGTATAGGTATACATAATATTTTTCTTCCATGAAATTATATCAAAATAAAATAATTCAGTCTTGGTAGTGTTTGTTCAGACTGGAAGCCAGGTCACTATGTGGAAGGAGTTATTTTTCACTGTTTGTAATGTAGACGTAATTATATTCATAGACCTTTCCAAATATTAACATTCATTGTTCATTTTATAAGTTGTGTGGTATTAAAATGCAAATGTATGAATCCAAAAATAAAAATTGTAAAACTGCGATAGCACAAATATGCTTCCTGTTGATTTCTGTGAAACATCATTTTCGGAAAAAGTCCAATGAAATTTATGTGAAAAATTGGGCTAAAAATTAATGTACCAGTCAAAATCCAATATAAAATATGTATACACGTCAAGAATGTAAAACAGAATACAATTTTCAATAATACTTAATAAAATAAAAGGTTTTTAGGTCCCTTCTGAATGCCTTAAGATCTGCAGCCTGCCTAAGCTCAAGAGGCATTCCATTCCAAAGGTTGGATATTATTATTAACCATTTAGATTAACAGCGCAGAGAAAATATTATGAAAACTTCATTTGTTCTTAAAGTAAGGGAGGAAGAGATGATTTGTGAGATTTTTTTGTAAAATTTATTTACTTAGTTTCTTTTGTTGGATAACATGGAAAAGATTGTGTCTTTGTCTAAATCGTGTATAAATCGTGACCAATGGAGAGTAAAGAATAAATAAATATATAAATAAATTTGCATATGAAAAGAACGAGTAAATAGGCATTTTCAGAGTAATTTCACCAAGAGAACACAGCTAGAATAGTTATTGATTTAAAACCGCAGTCCATATTATTAACTACCTATGCGTATACGAGATACATTGCATAAAACGGATTAAGCATGCAGTTATAATAAAAAAATATTATATACGTGAGGTAATATTCATATTACCATCATATTGTTATTGATAATAATTATAATCCATGGCGTCAACATAATATCCTTATTACTGTAATTATTATGTTAAATCCATTGGCATATTATAATTATAATGTTAGGTATTAAGTATATAGTTGCCGTCATTAAACCGATTTCCTGAAGTGTAATCTAACATTATTGCGAATCGGAATGGCATGGCTTATTTTAATAAAATTATAAAATGACAGGCGTTGAGTAGATGATACATGGGCGATGGTTTTAGTGTAGTGGGAGATAATTTTCTCGAACTTCGAGCTCGCATCATCAGGTGCTGATCTATACTGAGTAAAACAAAAACAAATATAGTTATTTAGTACTTGTTTTCATGTATTAAAATATTTTCGTTTTCAAAAAACGCCATTAATAAGATAATTAAGTATTGAAGAGTACAAAAAGGATAAACAACATTAATAAGTTTACTATTTAATATTAGGGTACAAATACATCTGTTGGAATACCAGGATAAAATGAATATCCAACCCTTTCCTGTAGGATATCGAGTGTCCTGTAAAATTGTTTATAATCAATGGTCAGTCAAGAATGAATATAGGTATTGTAGAATATTTTCCTGTTAAAAGGCTAAATATCACTACTGAAATTAGGACTGTAGGTATATAGGAAGCTGTAACTCACCCTAAATTTCTATTTTCTTTCTTGTATTGCACTTAAACACCTTATATAATTGTTTGTTTTAATATCACTATTTGATTATTATTATCATTGAATTACTTTAATTAAACACAATCACTTAATTACACTATTGAAACTGTTTGATATATGACTGATATATATGCGTGTGCACATCACCAAAGTTTTCAGCAGAAGAGAGAGTTTTTTGTAACAATTATGTGAGCACACTGGGGTATAAGGAAGGGAGTGGGGGAAGGATATGCAAAGAAGATTGCACACACAATAAACACCAGTGATACACACACAAAAAAATATTAGATATTGATAATATATCTAACATCCTCACCACCCCGAAAAGTAGGAATATGTGAATGAAAATCTCATCAAAATGATTGTAACTGTTTCAATGGTTGAAAACCATAACCTTAAGATTAAATTCAATTCCTAATGTATGTTTACTCAATCAGACCTACATAATGTACATGAACTAATTTAAACGGAAGATACATGTGTATCCGACAACTTATAAATGTATATATAAAATTAGCCTACGTTGATAACTTATCCTATACCTAAATGTAAACTTTATTACTCTATTGGTAGTGGACAGACCTTTACGATTGGTCTTGTTATGAAGCCCTTTGCTGTTTGAAGCTCCACTACTCTAATTACTCCGTCGTCTCCTGGATGTAATTTTATAATTCTTGCCAACTTCCATTGTAAAGGAGGCAAATTATCATCTTTTATTAAAACTAAGTTGTTTAACTTAACGTTGATACGATCAGCTGTCCATTTTGCTCGTTGATGTAGAGTATGTAAATATTCAATATGCCAGCGTCTCCAAATTTGCTGACTGAATTTTTTTATCAATTCCCATCTTCCCAATAAATTAGTCTTAGTATTTTCTACACATTTTTCAGGAATGTTTAACAAAGGTTCTCCTATAATGAAATGCCCTGGTGTTAGGACATCCAAGTCTTCGGGATTATCTGATACGTTACAGATGGGTCTTGAATTTAGAACTGCTTCTACCTTAGTTGCTAAAGTGTAGAGTTCCTCGAATGTTAACGTTGTCTCTCCAACAACCCTTTTCATGTGAGATTTGATGGACGAAATCGCCCGTTCCCACAGTCCTCCCATGTGGGGAGCTGCAGCTGGATTCCTATGGAATGTTATTTGTCTTTCTGTTAAGTATTCTGATATATTCTCTACTGTGGAATTATCTTGTAAGAATTTGTTAACTTCCTTTAAATGATTTTTTAATCCTACGAAATTCATGCCCCCATCAGAATAAAAGTCTGAACACAGTCCTCTCCTAGATATGAATCTATCTAATGCTGCTAAGAATGCTGAAGAAGATAAATCTGAAACAATTTCAATATGTACGGCTTTTGTAACCATACAAATAAACAAACATATGTACGCTTTCTGTATTTTTGAATTACGTAATGTAGAAGACTTGATGAAGTAAGGTCCAGCTAGATCACATCCAGTTTTTAAAAAGATTCTTGCTTGACTTACTCTGACTTGCGGCAACGTTGCCATCAAGGGTTCTATATTCTTAGGTTTTGTGCGAAAACATCTAATGCACTGATGAATAACTCGACGAACTATGCTTCGTCCAGAAATAATCCAATATCTCTGTCGTATATTAGACAATGTTAGTGATGGACCTGCATGTAAAAATAGAGTGTGATAATATTTAACAATTAACAAGGTGAAATTATGAGATTTTGGTAAGACGATTGGATGTTTTGCCTCGTATGATAAGGTAGATTTATGTAATCTTCCATCTATTCGTATGATACCACTTGAATCAAGAAATGGTCTTAACTTACAAAATGTAGTACGATGACTCATATTACGCTTTATTAACTTGATATCCTTCGAAAATTCTACTGATTGTACATGTTTAATGAGTTTTACTAGAGCATCCTTCCATTCAACGGCAGTTATGTATCCTGATCGCTTATTCTTTTTGTTTCGTATGTTATGAATAAATCTCATACAATAGGCTGTTATTCTAACAAGTTTAGAAAACGAACTAAACTTCTCCAAAATATCCCAACTGGTATGATTTTCTACAATGTGAACTAATGCTGTATCTGGTACAATGTCTTCAACAATTTGTTTAGATGTAATATTCTCTATTGGCCATTCAGAAGGAGATTTGAATAACATTGGTGGCTTCCACCAAAGTTTGTGGTTTATCAAGTGACTTGGTGATAAGCCGCGTGACGCACAATCTGACGGATTAGAAGACGATGGTATATATCTCCATATGTTTATATCACACATAGAATGAATTTGTGATACTCTGTTGGCTTCAAATGATTTCAATTTGTGAAGAGGTGTACGTAACCACGAAAGTGCGACTTTTGAATCACACCACGCATATACAGATGAAATATGAATAAATTCAAAAATATTTTGAATATAACTCAATGATTTTGAAAGTAAGTGAACACCGCAGAGTTCCATTCTTGGAATAGATAATTTTTGTTTAACAGGTGCTAACTTTGACTTTCCCATTAATAAATTAACATCTATGTTTCCTTGCTGATCTTCTGAACGTAGATATATTGCTATTGCGAAACCCTTCTCAGATGCATCTGAAAAACCATGCAGTTGATAATCTACATTCTTTTCCAATGAAACTACACATCTGTAGATTTTAATGTTTTGTATTTCACCTAATTGAAAGATGAACTGCTTCCATTTGTCTGAAATATGATTGGAGATTATGTCATCCCAACCTATTTTTAAGAGCCAAATCTCTTGGAGTATAGATTTTGCGTAAAATGTGACAGGTGTCAACCATCCGCAAGGGTCGTAAAGCCTTGCTATGTTTGATAAAATTGCTCGTTTTGTTATGGCCGTGTTTTGTATATTCACATTATACTTAAAGTAATCACCTGATGGAATCCACTGAATACCTAATACTTTAATACCTGTATCACATTCTGAATCAAAGGATTGAATTTCTTGACAGCATTCACTAGGTATATCGTACAGAAACTCCTTGCTGTTGCTAGCGAACTTGCGTAGTTCGAAGCCTGCTTTTGCTAGGAGATCTATTAATTCTGTTTTGTATTCAAGGGCATGTTGAAGGTTGTCAGCTCCGCAGATAAAATCATCCACGTATATTTGATTTTGAATGATCCTACTAGCATTTGGATGTGAAGTTTGTCCTTCTCTTGCTAACTGTAATAAACACCTATTGGCTAGGTAAGGTGATGAAGTGATACCAAATGTAACTGTTGTAAGTCTAAAAACTTGTAATGGTTTGTCTGGTGAATCTCTCCAGAAAATTCCATGATAATTCCGATCATCAGGATGCATGCATATTTGCCTAAACATCATACGTGCGTCGCATATAAATGCTAACTGGTGTTGACGAAATCTTAGTAGAACATCTGCTATATTC
Source organism: Athripsodes cinereus (assembly GCA_947579605.1). Lineage (NCBI taxonomy): Eukaryota > Metazoa > Arthropoda > Insecta > Trichoptera > Leptoceridae > Athripsodes > Athripsodes cinereus. Next base: position 24,954,733 of record OX388311.1, on the reverse strand, counting down.
TTTTGAAGTTTCGGCCCTGCCATGATAACGTCATTTAAAGAATATCCGTTACTACTCCTCATAGACGCATCAAAAACGACTCGAACACACGTTGTTGAAAGTGTATTTTTCACAACACAGTGGTGAGGCAGAAAATATTTGATTTCAGATATGTTGGCTTTTTCCATGTGGTTTAAATTTAAATATTCATTTATAACTTGTGTATATTCTACTTTGAGAGCCGAATCCTTCTCAAGACGATTTTCCAATGAATAAAATCTTTTAAGAGCAAGATTTTTCGTTTCTCCTAGTTCCGGAGTAATATCCCTAAAGGGTAGTCGCGCCACGAATCGACCCTCCTTTGTTCTTGATATTGATCTTGAAAAATGTTCTTCACACTTCTCATCTTCTGGACTAACTGCTGTGATGTCTGGAACCTGCTCCAGTTCCCAGAAGTTTTGAATCAGAGTATCCAATGTAACTGCATGTGTTACTTGATTATTGCCTTTTGAAATATCGTTAGGTAGCTTCCCTATAATTACCCAACCAAATATTGTAGAATAAGCTGATGGTAATGTGGAGTCCAATGTAATTTTTTCTCCATTCATAATCTCATTGAAAATATCTCCTCCTAATAATATGTCTATAGGACGTGAGATATGAAACTCTTTGTCTGCAAGATTGAGACCAGTAAATTTATTGTAAACATCCGAACTAATATTTTGCAATGGCAAATCCTTTGTAATCCTCTTCATACTGCATGTAATAATATCAAGTTGTGGTTCTTGACTGTGAACAGGTTTGATTGTACACCTGATTTGATAATTAAGATACTGAGAATTTTCTCCACCTACTCCCGTAATTGATATTGCTGCTCGTTCTCTCTTTAATTTGAGTCGTTGCACACACGCTTCTGAGATAATGGAACATGTACTACCTGGATCCACTAAACCCCGAATTTCATGAAAATGGCCTTGTTCATCTCTAATATGTAACATGGTTGTACCTACAATGACGTTGCATAATTTGCCTGTTGATTGTAATGATGTTTGTAAACATGTACCTGTCACTGTATGAGTTTCAGGTTCTCTATGTGGAGAAGAAGAAGAAGTATCAATGCTGCTTGCATGTACTCTATCTACGTGTAATAGGCTATTGTGCTTCCCATTGCACACTTTACATCTCTTGTTAGATGTGCATTGTTGCACCCTGTGTGGATGTAAGCAGTTCCAACAAAGATTAGATTTCTTAATTAATTTATTTCTCTCATGTACGTCCATATTCCTGAATGTGGAACATGCAAACACATAATGCTCTCCGTTGCAACAAATACATTTGGTGTGTGTCTTCGATACAACTGATACTTGATGTTTCGTAAATGTATTACGCTCCCTGGGTTGATAACTGCATGCCTCGTTTGCTTTGCAATGTTTTTCTAAAAAATCTACCAATTGAGAAAATGTAGGCATTTCATCATTTGAATATTGTAATTCAAATTTATTACGCAATTCTATGGGTAACTTCTTCAATGTTAAATGTAGTAAAATGAATGATTCTCCACTAAAATTAAACTTCATTGATTTCAATGCTAAAACATTCTGATTGATAATGTCTAGAAAATTACGTAATGTAGTTTTAGCATTAAGTTGTACTGATAATAATGCGTCCAAATGCTTTTCAGAAATGATACGTGTATTATAATATCTATTCTCCAAGATACTGAATGCTACTGAATAATTCTCATCACACAATGTCAAATGTCTTATCAATTGTAAAGCATCCTCTTTGAGACAGCTCATTAAATAATGCATTTTTTGAATAGGCTTTAATGTAGGATCATCATGAATGAGACTTCTAAAAATGTTTCTAAAGTTGATATACTCTGTAATTTTACCCGAAAAACTAGGAATTTGAATGTTCGGAATATGAAATCTATTATGCGAATTCATTTCTGGTTTTATATCAGTATCGACTTTCTGTTCTAAATTTTGTTTGTAGTATCTATTATAAACAGATTTTGTAGAATAAATCTTTTCTTCATAATCCTGATAAATAGCCATATGCATTTCTTTATCAAAACCTGCCTTTTTTGCAGCTTCAACTGAAATATAACACTTAAGAAATTCCTCATAATTTTTCTCAAGATCTTCGTAACGTGTTAAAAAAGCCGTCTTTATTGTTGGATCATTATAATTTGCTTCATTAATACTAGCAGATATTTCGCACAATTTATCAAGAGACATCCTTGATAAATTAAATTTGATTTCAGCTGACATTTTGAAGTTTGACTGAGTAATACAATAATAAACAAAGTTATGTCAAAGTGACGTTTAAAAATGTCAATAAATGTAAACAACTAAGATGGCTGCCGTCTTGAATTGCAGCTGATTGCCAACTATGGACTATCTATGGTTTTCAGTTGAACAGTAATCAAAATCAATGTAAAAAAAAATGCTACCCACAATACTTTGTTGCAATTGAAATATGAATCTACTATGTACCTATTGTCATGAAATGAATATATACAAGACGGTATATATTATTTTTATATACCTAGATCGTGTATTTGTAGTAGGTAATTAATTTGGGAATGAGGCAATCTCAAGTGGTTGTTGAACACAACTATCTATGTAGGGGACAGATACAGGTATATTTCGGTGTGTGTCAGGAAGAGATGGATGTAGTTTTTTGTTGCTTTGGGCCAACATTTTCAGGATCTGAAGAGGGGGGATAGATTACTCTTGGCAGTTTAGTTTTGAGCCTGGGAGAGGTGGGACTCAATCATATTAATCTCAGTGTTTGAATTCGATATATTTTAATATTTATTTACCCACCTTCGTAGTAGTTAGTACATTATTTTTTAGTGATATTTCCACAATTGGGAATATATAAAGATCATCCTAAATTACTTTTAATTAGCATTTAAAATCCGTGATGCTGCCAGCTGTCTAAGATAAGATTTTCTTTTAATATTATTAATTTATTATTTATATCTAGGTGTTAGGATACTCTCAGGATGTCTGTTGTCTACAAGGCAATATTTGTACTCAAGGATTTATTATTTTACGGATTTTGAAAACGAAGGAATTATGTGTTATATGTACATTTATTTTCAGTATTATTGTATGTATGTATGTACCTGTGGCTGATTTTATATAGCGCGGTCCGACACATCTAGAACTAGACTAATAACAGTGGCGCACCGCTCTACCCAATATTATACTTTTATTTAATTTACTTTACCATAACGATGGAGTATACAGTTTGAAGAGGAGTTATATGTTGAGAAGGATATTATTTGATTATTAATTTAATTACATATTTTATCGTCGAATGTCATTTGTATTCTACGAACTTACTGGATTTTTCTACTTGTTCAACATGCTGTAATTGCTGCGATATCATGGAAGGAACAAATTTGATATTTTGCATGACACTAATCATAAGTAATATTTATGTATTTATTGGTCTTAATATATTTTTATTTGACTTACATGATACCTAAATTCACCTCACCATAAATATGTAGTCTTTTATAGCTAAATCTTGTCGAGATTACCTTATGGATATGGATCCCTTCTGCCTATCGACACTAGACTAGCTACCTTGTGTCTATAGTGTGGGTTTGATCTATTCGTAACCACATATTTATCATTATTATTATACAATTATGCACGAGACGTATTATGTACTTTGTAGAAACATATACTCTATACTAACAATTCCAGTCCTAATCCTGCTTCGAAATGTAGGTGTACCGTTAGCAAGCCCTGCTCCCCTCTCTTCGATTCAGCTTTCGAGACAAGGGTCAATACTGGTCTTGCCCCGTTTCCCGCCAGGGTCCAAGACAAAGCTTCTTAACATATATTTATAATTATTCTTATTATATATAGCTGCATGTTCAAATGAGTATACATATTATATATTATTTTATATATTCGGTGTAGATTAGTGCACACGGGCTCAAAGTACGGCATGGCGAGTTTTGAGACGAGAAGGGGCGAAGGTGGCGCCCCTTCAGCATGGACACAGCATGCTTTTCATGCACTAACATGGTAGTTAGTCTCTGAAAATGATGTCATAGCAATTGTGTTGAAATTTAATTAATATTCAAAAGTAATAAGGTAATGTTTTGGGGTGCGCCACTGTCCTTTACGACGCAACGAATTAGTAGGTATGTTTTAGAACATATGTACATACATTGGTTATAGGTACTATGAAATGGTTATCTTATGTAGGGACATAGATCGGCAACCAGTTACCATACAACATTCTCGTAATGATATAGAATAATATTATTTGAATTTTATGTTATGATGATTGTTATGTTATATTTCGTTATGTTTTATTATGCACTATTTTTATTATGTTATTTTACAGAATCTCAAGGTAAGTGATCTGACGTCAAAGTTGACCTCAGAGTTAATATGTATCAAAAATTCATGTTGAAATTGTTTTATTGATTTTGTTGTTTCTTTTGATTATTGAAATGTATATTTCAGGTGACTTATTTTGCGTTTTAAAAAAAATACACAACGTAGGTAAAATTATCGTCAAAACACAACGTATTGGGTCCGAATCTATGAAAATAGTTAATAGATAAATCTAGACGATCACGAAAGGCCAAAATTCGTTAACTAATTTAATTAGGAATGCGATACTTCGTACGTATATTTGCAACAATGCGAAAATTCATACAATTCTTAGCTAGTCGGATAGGGATGTAAATTCTAGTTTGGGAATCATTTATTACAGTAGGTATAGTTTAGAAGCTAGGATGTTGCAAATTCGGAGCTTAGAATGGTTTAAAATAGGTAGGATCATCACAAATGGTGCCTTGGACCAGGATATTATGTCGGTCACTGCCGACATAAAACTGGGTTTTTACGGAGTAGAAGTGGGTTTTGGGTTTGCGATGATAAATAACTAAAATCATGAATATTGGAGGGGGGGAGAGCATAAATGGGTTTTGAGGAGTAGAACTGGGTTATGGACAGAGGAATGTGTTTGGTTTTTGAGGGGAGGAATAAAATTTATTCTTGGGAGATGTAGCGAGGAAATTGGTTGTTGATTTTTTACTTCGAGAACCGCGGGTTGGTTACCCATGGATTATAGTGTTAGGCAAATTCGGCAACATATTATATTTATGTTTGGCTGTCTATAGGTATATATCTTACATTATACATAAGAATGGTGAACCCTTAAGAGTTCATTTGGAATTATGTCCTTATGAATAGTTCTTTAGTTTATTCAATAATGTATATAGGTACCAAAAATATGTACTTTCATAAGAAGATTGGGTGTTAGAAAAATTGAATATTATATTCCCAAATAGACTTGTAAACATGGGTATTATGTATGCGAAGTGTATTTTATGTATATGGGTATATGACTAGAGTTTTTAGGATTTTTAGATATTATAGTATTTGGGTGAAATGGATAAATAATAGGTATATAGTTTGATGTTAGTTATATGTATCAAGTAGATGTTTGTTAGGGACTAGAATATATAGGTACAGTATTATTATTCCTTGGGGAATATGGTCTTAACATTTTACAGTATTTGTAAGTTAAGTGTTCGTTTTTAAACTTTTAGAATTCTGTCAAGTTAATTATTTGGGGTGTGAAATAAATTTATGATCGAGGTAAGAATGGTGAATATATTATTGAGTTTGAAATAATATTAGACCAGAGTTTATGAGTATCTGATAACATACATAATACAATATATGCATGGAGCGGATGAGAAGGCGATAGCCGAATGATTATTGATTATGATTACGGTTATATGTTAAACGGTTAGCTGGAAGAAATTACAGGCTAGGGGGGGGGGGAATGATCGGCTTAGAGGGAAGACAGTCTACACGGAAAGCAGACTCTTTTAAACCAGGAGGGGCATTCCAGGATCTGGAGTTTTAGGAAACGTTGGAACTCTTTGTATACCCTGAAAGGTGGTATCTATCATTTCAAAATTGAGGACAAGAGAATACTCATTTATGAAAATGTTCTAAGGAGAAAAGAGGTTGATGTTCGCCGATATAATACATCGTCTTCCAAATAGAGAAATAAGATGTACCTACAACCTATGGATCCTAGGATATAATAATGATTAAAACGTTATATTATTCTAAACCAAGAACGAGATAGGAAATAATATTATTACTGGAATGAAAAAAAAAAAAACTATAGTTTTAAATAAAGATGCAAGCAGAAAGGTATACGGGATATTATAGTACCTAACGGGATGTATGCAATCAGTGGTTGTTAAACTTTTGGACTGATTTGATGATATTGTCTGAATGGAACAAGGAAATCTGAAACATAAAGTATACGAGGTTATATAGGAAATATTTGATGTTGAATATCTGTTGGTAGGATACCAACATGATTTACTTGGTGAAAAGTTTGGACAGCGATGATAGTAGTTTTATTGGAGGCCAGAAGGGTGATGTGATGAGATTATGTAGCATTGGATCCTCTCTGTTAACCCAAAAGAGAGTGGTGTACAATAACATAAATCGCTGAAGAGAAGTAATTTGATAAGAAAGTACCACGCTATGATGTAACAGTTTGAGAATCGATTGTGAATCTATCGATGTCACAAATGGAATAAACTATTTAATGTGTTATAATTTTAAAATTGTGGTGTCAAATATTATAATAATATTATTCAATAGTGTTAGAGTGAAGATGTGAACTATAAAGTGTTTAGTTATTATTATTTTACAAGTGGAACGAATATTATGATATGTGCATATGGAGTTACAATTGTGTGTATTATATTTAGTTGTGTGTGTGATATAGTTTGAAATAGATAAGTGTTTTTTTTTCAGGACTTTTGAAATGAATGAGGACGATTCATATATATATACCTAATATGTAGGTATATACATTAGGTGACTGTTATATTGGATACAAGGGAAATTCTATATACCTACATATTATAGAATAACATATTGGGATGTATTATGTAGATATTGTCAATGCAACTCGTTTAAATATTGTGTTATGTATCTTATATGCTTGAATGTGCGTAAACACATTGAGGGAGGGGTTCCCACCACTTACCCCTGGATGTTCAAGAACATAGTACGTTATCTTTCTCTTGATTATTTGTGGTATTATTATGGGTGATTTATTTTACGTAATTATAGGTATTTTGGGTTAGCTGTTCGCGTTTGATATTATTTAGGCACATTGTCAACATATTATCACGAATTTTGTTGGTTAGCTGGAGGATGTTGCACTACTTGTAGAATTATGTGGCTTGATCACGTGGATCAAATTCTTATGGACGGCTGCGTGTTGACTAGGAGAAAACGGGTTGCATTCTGTGAGAAATTGTATGACAGTGGTGGAAACGAAGGATGTAGGCCAGGATGGAGGGATTTGTCAATCGTTTCTCTCTGCCTACCCCATCTGAGACGCAGCGTGATGGTGCTGAGAGATGAATGGTTATTTAGGATGGGTTGCCGGTGGAGAGTTGGTCTCCCACTTTTTTCCGTGAGTCTTCGTATGTCCTGTGGGAGGACGGGTGTTCTAGGAAATTAAGACATTTAGCAGCTTGGATTCAGCGATGAGGTTTGCCGCCGTTTTTGAATGTCTTGAATTTGTGTCGTTACGGAGAGGACGATTTGCGTATCTATTTGTGTGCTGCAGGACTACTGGCTGCATCGGCAAAGGAATCATGGATATGAGACATCTGGCGAGTAGTACAAGATTGGTGTTACCAGCGAATTGGATCACCCTGAAGAATGCATATACGGACTATAGGGAACCACAAGTACTATGGATAATTATAATGATGTGTGAATATGATCACATGAAACGAATTTTAACAAAATGCAACTTGGATATTTAAGTATTGGGATAAACTTGTTATTACTATTTTATGTTCTATAGATGTGATGACATAAAATAATAACAAAACTCGAAATAATAAAATATAACAGAATATTAAAATATTATGTTATGTTGGGACAATAATATTGAACGAGAATTTCTCAAGTGGACGCATCGGTGTGTTATGTGCATGCATGTATTATTATTATTGATGACTTGAATAGAGGAGCACAGCTGACGAGGTACCTACGACCTATCGGAATATACAGTGGCGGACTCGAAAGTTGGAATTAAATAATTATGAAAAATAATTAGAAAGTAAATAATTGTTTGTGAGATAATGCCTCATCCATTTTGTCTTCAGCATGATCTCAAAGGGGGGATGTCATGAAATGAATATATACAAGACGGTATATATTATTTTTATATACCTAGATCGTGTATTTGTAGTAGGTAATTAATTTGGGAATGAGGCAATCTCAAGTGGTTGTTGAACACAACTATCTATGTAGGGGACAGATACAGGTATATTTCGGTGTGTGTCAGGAAGAGATGGATGTAGTTTTTTGTTGCTTTGGGCCAACATTTTCAGGATCTGAAGAGGGGGGATAGATTACTCTTGGCAGTTTAGTTTTGAGCCTGGGAGAGGTGGGACTCAATCATATTAATCTCAGTGTTTGAATTCGATATATTTTAATATTTATTTACCCACCTTCGTAGTAGTTAGTACATTATTTTTTAGTGATATTTCCACAATTGGGAATATATAAAGATCATCCTAAATTACTTTTAATTAGCATTTAAAATCCGTGATGCTGCCAGCTGTCTAAGATAAGATTTTCTTTTAATATTATTAATTTATTATTTATATCTAGGTGTTAGGATACTCTCAGGATGTCTGTTGTCTACAAGGCAATATTTGTACTCAAGGATTTATTATTTTACGGATTTTGAAAACGAAGGAATTATGTGTTATATGTACATTTATTTTCAGTATTATTGTATGTATGTATGTACCTGTGGCTGATTTTATATAGCGCGGTCCGACACATCTAGAACTAGACTAATAACAGTGGCGCACCGCTCTACCCAATATTATACTTTTATTTAATTTACTTTACCATAACGATGGAGTATACAGTTTGAAGAGGAGTTATATGTTGAGAAGGATATTATTTGATTATTAATTTAATTACATATTTTATCGTCGAATGTCATTTGTATTCTACGAACTTACTGGATTTTTCTACTTGTTCAACATGCTGTAATTGCTGCGATATCATGGAAGGAACAAATTTGATATTTTGCATGACACTAATCATAAGTAATATTTATGTATTTATTGGTCTTAATATATTTTTATTTGACTTACATGATACCTAAATTCACCTCACCATAAATATGTAGTCTTTTATAGCTAAATCTTGTCGAGATTACCTTATGGATATGGATCCCTTCTGCCTATCGACACTAGACTAGCTACCTTGTGTCTATAGTGTGGGTTTGATCTATTCGTAACCACATATTTATCATTATTATTATACAATTATGCACGAGACGTATTATGTACTTTGTAGAAACATATACTCTATACTAACAATTCCAGTCCTAATCCTGCTTCGAAATGTAGGTGTACCGTTAGCAAGCCCTGCTCCCCTCTCTTCGATTCAGCTTTCGAGACAAGGGTCAATACTGGTCTTGCCCCGTTTCCCGCCAGGGTCCAAGACAAAGCTTCTTAACATATATTTATAATTATTCTTATTATATATAGCTGCATGTTCAAATGAGTATACATATTATATATTATTTTATATATTCGGTGTAGATTAGTGCACACGGGCTCAAAGTACGGCATGGCGAGTTTTGAGACGAGAAGGGGCGAAGGTGGCGCCCCTTCAGCATGGACACAGCATGCTTTTCATGCACTAACATGGTAGTTAGTCTCTGAAAATGATGTCATAGCAATTGTGTTGAAATTTAATTAATATTCAAAAGTAATAAGGTAATGTTTTGGGGTGCGCCACTGTCCTTTACGACGCAACGAATTAGTAGGTATGTTTTAGAACATATGTACATACATTGGTTATAGGTACTATGAAATGGTTATCTTATGTAGGGACATAGATCGGCAACCAGTTACCATACAACATTCTCGTAATGATATAGAATAATATTATTTGAATTTTATGTTATGATGATTGTTATGTTATATTTCGTTATGTTTTATTATGCACTATTTTTATTATGTTATTTTACAGAATCTCAAGGTAAGTGATCTGACGTCAAAGTTGACCTCAGAGTTAATATGTATCAAAAATTCATGTTGAAATTGTTTTATTGATTTTGTTGTTTCTTTTGATTATTGAAATGTATATTTCAGGTGACTTATTTTGCGTTTTAAAAAAAATACACAACGTAGGTAAAATTATCGTCAAAACACAACGTATTGGGTCCGAATCTATGAAAATAGTTAATAGATAAATCTAGACGATCACGAAAGGCCAAAATTCGTTAACTAATTTAATTAGGAATGCGATACTTCGTACGTATATTTGCAACAATGCGAAAATTCATACAATTCTTAGCTAGTCGGATAGGGATGTAAATTCTAGTTTGGGAATCATTTATTACAGTAGGTATAGTTTAGAAGCTAGGATGTTGCAAATTCGGAGCTTAGAATGGTTTAAAATAGGTAGGATCATCACACTATGTATGAAGTATGTATCACTGAATGAATACTAAATGTGCAAATCGCTTTGAAATAAAATAGAAAAAAGGATAACTGTATACGGTGAGAGGGACCAAAAGGGATGTAGAATATTTTCCTGTTAAAAGGCTAAATATCACTACTGAAATTAGGACTGTAGGTATATAGGAAGCTGTAACTCACCCTAAATTTCTATTTTCTTTCTTGTATTGCACTTAAACACCTTATATAATTGTTTGTTTTAATATCACTATTTGATTATTATTATCATTGAATTACTTTAATTAAACACAATCACTTAATTACACTATTGAAACTGTTTGATATATGACTGATATATATGCGTGTGCACATCACCAAAGTTTTCAGCAGAAGAGAGAGTTTTTTGTAACAATTATGTGAGCACACTGGGGTATAAGGAAGGGAGTGGGGGAAGGATATGCAAAGAAGATTGCACACACAATAAACACCAGTGATACACACACAAAAAAATATTAGATATTGATAATATATCTAACAGGTATTAATAGATAAAATTCAGATTTTCGAAAAAAAATCACTAAGTAATATAAGACAGAACATCAATATGAAAATGAAGTATAGGTACCAATTTCCCCGTCATTTGTGAACATGAAGAGGACGACGCGTATATTAATTACATCATCATCATCGCCCTCAACGCTCCTCTCGGGAGCACAGGGCAGAAACCAGCCTCCTCCATTCAGAGCGTCTCTGTGCCAATTGCGTCACCTCTTTCCACGACATTCCTTGCGCTCTGATATCGTTGTCATAGGAACGGTGTATTGTATTACATACAGTTGGTTAATTTACTACTTAATTTGAGGGAAGTGACTTCAACAATATTCTTACAAAACTGTCATCGTCCGATTTGTACCAGGTAGAAGCTATGAAAAATTTCAACATTTTATTTAACCCTTTCGAAGCATTTACAATCCCAACATTGATCACCCATGTATGTACCTACCTACATGCCTACATTATACAAACATACCTACACAGAATATCGAATGCGATTTTTCATGATGAAATTCGTATTTTTCACACGTGCTGTCGATATTTCATAAAATTTAATAACGAGATATCGCTTTGAAAAATTGAACAATTAAATTGACGCCTGATATGAATGACCATTGAAATTGATATCGCAGGCAAAGGGGTTTCATATTATTACCGAATGGAATATTATCTCATATTAGATAGGTATTTTTTTTAACATTCAATAATTAATCTGAAATATACGTAAAATAAGTCATTGAATTACTCATCGATTAGGACACTTAGATATATCACGTATTTTGACACTAATTGTTTTAAGGTGTACCTATACCTTCGTTTCTACGTGCTGTTATAGTTATTCAGATTTTATTTGACTTCATTAAAGTATAAAGGATTATTTGACGCAGTGTACCTACTTTACCAGAAGAAACTGGCAAAGACGAGTAACAAATATGTGTTTTGAAAAACTTAGTCTGGAGTGCCCAAAAGACATGGAACCACAAATGGACGGAGTTCTCTGAATTTCTATAAAATGAATTAGCAAAAATAAACACGATTTAAAGTGAGTTGGCATCAAGAAGTTATTTAGTATACCTAATATTCATAAACAATGCAGAATCTTACGTGCAGCTGATCTGCTGGCTACCCCACTTGTGGGATATGCCGTGATGGTATAGTATAGTATAGTATAGTATTCATAAACACTAATAAAGAAAATTAAGCAAGTAAATGTTTTTACTAGGTACTGTAAATTCCGTCATTGCAATAATTATCACAAAGGCATCTTCTGAGCATTTAAATTAGAGGACACAATGGCTTACATTAGCGAGTTTCGCAATAATGAGAATCCACTATAGAACTTTAATTACACACTGAATTCCATGCGTGTCTTAACAGAGATGTATTACATAGAATCATATATGAGTTCTAACAACACACATTCTTAGAGTATAATATTATCTATGTCATTTATTACACGTAATATATACTTTAAGTAAGAGGAATTGTAATAATACAACACTTCTTGAGCAAAATGTTATACTTTGATCTATAGATACCTGAATATATCTAGGATTTTTCAATTAAAAACAGCAATCACTGACTATATTTCATATAGAGTATTATCTTGTTGAGTGATTGGATTTTAGGACTCTTTGATTATAATTATTGTTTTTATTTCTATCCTAAAAATGCCACCTTGCACTGAGACCATAACAGCTTTTAGCCAAGGCGATCTCGGTAGGAAAAACAAAAAAATATGCATAAATAGAAAGTTTAACCATCTCTCGTTGATAGGTGATTATTCATTAATTATCCTATTAATTTATTACTTACGTATTCCTAAATAATCTATTGCTGATGAGGTAACGCTCATGCCATTGAATCACAAGATTCCGGATTCAATTCCTGGCCAGGCCAAAACGAAGATTATCCTTTTTTAACCTGGATTTGTTAAGTATCCATAATACAAGATTAATTTCTTAGTTTAGAACTAGCTCTGTCTGTGTGAATATTTCATATATCTCCATATAGTGAAATCTATTAATAACCTGGCTAAATACATAAAGTTCATCGATTTTTCCATTTGAAATATTCATTTAGTACCTATTTCCTATAGCACCAATGAATATTAAAAGCATTCGAAGAAAATATGTAGACGAAAGTCAAATGATTAGCCAAAGTCTACATACATAGGTTGTATGGAGGGGTGCAAATAATATAGGAAAGCACAAATGCATACCTCTTCATAAACAATTTCTGGATAATAGAAGTGTACCTCATACATGTATTTCCTATGCGTACTAATAAAGGTTAATTTAGGTCTATATACATAATACAAAAAATACACCTAAAGACGAAAGACAACAAACAAAGTAGTTGATTTTGGATTCAATTTCTACGCAGGTAAAACAAACACCCACTCACATAGATAAATAGAAAAGAAACGTTTTTCCAAGCTCACGTAAGGGATGATGTCGTGTAGGCTTTTATATAAATTGCCAATGCAGGAACACAAATTTTCGTATGCTTAAATATGTATTTTAATGGTAGCTATTTTTGTTTGAGCCTACCGGCTTGGATATGACATATACAAATGGATTTTTTTCAGACACCGCTAACTAAATTTTTTTTTAAAAAGTATACACATACGTTATTGAAAATATTTCAAATAGACAGTTATAAAAATTGTATAATTTATTAATAAACATTAACATTGAGACTAGCAGAAAATAGAACCGATCTAATGGATTGTAAACCATTGTAAACATCACTTCATTTTACGGTTTTTTTTTTACTTTTTTTATATGATGCAATTTTTTAATTTATCGACATATCTGTGGGGTAGAAAGTGGATCAACTGTAGGTACGACAAAAAAATGCAGATTATGTCCTCCGTGGCAATAAAAAAAAAATCATAATGAGTGGCATGCCTGTGTAGATAATTGTTTTATATGTGAGGTTTTACGAACAATTGACTTTTACAGAACACCGAAAAACTTACAAAAAAGAGTAGGAGCCTTTTTCTTCTTTGGGAACTCCGCGGAAACAATAAAAATATTAATTTTAAAATGAAACAAATAAAATAAACGACGAGTTTATCATAAACGGACGAGGCCAGTGAGGCCTGAGTCTAACACATTTTAGCGTTACGTTTTCGTTCAAATATAGACGATGTTGCGACAAAGTGTCAATTTTCGTAGCTCGTAATAAGTCAGTACTGGTATTATGGAAATAAATACAAATGGAACAAGCTACCTCTATGTCAGAGGGAGGAGGCGAATAGAGAGGGTTTCAGATGGAAGCTGAAGACACACCTTTTTGCTGGTAGCTTTGGGCAATGGCATGACATGGAGCTTTCTAGTTAATTTTATGAGTAAACGGCGCTTTATAAAAATATGTAGTTTATATACAATTTTAATTTTTTAAGGTAGGAAGTACAAATTATACTTACATCAAAATTCATTATTATAGTTTCGACTAAAAATGTCGTTACAAGTGTCGTTAAAAGCTTCTTAAACATTTAATTAACATTCCGTGGTGTACATACAAAGATAAAATTACTTCAATAATATCCTCGTTTTTCCTTCATGAGCTTTCTTTTTCAATTTTTTCTATTTCTTTCACTGCTTTTAACGGTAAACATTATTTTTACCTATTTAATGAAATATGAATGGAACGTTCAATGGAACATTCATCATTATAAAAAGTAAAACTACATTTGTAGTTTTTAACATACCTAATGATATAAGATTGATACCAAATGTTTTTTCACAGCTTGCACAGCCATTTCAAACCACTTTAACTATTATTATTATTAATAATAATACATTTGTAAGACTGTTTGTTTACTGCAAAATGAAATTTTAAATGTAAGTAGTTGAATTATTAAATAAAACATAAACATTAAATAAATAAAAAACATAAAATATTCAGTGAAAAGAAAACAACTGCAAATCATCAAGTGCTTAAAATTTTAATACATAGCAGAAACAAGGTTTGTTGTAATGTCTTGTCTACGTTTATTCAATTATCGTTAAACGAAAATTTGTAAGCAGGTGTGTTTTAAAGTGTGACTTTTCTGTACTACAAAGGACAATAATTATTCTCTCAAGGATGTAATTATGTACCTATTATTATTCCTGAAGCGAATAACGGCTTGTTGTTGATCATAGTGATTCGCCGAAATATCGGATACGGATTCGGTAGAAAAAATCGGTTACGCTATGGTTGTTGTTCACTTTTTATTGTTGGTCGCTACCGCAGTGAATCATCAAAATATCGATGACGGATTTGGTTAAATGATACCTACATCCGTTTACGGAAAGTCTGCAGCGGTACATGCACTGTACTAATTTAATAAAAAAAAAGATATGTCTGGGTTTTGTTCTAAACCCAAATACAACCTTATACCTTTCACAGTAAGCTAAATGCTTGTGTCGTGAAAGGGAAATTTTCCGGCACCTGGGATCGAACCACGAACCTCCTGTTCACAAGGCCGAGACTCTACCCCCAAGCTACCGACGAACTCAATAGTGATCGACAGAAAAAAAATGATCAACAGTTTTTTAACTGTAAAGATTAAAGTTTTACTCAATTTAAAAAATCTGATTAGCATCCTGATAATGACTGGATACTAAAAAAAGTGCTTATAATATGAGGCGAGCAAATAAAGAACACTTCACTCAGGGCTCTGTACCTGTCATAGGATAATTATGATACATAATTATAGGGCAGGACCGAAGGCACAAATGGCAGAGGTCGACCGAGAGACGCCTATATGGACCAACTGAAGAGGGACATGAGCTGTGGCTCATATATGGAGTTGAAGAGACTAGCTGAGAATAGGGAGGAGTGGAGAAATAAGTCAAAACTCGTTGCAGACCAATCCAATGGATTGTAACTCATTATATATAATTATAGGATGTACATAATAAGAGTCAGTATTAATGTGTTGTTACTATGAGGATCTTAATTGGGGGATTATTACAAACGTTGATACATTTTTAAATAAAATTTAATTTAAATGCATCTCGTCATCATGTCATCTCGTTAGGACAAATAATACTTGTTATTATTAGGTGTAGGTATAATAAACATAAAAGCATATCTGAATTTGCAAATTTCGGGTACAGTTCTCCCGTATTTCGTTCAAAATATAGTTTCTTACGGATGCCACCGTATTTCTCATTATTATTTGTTAATTAGACATTTTACATTCTCACGTGTAGCAAGGTAGGTGCTTCTTAAAAGCTGTTAGAAAATAATTATCGTTGAATTTTATTGTATCGTTTATCTAATTACAAAAGCAGTTGCTAATGTTAAGCTGTAATTGTTATTGGAATATTTGAAATTCCTTTGCAGTTAAGGATTATCTTCACCCTTTAATACCTATTCACATACCTATTCAATTTAATACTTTTCATCTGGTGATACAGTAGGTACGTCTAGTATGAGTTTTTGACGTTATCAAGATTATGTAATACCTAATGAGAGAACTCATTTTAATAATATGATAATAATCAAGCACCATTGTTGAGGAATATTTGAAGTACCTACCTATACCACGTTCTATGCGAATATTTCGTCATTGTCACAAAAAAAAAATGTTCCATAAAATATTGTGTATCACCTATGTAGCATTATTCTGAGGCAGTCAGATAAGAAGTTTATCTTTTGCGGCGTACAGACAGCTGGATGCAAATGTCAATCATCATTCATCAAGCAAAAATCTTAAATCTTTCGGCGACAATTCGGAGCATTCTCCGAAGAAATATTCGAATGAATGCCTTCGTTATGTCTTATGGACGGGTAACGAAGGCATTCATTCGAATATTTCTTCGGAGAATGCTCAACATTGTCGCCTAAAGATTTGAGATTTTTTCTTGATGATTGATGATTTATTTATTTATTTATTTTATTCTTCTTGCACATCATCATTCATATAACAAATTAAATAAAGCAATATACACACGTAAAAATGTGATGATGTGCAGAGGCGTTCGCTTGATTGACGTTCGCATCCAGCTGTCTGTACGCCACCATTGAAGATCTTCAAAATAAATCTACAAGCAAAAAGATGGACAAATAAAATATTTGGTCGATTATCCTTAGATGTTTTTAAGTGGACTCTCTCCTGTTTTAATATTGTGGATTGGTTTGCAACAAAGCCTTGCATCTTTTTTTCTATTATGCTACATTTTGTGCGATCCTCTTCAGGTTTTCGTATGACTTGCAGCTCATATCCTCGCATAGATCGTCGAGGTATTCTCGGCGTAGACCCTATAATTTGTCCTCTCAGCCGCTAATTTTTACGTTAAAACAAAAAAGACAAAAGTAAAAGAACGCAATTAGAATGCCACTTGGTATCGGATGTTTATAATTTATTATGTGTTCATAAATTACTTACAATATCTAGAGTTGATTATGTATATTATTCATTTCAGACTAAATATATTTAAAATATGTAATAGTTAGGACCTGCAGAATTCGTTATAATTTATCAATATATGAATGAGTAGGTTTTTATAAAGCTTTAAAAAGTATGTGTCAATTTTTTTATAGAGAATTTCAAACTTACTTGAAAACGTAAATTATTCCTTATTTAGATTTGTTTCTAACCTAGAATAAGTAGGTACACAAAATATGATATATATGCAGAAAGCACGAAACTAAATTAACCCTAGAGTGAATAGCATTATACTAATTACTTAGCGATTTCGGGGAGTACAGAAACTCGATGACCCAATTACTAGTTCATCCCGTCAAGACCACTCACTCACATAAGAGATACTTTAACAAAACTCATTCAGGCCTGAATGAATATTAACTGTGTACAACAACTTACCTACTACACTTCCTTGTGTTGTTTGTTTGAGGGGTTATAATATTAAATTAATTGTAATTCAAAAATTTCACAACGCAAGGTTTTTCAGAAATTGTATTTTAGTCAATGGGCGAGAATGTTCAAAATTTTCGCAACTTCACCGTGAATATGAAAATTACACACAATATGAAAATTATTTCTATAACTTTTTGTATATTATCTATCCATCTTTTTGTTCACTTTAATTCAGGAAATTGTCTTGTTATCAGAATTGCCAAAAACAAATGTTAGGTTATCCAGAAATTCGTGTCTGAAAATTATTAAGTATGTCAACCCGTACAAATTATGTATGTAGATATGTATGTATGATTTCAGCAATTATGAAAGCGATACGCTTGGCTGGAAACAGGCGATTTTGACATAGGTTCATACGTGAAAGGTCTTTTGGACAGCTAATTCTTTGACATGGAGCAAATTATTTAGAAATGTGGCAGGATTTTCAAAATCAATATTTCAATCATTATGATTGTATAAGTTGTTAATTTTATTACAGTGACTGTTAAACATTTTTACAAATAAAAGTATTTTTTTTTATCATGCATGAACCAAAATCACTATTCTCCTATCAACGGTCCAAATATTTTCAAAACATAACACAGGAATAACTTTCATATCTCCCGTATAAGTAATATATCTTTATAAAAGAGACGTTTTATTTATGGGCATTTACTACTTTGATGTCTAGAAAAGATAAACAAATATATTTGTTATGTATGTTTGTATAATATTCAACATTCTCCCTACAACAGCATTATGGAAAGACATTAAAATCACACTCTGGTAATATAATGGGTACTGTGAAATTGATATGTTGTACTTTTACAACATAACACTATTTTGAAGTTTATAAGGCTCTTTTCACATTACCTTATTGGCAAACAAACAGTGTCAAATAATTATTGAAATTCTTTAGATGATAGTTTCGTGTATTAAATAATCTGAAAATTACATAAGAACATAACCTGTGTAAAAACATTCATACATTGTTTTTATATAAATAACATAAATACATTTTTAGTATAAAACTCGTCAATGACGCACCTTAGCGATGAAACCGGTAGTGTTTTAAAAAAAATTAAGTGGTGTAGTACACAATAAACTAATTCTTAATAATAATAAATGTTTCGTGATTACCACATGGTTATTGCCAATAAAATCAAACAAATTACTTAAATACATTTTAACATTTCTTTCGTAAAATCATAAGAACTACTACTACTACTATACCATCACGGCATATCCCACAAGTGGGGTAGCCAGCAGATCAGCTGCATGTAAGAAACATGCAAACTGTCCTCTTCGTGCCAATATAAAATCAAGACATTCAGGATGGGTGGCAAACCTCATCGCTGAATTTAAGATGTAAAATGTCTTCATTTTTTCGAACACCTGTCTTTTACAGGACACTCGAAAACTTCATAAGAACGTTTACATACAATTATTAATTTATTTTATTATTCACTGTACATTGGTTACAATATTTCCAATCAATACAGTAGTAGTAAGTAGGTACCTACATATATTAAAATATCAGTTATAAAATTAAATGTAAATAGAGCGAGTTTATCGCTGGAATGCGATGTCTTCCAACTAACTAAGTTATGCCAATTATGTCGATTTGATCAAAGATTTTCGACATAGGTATTTTTGTTGTTGTCAAATTTATACATGTTCATTGATATTTTTCGTGCTTTGGATCGATTAAAAAGATTTTGAACCAAGTTACGCACTGAAAATGGACTACAATAACATTGTATGAAGTATGATTACAAATTTAAGGGACCCGCAAGTAGTAGTTGAATAATTCTGTTTCCAATTGTATAAGAGTTTATGTGTTTACACTGTGAAAAATCATGTTAAAGAAATCTAAAAAATATATCCAATAAGATAATTTGATATTATCAAGACAGAGTCAAGCTTTATTGACATAAGCGCTCGAGTTGTATGTATAGTTATCAGTGTGAAAAATACACAGTGTAATTATAATACATTTGTTTTTATTTTCCTACTGTTACTGTTCTTATCGAAAAAATATTTTTTACTGAATTAGAAATAAATAACATGAAAAAATGCACATGAATTAGAAAATGAAAGTGAATTAATATAATATGTCCACGTAAAACCTTATTCAAGACAAAATTATGGTGTTCGACTGATATCCGAACAGTCTCTCAATAAAATGTGAAAAGGTTCTAGTGTCATTCAGCCCCCTGCGCCGGTAATAAAAGTACACAACGGGTTGTAAATTTTCTCATTTGCTGTATAGCCGTAATGTTTTTATTACGTCACACTACACACAACAAAATTTTCATATTGGTACCAATGCCTAACGCAGAACTGAATTCTACCACCCAAAATATCAAATATATATCTATAAAAAACACATTTTTATTTATCCAAAATGCTTTATGCGATAATTGGCTGTTTTCAAACATGTTTCCAAATGCCTCAGAGGAATTTCAAAATCCATTTTAGCAAAAAGTGTCTTGAACTCTTTTTTGCATGAAACTTTAGTACGGATACTTGAGAAAAAAACTTTCGTTTGACACTTTCTAAAAATGTCCTCAACTTTCGCTGTGAAAATATAATTTTTATCATTATATCCGTGTACATTATAATTCACATAATTTTGCCTGTGATGAAATTGATAAGATACGTGAAAACAAATCACAATTTGAATGTAGTAAAAATCACACTTGTTGTTATTTAAGTTACTCAAAGAACAGTCTGACACTGTGAACTATTTCATTGTACGATATTATTACCGAGTATCGGCTGTACCTACTATAGTTACTAATATAACAAAATACAGTGCCCATATAAAACGTTGTATCTGCATTTTTATTATGTCAAACACATCGTTACTTTCACCTACTACTACTACCTATACTCGTACTATGTATAAGCACCCCTAAATACTACGTATATTTTGTAGGCTGTCGTTAAAGCCTTAATACAGATTTACGCGTATATTATTTTTCGTGACATATCTATGATCTTGATATCGTTGATAATCAAAACATTCATGATACAATCACCAAATATTGTTTTATCGTGCGTTTGTTTACCTGTGATATCAGTATTTTGTAAATTGAAAATAAAGAATATAATACTATGGAGTTTGATTATTTTTCTCATTCCCAGCCTTTTGTTTGCATTGTCAGACAAATTCCTCTTAGATGACGCACAAAAATAAAGACACATTTTCAAATGCAGTTGATCGTGAAGTATCCAAAATAATTATTTCACTCCTTCTGTAAGTTTTTGAGTCTCCTGTAAAAGAAGGGTATACGTAATTACGGTTTATATTATTAATACGGTAGCCTGATGATAGAAACTAGAACTTTCAATCGGAAAACATGTGTTCGATTTCATCAGTTACCTGCTTACTCTACTTTCACGACACGCATATTTTTACTTACTGTGAGGGCGACTTGGATGTATTTGGGTTATTAGTACCTACCCATAATACAAGATTCATTTCTTAGTTTGGGACTAGCTCAATCTTTGTGAATTTTATGTTAATTAATATTATGTTAATTAATCGTTGTCTTTCAAACATCTTTTAAAACAATTTTGTTTGTCATCCATACAAAAGATCTAATTTTTGCTTATCACAGAGTGGATGACATAAATTTTCATCGCAAGCAGGTGGTCTGCTGACTACCTAATTTTCGTGAGAAAAAGAAAAGGGAAACAAAGAAAAGAAATACCTAGTAAATAATATTTTATCTATAACCTCACGCCGCATCCTAGGTGGGGTAGGAAGAGAGGATAGAACGCTATATAGGTCTACATAAGCCTACATTCTTCTTTCACTTCCGCCACATTTATATAATTTATCACACGAAAGCCGAGTTCTCTTACACGCATCCATCCGAATATGATTCACAAGATCAAGTAACGTAGTTCTAGAACGTCCGCCCATTCGCACAACCCCTCTTTTATATAAATACCCCCTATCCGTCATTCTTTTTTCATTATCCATTCACAGCACATGTCCAAACTATGGCAAGTTAATTTATGAAATAAAAACTGTTTAGAAATTATCTTGCAATTCAAAAATTCAATTCTGAGAAAATATTTTCATATTATACAGTACCTATCCAAATTATTATTAGAGTTTCTCTTTTTATTTTACAAATCAAATAAGTTACGCCACCATTCTTAAGTCTAGAGCCTTTTATTGAAAAAAGGTCAATTTATATACCGACCCACATTTTCTATTTGACTATCACTTAAAAATTAGATACACTTAAAATTTTACATAATTTGTTCACTATCAGACTCTCACTGCTTTAATAATATGGAAAACTTTGTGTAGTAAAAAAAATTAACAAATTTGTTTAAGTAACTTAGGAACGCCTTATTGAAATCAAATATTTTCTGTCTATTTTATCAACCTTACAAAACCAGTTTATAATACTCTATACAGAAAATAGAGATGCCGTAGCATACATTATATGTATTGTGAATAAATGTATACGAAAAACATATCTATCTTATCCTCTCTGAGATGTCGACACAATATTTTGTGATATGTATATAAAATATTTTTTTTGCGTTTAAAAAAGAAGTAAGATTTTTTTATCACAGATAAGCTTTTCGTAATAAAAGGGTTGGTAATAAGTAATTAATCAAATCAGTGAATAATTGCTTAACTGAAACAAAAAGTCAGTTTTTTCTGATGTTCATCTATGGAAGAGATAGATTAGACTAGAATATTTTCTACTAAGAGCGATTTTAGGCCAATTGAGATATTTAGCGTAGAAATAATTAAATTTAGTAAAAGT
Source organism: Athripsodes cinereus (assembly GCA_947579605.1). Classification (NCBI taxonomy): domain Eukaryota; kingdom Metazoa; phylum Arthropoda; class Insecta; order Trichoptera; family Leptoceridae; genus Athripsodes; species Athripsodes cinereus. The sequence continues at coordinate 24,932,010 of OX388311.1, read as the reverse complement.
ACTGTTTAAAAGATAATCGTGGATATGTTTTTATTTTTTCTGATGTGCATTTTTTAACATGGTTTTTTTAATTAGGTATTTCTGATTGTATATTATTTACAAAGATCATTGCAACCGTTTATTACGTAACCTTTGCTCAGCGATGAGGTTTGTCACCTATCTTGCATGCTTCGATTTTTTGTTGGCATGGAGAGGTGACTTACATCTTTATTATGTGCTGCTGGTCTGCTGGCTACCATACATGAAGAATATGCCACGATGGCATAGCTGTACAGTAATAGTTGTAATGTATATTTTTGATTGTATGTATATTATTTGTAGGTAAAGGTTATTTTAGCCATTGATCATGTTAATAAATAAGACATGACATAACAACGATTTTTCATAAATATGAATGCTGTATAATAATGATTTTTGAATGAAATTTATCCAGTTTTCATCGAATATGCAAAACCTATTATGAATGTGCAAAAACATCAAGGAAAAGTCACATACATGATTCAGTAATTTTTCATGAATTGATTTTTACGTTAGCTAGTTTTTATACCGAATAGGATTATTTCTTTGTCAAAATCAACATAATATTAAATAAGGATCATAGCCATTTTCAGATACAGTAAATTGAATTACCACAGTATAATATGAATCTATTTACTTATAAATCTTTTGATCTATTATTTTTTAGTATGAAAAAAGCTGTTAATGAATGAATGCATAAATAAATAAAGTGAAAAAATAAATAATATGTGTTATTAATCTTATATACAAGAAACTGATGTTTTATTTACAGTATGTAAAACATTTTCTACATTATTTCATAAATATGCAGCATTTCAAATCTAATATACCTACAGTACAAAATACAAACATATTCCCCTCAGGAGGACGTTGTTATAATACATTGTGATGAGAAAATATTTCGCTATATTATATTAAAATAATAATACTATCTAATATTAAAATTTATGCATTAAGTCATTTGAATAATTGAAATTTCCATAATGTTTTGATGAACTAATAATACAATTTTGCCTCACGTCAAGAACTATGAACATACATATGAACCTAAAAGGTATAAGAGAAAATGTTATGTTGCAAAATTGCAACATGTTATTTTACTAGAAGCGTAACTGGGAAAAAATACGATTACCTACAAAAACATCTTTTTACGTGTCTGTAGTTGTCTGTTTGAAGTATGAACCTAAATTGGAAATCATGAGTCATTTTTGATCGAATGGAAGAGGAAAGAATTACAAAGAGGATATACTTGGCTGAAAGGAGGGGTGTGAGGAAGCGACGGCGTCCGAGAACTACATGGCTTGAAGATGTAGATCAAATTCTCAAGGACGGCCGTGTTTTGAGTAAAAGAAACCGACGTACGTGCATGAAAAATTGTATGACTGTGGAGGAAGCGAAAGAAGTATGTAAGGGCAGATCTACATAATTGGCGTTCCGTTCTCTGCCTACCCCACTTGGGATACGGCGTGAGAGAATAGATAGATAGATAGAGTCATTTTTGAGCTTCATGCTTTGGTATTATAACTTTAATTCAATTTTATAAAATAGATTTTTGAGGCCTTCAGTGTATCTTTGACTATTTTAAATAGGTTTATATAATAAGTTACAATCCATTGGGTTGGTCTGCAACGAGTTTGGTTTTACTTCTCCATTCGTCTCTATAGGTATTTATTTTAATTTGTATATGCCATTTTATCTTTTATTATTTTTTATTCAAGAAATTTTATACAATCTCTGTATAATTTAATATAATTATTTTATTCTGTTACTATTGTTGTTTTGTTCAACTTACTACTATTTTTGTTACATCTTTATGTTTATTTTTATAAATTTTTAAAAATTCATTTTTTATCATTTTTTATTATTTAGTCTCTCAAATTGTTATTTTACTTTGATATTATGTTAAACGTATAAAGGCTCACGCCGTGTGCAAGTGATAAATAAATAAATATCGCCCGATAGTTTAATTGTACAAAGCAGACCTCGCGAAAGGGATGGATCGCAAGATTCGCAAGACACAGTCGCGTCCGGAGAATTGTCAAACAAAGCGACTCTGTCTTTTCTAAGCCTTATGTGATCTAAGCCTTCACGTGTCAAATCAACATCTCCTTCAATGGTTAATTTTAAAAATACTCTCTTGCATCCCTAGAACCAGTTGTCCTTGTTTCTTTATTCGTAGTCGTCGGCCTAAAGGTATTCCATTCAGATCAATAGATGTGGGTTATACTGTCGTCTGTCACCGATCACACGATCATATGATTCTTCTAGAAGCGTCTTCTCTTTCTGCTTCAATACACAATAATATCTTTAATTTCGCATGTTAACTTCCGTGATTCAATATTTCTGACTATGCCTCTTAAGACTGCCTGCAATCGCAATTTTCAGATCAACAGTAAATACATATTTTGAAAACTATTTCAAATTATGCGGAATAATCTTCTACCTTTTTGTTACGAATAATTCATTTTTTTATCTAGTTTCATTTTCACAAAACATTTTCTATTGTATTTGTAAAAGTTTACGTAATTATTTGTAACGAAAACAAATAATAAATCCTAAGTAACCAAAGTACCTACATAACATTCTGAATACATTATTCATTCGGTACACAGTATTATTATACTCGTCTTAATATTGCTCTTTCTTTAATTAAGATTTCCATTTAAATCTGAAAATTAAATTTCATTATACTTGGATTAAAATCGATTAAACTCAAATTATTTTCGTAACAATTACAGTCTCTCCGCCGACTTCAATAACAAAACGAAGTATTCGAGAATGTATGTATGTACTTATTTTATCTTAATAATATTCTAAAGAAACTCTTTACAAGTTGAAAAGGTCATTCAAAGTAATGAAATATTTTCGCACCAGGAGCGCTAGATGTAGAAACTGAAATGTCATCTTATTATTTTTGATAGTTTTGTGACAGTCTCATTCTTAAGAGAATATGCTTATTTCCAGCTATTTCATTAAGTAAAATACTTTATAAACACAAAATTCATGATCTGGATGAATCTCTTTGAGAGTAAATCAGCCTTATAATAACAACATGAGAGCGTTTATTGAAATGTTTTGCCAAACTCGATTGGCAGATAGATAATTGCATTGAATCGATAAAGAACGTTTTCTCATGTGCTTCTGAGAGATTCGATGAATGAATAAAAAACAAAAACATACTTTGTTGATGCAGTTTTAGTATGAGGTTTAATTTTGATACTTGCACTGACTTCACTGGCTACTGCACTTTTCAGATATGCTGTAAACTTAAAAGATATGTAGGTAAACAATTTGGGAACATTGATGTTTAGATTATAAAATATTTGAAATAAAATCATTTCGCTTATGAAAGTAAGGGGTTTCAGTTTACTTTCCCCCGTTTGATTCTGAAAACAAGATTCAATATTGACATTACAATTTGTTTAAAGGTTTCTTTCATTGGAAGTAGGATACTATAATTACATTCAGAATTTGGATACATCTGTTCGCAAGCAGTATTTAAATTGAATCAATGATTTAAAAACAAACCAGTACCTATACTAAGGTTTCTTATGCAAAACAAAAAATACAACGAATTCGCATTCGTTTAAAAAAAATATTTGGAACAATGATGAAAATAAAAATAATAAAGCAATCCAAATTGTATCTACTAAAGTTCTCTCAGTGTCCAATGTCGGTTAATTTGATTTTCGGTATGATCTGTTATTAAGTTATCAATCTGCATATTGTTCAAACATGTCAAAAACCAAGAAGTCAATTGAGACAACTTTGCTACCTGGTTAAAAATTTTTTGTTTTTTTAGTTTTACTGAATGGATCTTCGATGTATCCCTCATCTTCGAAGATGGCCACGGTACCAAAGCCTTCTTCAAGAATTTAAATAACACTAAAGAGAATAAACATCGAACATTTACGCAGTACACTAGACATCATAAATAATACCAAACGCTGAGAATGAGTACAAACAAATATTAAATAATCTAGTATCAACAATTTTGTTATTTAATCGACTAGTTATTTACCGATGGAATTCCATCAGATTAAAACAATGAAATAAGAACGATTCATTTATGTTTCTTTTCCCTTATATTGGGTTTTCTATAAAATTTATTCCATTCTATTTTTATTCATGTAGGTATCTATTGAATTTGTATTTATTTAACGAAATCGCGATGAGGGAATATCTTCGTATATATTAATCTACCCATCCATCTATCACAGTCAGATGAATTTACGGAATTCTAGTAGATAATATATACCTACCAATGTTGTATTCATTCTCTTCAGTCCCTCGATAGCTTAGGCAATAAAATCTCACACATTTACGAGGAAATGTTTTTATTGAGCAGAAAGAAGAAGATAATGCTCACCTTATATTGCTTTACTCTGTATAAACAAAATATTTAGGAAGGGATATTTATACCATTGTAGTGTAGTAGTCTAATTTTACATGTGAATACTTTTTTTCTCTATCCATTTTACCTTTTCAAATAGAAAAAATAATCACACTCAATTATTTAATCTATGAATCTTTGTACGACTTTGAAACCTACCTACTTATCTATCGTTTTGTTTTTGCTACCAGATTCACGAACAAAAGGTAATCGTCTAAAACAAAAACACTAACGTAAGAGTAACTTTTATTAAATTAATGTGAACTCCCACCAATTACCTTCGGTTGACAAATACAACTACAATATGAAAATTCACAATATTTTTGTCGATAATCAATGTATAAGTTACGATGGTTTGGAGATGTTGAGCGAATGCAAGATGAAAGAATGAAGAAGAGGAAGTATTATCTGAAAGAGGGAGTGTTAGGAAGCGCGGACGTTCAAGAACCACGTGGCTTGATTAAATGGATCAAATTCTAAAGGACAGCCGCGTGTTGAGTAAAAGAAATCACGTGCATGTATGGGAAACTGAATGAATGTGGAGGAAGCGAAAGATGTTTGTGAGGATAGATCTATATGGCGTTCCGTTCTCTCTGCCTACCCCTCCTGGGACCCGGCGTGAGGGTATAGCATAGTATAATAGTATCTACATTATGTATTGTACACTTATCTTAATATTTTGTCGGTTTGAAACATGTCAATTAACTAAAAAATCTGACGACATAATTCTGTAAAGGAAACATATTAATATGTATGTATGTCTTACACGAGTTCATAAATTTGAAATCTCGAACTCACTATGATATAATTACACAAAATTCACTGATAAGCTTCTCCTGATAGACACATTCAAAAACCGTGTCTAGGTACCCAACTCAATTCATGATAGACGTATTATTTTGAAAGCAATCTATGATCAAGTCTAATAAAACAATTGATAGAAAATAATATATGATGTCATATTTAATGTACCAAGAGTGTTATCATTAGGTATGTAAAACAGTAAATCCGTTGTTAAGGGCGTAGGTACTCATGATGTGAAATTAGAGTTCAAACAAATACCAAACTTTTCAATTTTGGACCACTGTCGCCAAATAATGATAATTTTGATTTAAGAATTTGAAATATTTGACAATCTCATAATTTTTGTATAGAAGTTTCGGAAAACATCCAGCTTCCAGGTTTTTACTCTTCTTTCACATCGTCAATTTTTTTCAATTGGTATTGGAATTTCAATGTACGAGTACCTAATCATCTTTGTAAAACAATTAGTATTGTATTTTACCTAATTGTATTTTACGTTTGCTTTATTTTAGAAAATATGTAATACACAGTAGAGATTTAATGTACAATATTGTTCTTTGCTGTTGGGTTTGCTTCTAGCATCTTGATGTAGCTCGTTTGGACTCTTGAGAGTCTTTGGTGCTCTTTGGGCTTTTTTTCTCTGTGCTTTGGGGTGTTAGCTTTGGTTGACAGCTGACTCAGAGATTAACAAATAACGCATTTGATGGGGCGCAACTTGGTATTTTTTTTTTTATTGTTATTTAATAATAATAATAACTAGACAACTTATTTATGATGCGCCGTTTTGTGGAAAAACCACCGCAAGGGCCCATTTAAGGATCATAACACCTCCCGAACAATAGGGTCTTTAACCTCGCCTTGAACACCTCCACACTCTCCAGAGTTCGCATCTCAAAGGGAATTTTGTTCCACAGCAACGGACCAGCCACACAGAAGGCACGATCAATATAGTTGGCCTGACCCCCCCTACGCGGTACCACAAGTCTATTGACAGAGTCTGTGTTTGCAGACCTTAGTGATTTTTGCCTTTCCGTTGCCTCCTCAGAAATGCAGAACTCCGAGATGTACACCGGTGCCATGCCATGTAGTGCCTTGAACACAGTCAATATGATTTTAAACTCTACTCTTTCTCTAACTTTGAGCCAGTGAAGATCTTTTAGAAGAGGAGTTATGTGACAGGTTTTGTTGGCATTGTAGATCAATCTAGCAGCTGCATTTAATACAGACTGCAGACGATTCTGTTGACTTGCTGGCAAACCAATGTACACCCCATTACAATAATCAAGTCTGGAAAGTACAAAGGCTCCGACAAGAGTCTTGGCCTCCTCAACAGGCAGACACCTCCCGACACTCCTTATCTGACTTAGATGGAAAAATCCCGAACTTACCGTCCTAGATAGGTACATGGGTATCAAGATTTACCTTCTGTTTTATATGTGTTTGATGTGTCTGTTATTGTAGTTATTTTTGATTTGAATAAACAAAATAAAAAAAGGACAGTTTTCCACTTAAACACAAATTTTCCATAAATTATCATTTTTTTTCCTACTTTCCTATTCTTGATTCTGTTTACAATATTGTACTTAATAAAATATCAGACATATTATATTTCAAAACAATTTCTATAGCCCGTTATTCTGTAATTCAATACTTGATACATAGTAGAGAATAAAGAGATATTGTTTTATCATTTATATATCAAATAGAAGGTAAGTACATAGCTATTGAATTAAATTTGTATGAACAATTCATGTCTCTTGATGTGGTATTACAATCAGTATACCATTTCAATATTCTATACATCGCTTTACATATTATATAACTTTGCAACAATGATATGGACATAAATCTATTATACATATCTACAACACTGCATGTATTTCTATAATACTCTCATACAATAGTAAGATGAATATAGATACGGTTATTCTTGATTACAGTGCTAAGATAATTTGATATTTCATATTCACATCTTGGACAACGTCATTACAATTTTTATTGCATGTTAATAAGACATTAATACTTCCCGCAGAGTCTGCAGCTACGAATAGGTCTTCCGCTCTTACATATGTGAATTATTTTGAGTGCTCAGTAAAAGTTCAGTAAAACTTGGCGTAGAAGACAATTAATATCTTTAATTCAGCGGTGAAGTATGCCACTTGAATTGAATACCTATCGTATTTTTTCATTGATTCTTACAGGGCGCAGTCTGAGGCGTCTCAGCGGCGACAGTGGCGCTGGGAAGGTGCAGGCCTGGGGGACGTCGTTCCACTAATTGGTGGACCCCGGAACTCACGGTTTTAAGACGCCAATTTAAATCCGCCGAACGGGCCTTCTGCCCGGTGAGAAAAGGCAGCGTGTTGCGGGACTCTCCAGCTGGGAGGCAACTCTTTGAGCGGCTCCAGCGAGCGAGGGGCTCTTTCAAATCAGCCATAAGGCATGCTAAGACCTCGGCTTGGAAGGAGTGGATAACAGAAACGGGAAACGCCGACCCTTGGTCCGTGACTCGAACTGTGGTTAAGTCTAAGAGGTCTGCTGATCACTATCTTACCAGTATTGTTTCTGGCGATAATGAAACAGTGTGTATTGACGGCACACTCAGGGCGCTATTAGATGGTCTGGTGCCCCTTGACTCAATGTCGGGGGACACACCATTTCATGCAGCGCTGCGTTTCCAATCACGCTGCCCCCCCGATGAGTCAGTAATCGAAATTGACGATGTGACACATCAAGAATTGGGTGAAATCGTCAAAAGATTAGGACCAAAGAAGGCACCTGGAATTGACAGAGTGAATGGTGTGATTGTGAAGCAGGTCTGGAGATTCTGTCCGGCTGAAATGTTGGGACTTTTCCGGGCCTGTCTGCGACAGGGAGTGTTTCCAAAAGTATGGAAGAGAGGTTTGCTTAGGGTAATCCCCAAAGGCAACGATAAGCCTCTGTCGGATCTCAAGGCGTATAGGCCTATCACTCTGCTGCCTTCCTTTGGCAAGATACTTGAGATCTTGGTGAGGAACCGGCTAGATGGGGCCCTTGTGCCGGGAGATCCTAAGCAGTTTGGTTTTAGCCGGAGCTTATCCACAGAGCACGCCATTGATGCCTGCATGAAGTGGAGGGATGACAGTAAGGAGAAAAATGTGCTGGGTGTCTTCCTTGACATAGCTGGGGCTTTCGACAATGCGTGGTGGCCACTCATACTGGCCAAACTGAAGATACGGGGATGTCCTCGCTGGCTGTTTAATGTAATCAGCAGCTACTTCAGCGACAGGTCAGTTGTGATCACCCACGCGGGACACTTGGTTGAACGGGTTGTAGATATGGGCTGTCCGCAGGGCTCGGTCCTCGGACCATTCTTGTGGAACGTCCTCTTCGATGACCTTTTGAAAATAGATCTTCCTCCTGGCTGTACGATTTTCGCTTATGCTGACGATGCTCTTCTCTTGCTGTCTGGCAGCACGAGGAGAGCGATTGAGGACAATTTTAAAACCGCGATCGAGCGCATCCTGACGTGGGGCAGTGTGAATAGGCTTGTCTTCTCGCCGAGCAAGACCTCCGCGATGTGGTTGAAGGGAGCGCTTGGAAGGGGCAGAAATCCGGTTCTCCGGATGAGTGGAACACCCGTAAGGGTGGTCGATGAAGTCCGGTACTTGGGAGTTGTTCTGGACAGGGGTTCTTCCTTTCTTCCTCACGTGAGAGCGACTGCCGAGAGGGCGAGGATACTTTTCTTCACCCTTCGCCGACTTAGTCGTGGTACATGGGGCCTGCGTTCGGGGACTGTAAGGGCCATATATCGGGCGACGTACGTGGCGCAAGTTACGTATGCTGCTCGGGTTTGGTCTCATAGACTTTCGGTAGGCTCCGTATCTACGGCAGTCTTGAGGGGACAGAGACTCCCGCTGCTCGCCGTCACAGGTGCGTATCGTACTGCCGCTAGCGATGGCCTTCCTGTTATCGCTGGCGTGCTACCCGCTGATTTGGAAGTCCTAGACAGTGTGGCCAGGCGTAAGATCATGGCGGATGGTGGGACTGAATATCTTGGTATTTCCGTTCAGACGGAACCCGGGAACAGGGGAATTAGTAGGGCCTTCAGCCAAATCAGAGAAAGAACCTTGGATGTGTGGCAGGAAAGATGGGACCGGGGGAGAACCGCTAGACTTGTCTACGATTTTCTTCCGGAAGTAAGAGAGAGGATTAAAAGGCGCTTCCTGTCCTTCAATCACTTTGCCGTGCAGTTGGTGACGGGACACGGGGAGTTTAAAGCCAAGCTCTTTGAGTTAGGGCTGACGGACGACCCGTGGTGTGTTTGTGGGACGGGAGCTCAGTTTGCGGGGCATATCCTGTGGGAGTGCCCAATGATGACGGATGCGAGGGATGTAATGATTGATAGTCTGAGTGATGATACTCCGAGACCCGTTTGGTCTGGGGAATTAATGATTAGTCCGAGAAATTTCAGGGCCTTCTTGGAATTTACGGATGTCTGGGTATCTCGGTGGGACCTTCTGCGTGAGCCGGGCTTACCCCCGGCTTACCTGGATGAGCTTGATGGTTGATTTTGCCTTGTGTGATCGTTGCTGTCGCGAGCGAACTCGTTTCTTCGTCTTTTGTGCTGTCCTGTCTCCCTTGGTGGAGAGTCTTAGGTCTGGGAGGGATGTCCCTTGGGGAGGGAAGCGTGTCTGTGAAGACTCCAGTATCAGCGACCCTCGGGTTCACCGGCATGAATACCTAAAGAAGTTTCCGGACACCTCAACTCGGCTCTCTGCTCATTTTTTATTTCTTTTAATTTTTATTTCTATTATTTTGTTTTGAGTATTGATTTGTTATCTAGGTTAAGGAAATGCCTTTATAAATATATTGTTAGTTTTTTTTAAATAAATTATGAATGTATTTGCTTCTCTCGGCTAGAGGGACATCGAAGGAGTGTAGTCAAAAGATTCCACACACGGGGTTGTTTTTGGCCGGCCAGCCCCTCAGGCTGCCCACTATGGCGCCTCCGGTGTGGACAAACTTTGTGCAGTGTAGAATTCGGATAAATGGAAGTCCCCAGACTTCTGCGCTATCCGGGTGGTCGGTGGGTCTCCTTCAATGTAGGGCGCAGTCTTGGTGGAGAGTATTAGGTCCCTTGGGGAGGGAAGCGTCTCTGCAACAGCCCCGGCAACGACGACCCTCGGGTTCGCCGGCCTGAATAACCTAGTAAAAGTCTCTGGACACCTCAACTCAGCTTTTGTTCCAAAATATTATGCAATTATTTTGTAAATATATTACGCACTTTTACTTTTTTATTATTTTGTAACTTAGGTTAAGAAAACTTGTTTATTTGATTACTTTTTTTTTGCATAGATATATGTATTATTACTATGTTTGCTTCTCTCGTATAAAGGTACATCGAAGGAGTTTAGTCAAAAGATTTCACACGGAGGTTTTGGCGGTTTGGTGGTTTGGCCGGCCAGCCCTTCAGGCTGCCCACTATGGCGCCTCCGGTGTGGACAAGATTTGTTAAGTGTAGAATTTCGGATAAATGGAAGTCCCCAGACTTCTGCGGTATCCGGGTGGACGGTGGGTCCTTCAATGTATGAAGGGCGCAGTCTAAATATAAATATATTTATAATATATCTGTTAATCTATATTGTTAAAGGCTTTGCCGTTTATGAGATGAAATAAATAAATTAATATTGCATTCAATAAGTGTTCAACTGGCTATACCACTTTAAGGAGATATCGTTATAGTATAGATGGACTGATAAACTTACTGACTGATGGATGAACATGCGCCGACGCACCCGGTAAATATGTATCTGTAATCTCCGTGATACACGAGAAACGATGGTTCTGGCTGAGACACCTTCTGAGAATGCCCAATAATAGTTGGCCAAAAAGATCACTGTTCATCCGTCCGCAAGGATTCTGTCAGCCCGGGCGTACCTCTTTCACAATACACCGTTCCTATAACAACGACAGCGCAGGGAATGTCGTGGGTAAAGGTGACGCGATTGCCACAGAAACGCTCTGAATGGAGGAGGCAGGCTTCTGCCCTGTGCTCCCGACAGGAGCGTTGAGAGCGATGATGATGATGGTGATGATGATAGATGGATAAGTAACAATAGAATTTAAATTTCATTTTGATATTATATAGGTAGGTATTTTTAGTCTGTCTCCATAGATTATCTGCAGGCTATACATGATATGTAAATGGAGTTTGGACGTAGATATCTATTTACTTCAACCAGAAACACCCACTTTCTTGTATGTAGATAATAATAGGTAGGTAGGTACCTTCCTAATAATATGTGGTTTCGTCGACGTCCGCCCAGGACGATCGATCGTTTGGTTGTCCAGTTCAGATATTACGTACATACATTATAATATACATGTAACTGGTCTCTCTGATTATAATTACATTCGAAATCAACCAATGCGTGAAATTATTTCAGCACGAATAAACACCTTTCATATTATTTGATGGAATAATATTAATTTAACCTTAATATTTTTTTGCATAAATCATTTTTTAAACGTTTCAGACTACATATATTATCATTTTGTACATTTATGAATATGTAGTGTGCCTTTGTAGAATTGTTACATTGGAATGAATACCGTAGACTTGGACATGGCTATATGATTGCGCATATTTATGCATGTATGTGGTTTGAACTGAATAGTTTTTTTGATTACCTATATTACTTTATAATTTGTAATATTTAACATCAATTTCTAAAATTTGTTTTATATTTCAATTTTGCTGTGATTTTTTAACTATTTCTTCATGTATTTATATGTTTAATTGTATGGAGTGTAGAGAAATGGTACGTTTTGATGTAAATTGTATAAATTAGGTATTTTATTTTGTTATTTAAAAAGGCAATAGCCGTTTATAGTTTAATAAATTAATAAATAAAATAAATATTATAACTGGAACTTGGGTACTCCTAGTATTTAACTATCGTGATATTATACTTAAAATAACACACAGTTTACTTTTCACTTAGATTTATTCTAACCTCGAGCGCTTTCGTCAATATTAATGAATTGACATTTTCAAGAGAACTAACTTTAGAATTAACTTTTGTTTTTTAAATAAGTTCTCTGGAAAATGTCAATTCATTAACATTGACGAAAGCGCTCGAGGTTAGAATAAATCTAAGTGAAAAGTAAACTGTGTGTTATTTTAAGTATAATATCATCATAATGAATTTTCACTCTGTGAAAGTACAAACTTTAGAGATATTTAACTATCGCTTTAAATTCTTGTTTTGCATTTTATATAACTAGTTTTAATAATACCGATGAAAACTATGAACCTTTTAATTCAAAATTTATGTCAAAATGGTAATAATAAAGTTAAATATCTAAAAAATTATATATTTAAATTGATTTGTATCCGTCTATCTCATGAATCCGAATTTCTAAAATACCTATGACTGAACACCAAATAAACTTGTTCTTGCAAACTTCTTTCATTTCCTCCACATTCAAATAATTTCTTTCTCGTAAATCGAATCCTTATACCTGCATACTCCATTCCAATCCTTTCTTGAAAATTTTATCTAAGCGCATATGTAGTTTTCGAACTTCCACCTTTTGATATGAATGTAGAGATTTTAGAGAAAATAAATTTTCATAAATGTAATGTAACTAAATAGTACCCAATCACCGCTTTAAAGCTCTTGTATGCTTTGTGAGGCCATGAACAAATAGTGAAAATATATGGTACAACAGTGTGAAACTCAAATTACTATTTAAATGTCGTAAAGGCGGATGGTTTCAGTTTTCTACATAATATGAGATACCCATTGAGTATTTTTCACACATTGAGATTTTTAGACCTTCCTATACGAATAATAATTATTGTTTTACTCTGCATTTTACTTTTCATTTATTACTAATGAAGAGAACAACATTAGTGAGAAATCTTCTGTAAATAAAAAAAACCAAACCGATATCAATCGCTCTGTCAGAGTTAAAAGGTGGCAGAGATATATGGCGAGTTCTAACAAAGATTCGCATAAATACATACAGCTAGCTCGTGTTATCTAGTATTTATGTATGTAGTAGATATTAATTTATTATATACATAGTGAAGGTATAATAACATAAACTTGGGGTATGTCAGATTTCAATGTTACCTTAACGTTAAGGTAGATAATAGTCATAGGTACTAGAGAACATCGATCTCCGTAAAAATATTTAATTCGTTTAGTTATATGTATGCAGATGTAAATGTAAGGGACCAGGTTAAGGAAGCAACAGGAAGGACCTTGCAAGAGGCGCTGTGAGCATCTCATAAATGACAGTTACTCATAAATGTATGCAATGTATGTTTTTTATTGGCACGGATGAAACGATCTGCACATTTATTACTACTTACTACTTCCGATTGCCGAACAGCCCTTGTAGGATCTTTGCCTCCGAAATAATAGATCTCCAAGCCTTTCTTTCTTGAGCAATGGACCGCTAGTCGTCTTTAGCATTGGGCTCCTTTAGATCTCGGTTGATGTTATCCAAAAATCTTTGTCTTGGTCTGCCTAACGGTCTTCTGCCCTCGGGTATACCCTGCAGAATACCTCTAGTCGCCCTTTCTTCTCCGGATCTAACGACTTGGCCAATCCATTTATTACACTCGAAAATAAACTCAAATTGTTGGAAAAAGTTTTCAGATTCAAAACTAAATTTCTAAGACAGTTGGCTGCTTCGGTGGTCATTTCGTTAAGGTCCTCCAAACCGAACTTAAAGTCAAACGAAGAACATTTTACAATGTACTTCATCGTGAAATGATGGATCAAATTCTCAAGGATGGCCGTGTGCTGAGTAAGAGAAATCGACGTGTGTGCGTGAGATATTACATGAATGTAGAAGAAGCGAAAGAAGTATATAAGGACAGCCCTATATAGAGTTCCGTTTTCTCTGCCTACCCCTCTTGGGATGTGGCGTGTGGGAATAGTATAGTTTTGTTTTTTAAGAATTTAGTTATCTTAAAATATTTTTTACCCTTAATATTTGCTATAATAATTATTCTTGGAGCAAAGTCGGTTTGAAGCAGATCTCAGACTTGTATCTACTAAATCAATACATTTTACAATTTCACTACGCGTACGTTATATTTATAGATGTGTTACAGTAGTAACCCTTCTCTCTGCATAAAGTTGTTGTCAGTATCGTAGTAAAGGCAATAATTGACAGACGACTCATTGAAACGGAGCAATTTATTCCAATTCACTAACTACGTCTGCCTACTTCTAGAACAGTGAATCAACTCAAAGCATGAAATCTCTCGTGAAAATTTTACGTTCCGGTCGGAAATCAAACATGGGACTTCGATATTAAATGTGATTTCCTTATTAAAACCTTTAGTATATTTATACAACATTTTATTGACGTACAAAACAGTCTCTGTTGATTCCATCACTAGGCGAAGTCCATCATCCAATAATGGACTAAGCTTAAGTATACCTACTATTTAGATCTTACATAATTATGAGTTTCTCAATAAATTGGAATATCTTCAGAAGGTATGAATCAAATATACATATCATTATCTTGAGGAAGTTTAATCACATTTCAGAATACCTACAGATCTCAATTAAAGTGGAAGAACGTTAAAGAGAGAAGAGATATTAACTCACTATGTTGTTTGTTCAATGTGTTATCGTACCAGCAGGATTCACCAGTCAGAGAACACTTTGAATTTGTCCCGCGGATAACCAAATAATTTATTATGTCACCAATGATATAAAAAAACAATATTATTAAGAAATAAACAGTAAGATAAAACAAACAATAAATTATGAAACGATAAATAAACAAATGCACAATTTCATTACACTATAAAATACTCAGTAAACTGCTTTTATTCAATTTATCATTAGTTTTATCTAGTGTAATAACCTGACAATAGTCAAAAGGGTTCACAGATGTGATTCAGGTAGCTATTTTAATAAAATTAAATGAAATAAAATAATATATGTATGTAAGTCTTCTTTCATTATTTTCCTTCCGTTATTTTACGAACGTTTTACTACCGCTCATTGTCTTGTTTTATGTTCGCAATATCTATATAATTCCACACATAATACCTTGAACGTATGACTTTTGAGGTTGCTACTTTTTTTGACAAACAGCATCGTCAAACGTCAATGATTTCGTTTTTATATTTCATAATAAAAAAAAACAAATTGAGAAAAAGCTTATTTGTTCTATGAACCATTGTTTTATGACATCACTTATGACACTAGAAAGTGCATAGAGTTTTTTTTTTAATTTATTTCATGGAAGTTAATTTAATCCAAATTTTATGATTATCACAAAAAATTGACTTCAAATGTATTCAGCATAAATGTTACATAATTTTTTTTATATCCACATACATTGTAATAAATGAAATATAATATTGCAAATAGGTACCATAAAGAGAGAATTTCACTATCATCCCACACGAAATGTCTTCATTTCATCTAAATTATACAACATATTTAATTATTAGGATTCGTCGGTAGCCTGGAGGTAGAGTCGCGGCCTTATGAACATGAGGTCCGGGGTTCGATCCCAGGTGCCGGCAAACTCCCCTTTCACGACACAAGCTTTTAGCTTACTGTGAAAAGTGTATAAGGTTGTATTTGGGTTTATAACAAAACCCAGATATATCTTTTTTAAAAAAAAAAAAAAATTTTATCCGAAATCACTAAAATTTTTCGTTCGTTATATTTACAGCGCAAATTCAAAATAAATTTGTTAAAATGAAAGCAATTTTTTAACAGAAATTCTCTTTTCTCATTCTCTTATTTCTCAAACAGAACATTAATAGGTAGGTATAATACTCAAAAAAAAATTAACCTTTCATATAATGTCAAATTTATTGATGAAAGACTATGATCCAAGCTGGAAAATGCTTTGAAAAAAATCAATGATAGTTGGGTGGAAGAGCACGTTTAGAAGGTGTTCAACGTCTTAAAAGCATCTTTCTTTCATAAAACACCATTCCTATTACGACATCATAAAGTTATCTCTTAGGTATTTCGTGCAAAAAAGTGATTCAACTGGCGCAACAAAGCTTTCAGGAATTAAGTTTCTGGCTAGTGATTAATTTAATATTTATATAAAAAAACACGTCCTTGAGACCGTGCAATGACTATTAAGTGGCGTCGTAAAATTCATCCAAAAATCATTACCGTTCATCATACAAATGTACTTAAATTCAGCAGGTTATATAAATATGAAAATTCTCACTGAAAAATTCAACGCATGAGTATCTACCTATTACACAATTTCATGAAAACATCTACCTCCTAATTTTGTTGAATCAAACAATGGAAAATGTGAAACGATAAATCATCATACCTTTCGCCGTAGATGATACGTGATTTCCAAACCGCATTAAAAATGATATATTATCATGATAATAATAAATGCATGTCTTCAAAAATTGCGATAGTAAAATTTTATTATTCCTATCATTTTCGGTTCAACGATTACTCGATCCGGGTTCGTCCTCTTTTCTGAATATTCCACAGTAACAACGTTTCTTAGTTAGACCCAAGAGGTACAAGACTGAAAATCTAATATAATCTTGTATATAAGTTTTGTAACGGATGGGGACTTGACCGGATACGCAGTTTGTTTTCTATTTTATTTTATTTCAAGATTTAGATTGGTAAAAACCCAAAAGAAACAAAACAGATATGATAAATATCTTCAAATTTTATCTATACGTAGGTATATTATGTCACACTACTAAAAATATTGCAAATAAGGATTCTTTCCTGTATGTGAAGTGGATGGCCTTTGAAAATAAAATATACTTACTTCATAATTTTAAAAACAAATTAATTTATAAACATAATTTGTTCCTATCATTTACTAATAATTATTACTCTTCCTAATATATTGTAGGTACGTAGAATATTTATTTTATGAACTTTGAGTTGAAATGTATTATTTATAAATTATAAATAGATTCTTTCTAAAGACATAAAAAAGTCAGATTAAACAATGGAACATTTTAAATAATCGACATATTTGTTTCTAAGTTACATAATTGGCAAAGGGTCGGTTCCAATGATCAATCTATCCATTACAATCAGTAAGAATCAATCGTATAATAATATATTTTTTACAATAGGTTTTAACTGGTAATAAATGTACCTATATAAGATTATGAAACTGGATTTTAGGTAGGTATACATCAACTTCTAAACTGAGCTAAAAAATATGTACAAACATACAAAAAACAACGCATTTTGATCAGGGTTAAATATCTAATACCTAGGCTTTTATTTATTTATTTATTTTATTCTTCACTGTAGGTACATTGGTTACAATATTACAAAATAAAACAGTGTCATATAAATATCAGTTATACAATTCAATGTACAGAGGGTACAATGTACATTGTACAATGTTCTTTATATTCTTTTTACTGGATATTTTCAAGAAATAAGTAGTTAAGGTTTTTCATTTTTTTAATTCACGTTTCTGAACAAAACAAAAGAGCTGGACCGTAGAAAAAAGTCGGGGTAAGTAGTTACAATATAAGTATGTTATAATAAATTAAAATCCGGCTTCGGTGGTGAGAATTATACAGTACAGTACAATAATATTATTACTCGTCTAAATGTTACTGGCTTAGTACAAAATATATACTTGAATGTACTATATAATATGTTAGTAGTAGTATCAAACGTGTCCAGCAGTAACGAGCTACGGTGTGTTGGACCGTAAATGGGGACTGACAGTATGATAGATAGATGGCCAGCAGACCAAGTATCAACTGTACTATACGATATACTATAGGTATCTGTCTATACTTTTCACAAAACTATATAGGAAACAACGGATACAAATTATTAGTAATAGAACCCATCTATACATTGCCATTATCGATATGTACCAATCACTAACACTAACGAATAAGTGCTATCACTAAATATCTACTACGTATAAGGACTTCTACACATTTTGTGTGCGTACCCGTTTTTCTAGGAAGGTAACAGCAGCCTACCACAATTTCGATTTGCTAAAATATAACCTCTACATCTGTAGCATCACGAAATCTCGTACACTGAGAAAAATACTAACGAAATTTCACAACGAATCATTGGTACGTACTATCAGATTAGGACCAGAGATCGTACAAACGATTCATTAGTACGAATCTATTATATTAACTCTTCGCAAACAAGTTGTTGGTAAATTTACCAATGATTTGTTTGCGAAGAGTTAATATTATAGATTTATACCAATGAATCGTTTGTACGATCTCTGGTCTTAATCTGATAGTACCGTACCAATGATTCGTTTTGAGTATTTTTCTCAGTGTAGCCTACATGTATTTAACATGCGGGGTATTCTCTCCATGAGAATAAAATATGGCAGTCAGAATGGATGTGACGCCTCATCGCTGAAGTTAAGATATATTTTATGATTTATTTTACAAATGAGTACCCGCTTCTTTCGTATAAAAAGAAATGAGACTTTTTCTTTATCGAGTATTCCACGCAGAACAATATTGGAGAACTACTTACCGAGGTCTTTTGCCTGAGGATGAGAGCGGAAGCTCTTGAAAGCCGGCTCGGAAATTAATACAGTCAGCAGTGGAGTACCTATCTTGTTTTACCGAATACTCCACGGAGAGCTATTTACCTAGTAATTTTGTCTGACGATGAGAGCAGAAGCTCTTGAAAACCGGCTCGCAAGTTGATAAAGTCAAGAGTGAAATAACTATATTTTTTTATTAATAAATTATTTCATGGAGAGTTTCTCATTACCAATTAAAAAAAAAATCAATTTTTATTCAGTTTAGGTATATTAGAATGCAGTACATGAGGAACAAGCACATATTGGTGTGTTTCTCAATACTTTTATACCTACCTAGGTACTATTTTTTTCAACTTTCATCAAAATTTTGAGCTCCAATATTGTAGGTTTTGCCTTCTCTCTGAGTATAACCGTGTTTGTTCATACTACCAAAATTTATTAGAAATCTATACTTTGTGTTGGGTTTTATTTTGTACCTATAGGAAGTAAAAGTCTTTTTGTTCTAGTTTTATTGAGAAAATTAGTCTTTTGACAAAATTTTATGAATTTTACTAAACACTCATGCTGGTTAATTTCAGCTTGATTTTAGAAGCTAGCAATGAACTGAAGAAAATATAAATGTAAATTCTTTCCATGAAAAAGAAAATTTCAGTTATTTTGTAATTTTTTTATTCTTCTATAATGGGCAGGTGTTTGTTGAACATCACGAATAATTTTATTAAGGAATTAATAAAGAATAAATTATAATGTATTAAGAAAATATTAAGAAACTCACTAAAAATATAATAAGACTGTTAAGATTTTCAATTCAGCGATGATTTTTTTCATTCTGAATTTCTCATTATTAATAAATTGTCATACAGAGTAGGAACGAAATAGCAAAACATAATATTGTCGTTACGATACCTATAGACATAATGTAGGTGTAGAATATTTTCCGGTTTAAAGGCTAATTATCACTACTGAAATTAGGACTGTAGGTATATAGGAAGCTGTAACTCACCCTAAATTTCTATTTTTCTTTCTTGTATTGCACTTAAACACCTTATATAATTGTTTCTTTTAATATCACTATTTGATTATTATTATTATCATTGAATTACTTTAATTCAATACAAGCACTTAATCATTGAATTACTTTAATTAAACACAATCACTTAATTACACTATTGAAACTGTTTGATATATGACTGATATATATGCGTGTGCACATCACCAAAGTTTTCAGCAGAAGAGAGAGTTTTTTGTAACAATTATGTGAGCACACTGGGGTATAAGGAAGGGAGTGGGGGAAGGATATGCAAAGAAGATTGCACACACAATAAACACCAGTGATACACACACAAAAAAAATATTAGATATTGATAATATATCTAACAGTAGGTATATGGAATAATTCGCGGATGTTATTTTTTCAATTTGTTAGTTTCCAAGGGTTTTATAAAGTCAATGTCCATCTGTGGATAATATCTTTTTAATAAAAATAAGTTTAGAAAAAAACTAGTACATTCACGAAAGAGCTTATTATCTCAATTAGTCTAGTACCTACATATCCATGAGATCCCTCGTTAGTTTGTGAAATGGTCTGCAAAGCGGAAGACAAAATGAAGATGAATTATTATATTTTTATGATAAAGGGTTACTTTTTGTCTACATACATACATAACCGTTTATTATTATTGTGTTATTATTATTATTTATTTTGTGGTATCAAAATAATAACAGCTCATAGTATTATTAATATTTTACTAGATGATAAACCCGACTTTGTTTTGCAAGGAATTATTTAATTAATAATTCAATATAATAAAACAATAACCATATACGATGTTTTGACAGTTGATGTATTAGAACTAGTCTTTTTAATTTTGTAACAGGCAGGGGAAGTATAAAAAGGCCAAAGGTTACGGTAAAATTATCGGATGATGGAAAGAAGATCGCTGTAAGGATGTCAATGCAATAAATCAAAACAAAAGAGAATGTGAAATAATAAGGAACGCTTACATGTATCCAAAGAAGGGCTCAAAATGGCTTTACAAGAGAAAGAAGATAATATGTTATAATATGTGTCATTTTTTTCAGTGGTAATTTCTATGTAACAATTTTTTAAATAATTGAGGCAATCAGCGCAAAAGTGGTGAAACCCACAATTTTTGTTGGTTACGGTTCTGGTGTAAAAAAAAATTCTTACATTATGAAATTTAAATGCAATAGTGGAGCAAGCCACCTTTTGATAATAAATAAATCAATTAAAATAATGTTCACAAAAAAAAAAATCATAAAAGTTCAAACCAATTTTACTTTCTCCTTACCTCATTGTCTCCTAAAGAAGTAGTCTGGTTGATAGCCTCAATTATCATTATCTTTCTATTACAAGCTTCGAAGTAAAAGTCTCGATAATACAAGCCCTATGTTTTAGAAAAAAACTTAACTCTCAAAGAAACATTGAAGATTTTCAGGATGATTGGAATACCTCATTGCTGAATTAAATAATATTTGATGTCACATTTGTGATATTTTACTCATAACTGCCTCTTTTTCTTTCCCGAAAAATTTGAAAAGACTGGAAGTCTTATTTTTTGTCAGGAAAGTAATCATCAACAAATATACGTTTTTGTACAAACTGGACAAAATATTTATTTGATTAGGTTTACATTACATAATAACTTGGTAAATAATAATATAAAGTAACAACGTAAACTGTTTTATTATGATTTATAACGTCCTTTGGATATAATCGTTTAATTTGACTCACCTTTGTTTAGGTGCGTAATTTATTTGTGTGAAATTTTATTCAGCGACTCTTTTTTTGTATTATAGTCACTAATATACTGGTCTGATTATTATTTTTATACACTTTTCATGGCATAGGTATAACTTATTAAGTATTGACATTACCTTTTATGAAAATTTATAATAAACATGCTTTCAAAAGGGGCATTGAAGAGAGTCTAGTTTAAAAGATTGCCACGATGGCGGTTTTAGCCAGCCGGTCCTTCAGACCTGCCCAATGGTCCGCCAGTAAGGACAATTTTGGTTTGAATGTGCGGATAAATAGGAGTCTATGACTCCTGAAATATCCGGGTGTGAGGTGGGTCTCTCTTCAATGACGTTTCCTTCAACGAAGGAAATTAAGGAACGCTTGATCAGCTGATAATAAATTGTTACATAAATAAGTGCATAAATATTTTTTTTAACATATACAATACTATCATGGCATCTCCCACAAAAGAGGTTATCAAAATAGAAACTGCGTATAAATATCCAGTTTTTTTTCTTTGTGTTTATAAAAAAAATCTGACATTAATGATGGGTGGCAAACCTCTTCGCTGAGTTGATGATATTAAATCGCAATATTTTACGAACTTTTATAGACACTCGAAAACTTACTGAATATTCATTTATTTATTTATTTATACAGTGGACGGCCATAATAACCTTTAAAAAAGAAATGAAAATATATACAAAACCTAATACACAAGTTATAACTAAAGTTTCCACCAATAAAATAATTAATACATGTAGGTAATATCTACGTGTATACAGTAATAGCATTAAAAAATATATTTTGAATAACAATATAGTAAAGGAGTTTTTTTATACAAAGAAAGGGTCTTCCACAATATATTTTCTTTGTATAAAAAAATTCTACTGCAGAGGATAAAAAGTTATACATTGCAATTAAATATTATATTTTTGATAAAAAAAGGATTTTCTTTGAACCCAAATGTAACACTAAACTCCATCAAATTTGTGGAAAATATGTCCGTGTTTCCAAATTATTACATTGTAAATTTTGTTGTTATAAGTTTCATCACGAAGAAAGCTAAGTCCTTAATAATTGCATTATACCCCAAATGACCCCCACGCAGTCACATATCGTTTAGAGTAAGTCCCGCTAAGTGATATTTATTAGACTGCAGAATATTTTAGATGCCATAGAAGTTCACCACTCTCTCCCTTTCACGTAGTTTCGGACAAGGAAGCTTAGCACATTAGTGTTGTGCTTTGGTTCAAACATTTTGTAGATAAGTACGTAAAGCTTTCATTGTGCTTACATAAGCATTTATTTGTGATGTTATCGATAACAATCAAACTTTCAATTTATTTATGTATACCATTATACCGCATCCCATAAGTAGAGAAATTTACGTTATTAAAGGTGAAAGTTAATTTCTTGATATAATGTTGATCACGCTATTAAATTATTAAACTCATAATCACTAACCACAAGACTGTTGATGGTATATTAATAAGATTTTTGAACTCGAAATATTTTTTTTGATTCAATATTTTAATGACCCGACAAGCTACCGTGATGGTATAGATAGAAAGATGAAATACCATTATTCAAAATGCCATTGAACAGTACTCTGGATTATAGATTATGGATGAAAAACATACTATTTTAGATTCACTTCACTTTTCTCTGGACATTACAGTACGAAAACAGACTCAATTTAACAAAAATTGATGGGGCATTTTTGCTGTCGTTAGGTTGCTTGCAAATATCTTGACTTTTCTTAAAAATAATAAACGGAACCATCCAGTATCTTTTCCTTGAATCTATATTTTTTTCATTGCGTGTCGTCTAAATATATTGTATTCTACATTAATTTATTGATTATTTTGTGGAGTACTGATGTGCAAAAAGAAAAAAGCTAAATAAATTATTAGTGAATGGTTCACTCGTAAACAAAGAGGGAGTTTGAAAACATAATTAAAGTTAATTGAAAAAAAACACAATATGTAGTTAACTTCCAAATGACTTTATTAACTTCGCGTACTAGTATTCGGAGACTCTCGTCTCCATCATCAGGCGATTAGTAAAAAAGTTTTTATAAACTACATATTGTGTTTTTTTTTTCAATTATCTTGAAATGGACTTCCAACAAGTACCTTCGGTCGACAACATTAATGTTTTATAATTAATGTAACAAATAAAATCATTATGTAGGTATATTAACTCAATACTGACATTGTATTATAAGTAGTTATTGTGTTATATTATATTAAACATAAATAAGGTATAAAATTGTTGTTTTTGTGAACTTTACATCTACTTGGTACCGCCTATCAATAATATCTACAGACATAAATACATAGTATTTCTATGTTAATGAAAACATCGAAATTTATGAAATCTGCGTAGCAATAATATTTGAGGAACGTTCGTACGTAATGATCTGTTTTTATACATCGTATTTAGAATTTTACGAATTGTGTTAAGTAAAATAACCAAGATTTTTATTAAATTGTCCATTATGTATGTGGGTATGTAGCATATGTGAAAACAAAACCTATTGTATTACTACTTGCTACTTTTTAAATCTTTATTTTTTTATGTATTTTGATACATTATACCTTTCAAAAGTTGTGACCTGTTCAGTACTGATTTTTGTTTAGTTTTGATATAATTCTTTAAACTTTGATATTTTTTTTATAAAAGCTTAAACATCTTTGGTAAATTTGGGATCTTTGCTGGTTTATGTATTTACTATTTATTTTGTTAAAATATTCTATTATTGACAGTTTGATCCTGTAAATGTTGTGAAAAACGAATATATAAAAAAATATGGTTTGAACTTACCTGATTATATCCACACTCGCAATAAGCAAAAAGATTCTAAAAAAAAAATTGTAATTCACATAATATTTACATTCGAGTGTTACCAGATTAAAGAATAGTAAGTATATTATTTTGTAAATTTGATGATTGTTTCCCAAAGGAAATCAGGATTCAATAGCTAGTTTTAAATAAACTTACGTTGTAGTTTACCCCTAGAACTGTTAAATCATTTTAGTTTCATAACTATCTAATAATAGCCGGCGATAATTACCAATTCTCGTGTTCTGAAATGTTAAAACAGTGTTGTAGTTTGTTGAAGCATTAACATTAATCATGTTTTTTATTGAAGAAAAAAGACCCTGCAGAATAACTTATGTAGGTGTTATTATCGTTTTAACTACGGAAAATTATAAACTATTTAAATATTTACTTATTAACTTAATTAAAATTTTAACTTTAGCTTTAACCGGGTATGGCAAACTAATATAATATTTGCAAAACTGTTTTTTTTTTACAATTATAAGCGATTGTATGAAGTAATATATGTATATAAATTTAACACAAGAATATCCTATTATAACAAGGCTGAATATTTTCATCAACTACTGAATATATGAAGGCCGTTTTATGAGAATGCCGCTTTATTCTGTTCTCAAATATTTAAACAGGGTTAATTTGAATTTTCATAAGTGAGTGGACAAGCACCATTTGTACTTGCAATTTTTTCTAATTCTTTGATTATTCTATCAAACAAAATATAGACAGGTAAGGTATTTACCTATTAAAAAAATACTGTATGACATTGTATAATATATTTTTGGATGATTTTCTACCAAAAGGTTGCTTATGTTTAATCCCATTGGTATCTATATGTTTATGTTGATCACCTCAGGGAGTATGTCATGAGACTAATATTATAAGAACTGACCCAAAGGTGTTTCATAGAGGCGTAGAAGAATTAATTCACTCACTTCGTAGGATAGACTAAAACATGTTATTGCAGAACATCATGTATATGCACAATAATGAAAAAAAAAATGAAGGCAACTTTTAGAGGACAATGGTTTAAAAATCAGCAGGAAAAAGACTGAATATTTGCACCTACCATTTGAAAACCCAAATGCGACAACCCCTACAATAAAGCTTGATGGGGAAACATTAGTGAACTGCGACTCATTTAAGTATCTGGGTTCACTTATCCACAAGGATGGAGGGTGTGCAGCAGATGTGGATCATAGAATAGGTGTGGGGTGACTGGAATTTAGAGCAGTATCGGGAATTTTATGTGATTCTAAAATGCCAGTAAAACTTAAAGGTAAAATATACCAGACTATTGTCAGGCCCGCGATAACGTATGGCTCGGAATGCTGGACTCTTTATAATACTTTCAACAGGCAACTTGAGACGGCAGAGATGCGAATGCTCAGGTGGTCAGCAGGCTTATCATTAAAAATAAGATAAGAAGTTCACGCATTCGTGGTAGCATGGGTGTGACTGACATAAATAACAAACTAGAAGAGAGGAAACTAAGATGGTATGGGCACATAAGACGGAGACCACCGGAACACACTGTAAACAAAGCCACATCAATAAATCTCCCTCGACATCCATCAAGAGGGAGACCAAAGAATACCTGGATGACACAATGCAATAGAATCCTGCGGAGAAATGGCCTGGATGAAGATGATATAGCAGACAAAAGAGTGTACAACCTCAGAACGAGAAGAGCCGACCCCAACAGCCTTCAGCGGCAATAAGTGGGACAGTGCCAGGAAGAAGATGTATTAAAGCACAATACATGATGTTGTATGTTTCAATGTGGAAATTCACTCAGAGACAAAAAAATATTAAACTTATGTTAAAAGGCTAGGAAACTAAAAACAAATGTTTTTCCTACTAAACTGATTTTTATTGAGAGAAATGTCTTTTAAGAACATAGGCAATCTCTCGGTTAACAAAATGTTTTTAATTTCATTTTAGAATTCAACAATATACCAGCATTTCATTGCTGTTTGGGGAATACGAAGTGTTTATTGTTAACTATAATAAAATATCAATATAAGTGTATCGAAATATAAGTCGTGTATTAAATTAAATAAATAAATACCTGTAGGTATGGAAAAAACACAATTAGTTTTAGTTTCACTAAATATTTAATTGAATAGTGACCTGGTTTCGACTTATAAAGTCATTGTCAAACTTATGTCATTACTACATACCGTATTGTTGCTTAAATACTTTGCCTACGCATAAACAGTATGTTTTTATAAATAATAATATGATTTCATACAATGCAAACTTTATTTTGGGTAAGATAAAGATTAACAGTTGGTTTTAAATATGAATGAGACAATATTGGGTATTTTAACTATAAACAATATGTTTATTATAGATTCCAATAGAAATGAACGTGATATGATAATACTAATTGATTAATAGCTCTCTATTAACCAAAAAATAGATAGTTTTCTTAAGAAAATCAGTACATAGAGACATAATGAACACGTTTTAAATGGGTTACTTTGATATAAAGAAAATTAGTTAGTTAGGTTGGTGTAAATATGAATTTTCTTCCTGAGAAGAACTGAAAAAAAAGCTTTTAAATAATTTAATATGCGCTCATGTCTAATCAGATATAATTTAAAATAAAAAGATTCGTTTGAATTTATTGTATTTTTGGATGTTTTATTTATTATGTTCAAAGAGTAAATTATCTATTAAGAAAAAAATAATATCCAAAGAGAAAAATTACCCGTGGATAATGGGTATACCTATTTAAATTCATAAAACTTACCCAACAACGTTTGATTGATGTCCAATAAAAAAGGCGAGCTTGATTTCATGCGAATTATAATGTATTGCCCGTTTCCTCAGTAAAATCAAATTAATAATTTATCATCAAAGACAAAACAAATTCATAATCGAAATTAAATGTGTATCTCCATTTTAAACGAATATTTGGCAAAGTTCCGCTATCCGGAATAAATTTAAAAAAAATTAAATTGTGAATATTTATGCTCAAAAGTTAAACAAATGGATGATGTGTTGCAAATAATCAGATATTTTGTCATTTCTATATCAATTTTGAAACTTTCCTATACCATCACGGCATACAGGTATATTAGTATATTTCAAGTGGGATAGCAAGCAAACTTACCGAATATAAATGTCGTTCTCTTTCTGACAAATAAATATTTGAATTCCGAATGGCTGGTAAAGCTCATCGCTTGATTGAAGATGTTAAAATTGTATAGAAACTTGATTTGATATTTCAGCTCCCAAATTTCAAATTTTAGAAAAATTTGAAAAATAGTTAAAATAAATCTTAATAGGATCGTCATAGTTGCAACCGTAACCGAATTTTCACGGCCAGGTATACTCGAAGGGATTTTTTTGTGGGCGTTCCACAAAACAGAGGGTGATTTTTCCCATTTAGAGATTTTGGAGTTTCCCATATAGAGAATATTTATTTATTCATTTACAATATTCGTTATCCGTTATTTGGCAGACTCACTATGCGTTACATGTCTATTTGAAATCTCTATTTCACATACACGTGCAAATGACAAGGACGATATCATTTACTTTCAATTATTATTTATCTACCTAATATTGTTCTGAATGTTGTCAAAATATCATGATAATATTCATGGAAATAAACAAAAGACAAAATACTATATAATATATCGTAATCATTACATAAGACGGAGTACGCGAATTTTTATATAGCAATATTTTATTTAATTAAATAAATACGCTTATTTACCGTTCTATGTAAATCATTCGTAAACAACATATTATATAGATGGCCTTGTGAAGGATAAAAGAAAACTAGTGTATATTCTTCCTTTCTGTTTTTCCTTTAAAAAAATTACCCATCTATTTTTACACTACATATTACAGTCTGAGTGTCTCAGAATGTATCAGTTTGGGTTAATTTCAAATCCAGCAGGGTTATTCTTGACAAAACTAAACACGATCTTAATCTAGTCTTGATCTTGATCATACGACGCACGAAGGGACTATGGTCAATAACAACGCGCTACCGCTAACGCGCGATCGGTTTGCGTGTATTTTTGGCCAATAGTCGCTTCGTGCGTCGTATGATCAAGATCAAGACTAGATTAAGATCGTGTTTAGTTTTGTCAAGAGTAGCCCTGCAGCAGATTCATCAATTTTTTTATTATCTAATAATAAATTGCACAATATCATTTACTTGTATCACGTTGTTTTATAACTTCTGTCATCTGTCATCTGTCAAACTTGAGAGTAGACGTACTTTTGTGTTCTTTAGCTTTTAATTTGTTTTTTTGTTGTGATTTTGATCATGCTGTCAACTTAAAACTAATATATAAAGATTTCGCTCGTTTAATTATAGGAGTGTGATTATTTTGTTAAAGAACCCACGTAGTATCACTATTTAATGGGTTTATAAAGTTGATTCATCGAGTCTGTTACCAACCGTGTGAGTGCTTATATGTGTTGGAGCGTTCATATTTGGGTGGTTTATTGAATGCAAAGTGGAATTAAACTCTCGTTGCTGCAATTGTGAAGTGACTTTGTAGTGTTGATAAGTGTAAATTAATTGCGTTTTGACTGAAAAATATTCCTGTTGTCGGACATTCGATAGGTGATTCGTTCTTCAACGGCCAATCAGTGGCTGGATTGATGTCGACATTTTGCTAAACGCCTATAGGTACTTAATGTCATCATGTTCGGGTGCTGAAGTTGCATGTAGTCAGGCGCTTTCAGCGGTGGTAGCAATATAACATATAAGTTTACTACAAGAAGTTTTGCCCATCTGCCCATCTGGTGATAAGTGCACTGGATGTTGCCTTTGACATAGATATAGGAGAGAATTACCCGTCTGAGGATAAAAGTACTGACTATAATCTTCGATTCAACCCCACATATTGTTTTACAACCTGTTGAGGATCGATGGTGTATTGTTTGAACATTCGTCACTACTGCGAATCTCAATTGTGATCTGCTGTGGGGTGTGGTGCTGCATGGTGATCTGCTGCGTGATGTGGTATTGCCTACTACTGCGAATGAAATACATATGTAACTACATTCCTGCTGAGGCGCTTTATTATCTGCATGCAATCGGGAGCAGCTGTCATGGTGTATATTCCTATTTTCATTGTATGTTAAGAGTATTTTTACCAAATTATAACTCAGGTTTTAGTATACCTATTTGACATAATATACCTTCACATTTGATATGTATCATGATGCACTAAATTCATTCATATTATCATAGCTTTATCACCAGAATATTATTATCATTGTGATGCATAATGTGTGCCACATGTAACATGATAAGTGACTATCCATTCAGTATTTTGTATTGTTGATTGTTTGGTATATTTTTACCTATGTATTTTCAATAAATTCCTGTCTATAATCTTAACAAAGTCTTACGTATGCTGAGGAACTATCTATACCTGCATTCGGTTTTAAATTGTAATTTTTCTTTATTTAAGATTTGCCTGCATATATGGTTATTTTCACCAAATACCTAACGGTATTATGAACAAAATTCACAAAATCTTTTAATTTTAAGTAACTATCTGTGCCTGTATTTTGAATGACTGATTGTTTATTTATATTCACCTATCTATTTTTATCAGATTCCTTTTTAGATATTTATGAATTATTGATTGTTTATTTTAAATTCCACCTATTAATCTTAAACAGATTCCTTTTTATTTATTTATGAATTATTGATTGTTTATTTATATTCCACCTACTTATCTTTAACAGATACCTTTCTATATATTTATGAATTATTGATTGTTAATTTGAAATTCCACCTATTTATTTTAACATATACCTTTTTTTTATTTATGGATTGTTGATTGTTTATTTATATTCCACCTATTTATTTTTAACAGATATCTTTTTATATATTTATGAATTATTGATTGTTTATTTTAGATTACACCTATTTATTTTTAACAGATACCTTTTTATTTATTTATTTATTTATGAATCATTGATTGTTTATTTATATTCCACCTATTTATTTTTAACAGATACCTTTTTATATTTTTATATATTTATGATTTTTTGATTGTTTATTTTAAATTCCACCTATTTGTTTTTAATAGATACCTTTTATTTATCTATGAATAATTAATTGTTTATTTGCATTCCACCTATTTATTTTTAACAGATACCTTTTTATTTATTTATGAATTATTGATTGTTTATTTATATTCCACCTATTTATTTTTAACAGATACCTTTTTTATATATTTATAATTATTGACTGTTTATTTATATTCCACCTATTCAATTTTGATAGATACCTTTTTATATATTTATGAATTATTGATTGTTTATTTATATCCCACCTATTTATTTTTAAGATATACCTTTTTATATATTTATGAATAATTGATTGTTTATGTTTATTTTTGTTGTCTTTATATTTTTGTGGATTGTCTGTCTGGTTATCACTTGAGTCAGCTGTGTATAAATCTCCGTTTAGTGATGGACAACTGCAGTCATTGTGGGCAGCTTTTGAGCCCTACTAAAACTATGAAGTGTTGCGGCTGTCGTGGTCGATTTCATTGTACTTGTCAGGGGACTTCTGCCTCCTCACTTAAAAAGATGTCTTCCAAATCCAAGGCTCAGTGGTATTGTTCTGATTGCAGCTCAAAGGATCCCAGAACGTCCAGGTTGACAGACGTCACACCTGAGGCGGGTAGTTCAAAAGCTTCGAGATCCACGACTTCCGTTAGTTCGTTAAAACTGAGCAGGGGAGTGGGGTCGCCGGCCGCCGGTGTGGCCGGCGCGTCTGCTCCGGCGTGTTCTGGCAGTTTTGACGTTCAAAGGGTGTTAGATGAGTTCGCCTCACTGAAGGATGAGCTGAAATCCATTCGCCAGGATTTGCAGGAGTTCAAAACATTTTCTGCCTTCGTTGGGGGCCACGTTGACTCTGTCAATGAGAAGCTGAGGGAGGTAGAGGTCAGATTAAAGCGCTATGATGCACTCGAGAAAGACATTATTTCTATAAAAAATGACATATCCCACCTTAATGCCCAAAATATCGAAAGGGAACAATACGCCAGGTTGAATAACCTGGAAATTTCGGGGATCCCACAGCTGCAAGGGGAGGATTTGTCCGCGTTGGTGGTGCGTTTGTCTACCGAGATTGGTGCTACGGGTGTCGTAAAAGACATTATATCCAGCCACAGAGTCGCCACGTGGAGCAGAGACCCGAAGGAGAAGAAATCCACTAAAGTTATAGTTAAATTTGCTAGTCGTCTATCTAAGAACACCTTTATGGAAGCAGCTCGAAAGAGGCGAGGACTCACAACGTTCGATCTCGGTTTGTCTGTTGGTGGCAGGGTCTTCATTAATCACCACTTGACTAAAGAGAATAAAGAACTGCTTCGTCGAACGAAAGAGCTAGCTAAGTTGAAAATTTATAAGTTCGTTTGGGTAAATGACTGTCGGATATATGTGAGAAAGATGGAAAAGGTTCATCCTCTCATGATCCGGTCCCCTGATGACCTGAAGAAGCTTATCTGACTGTCCCGACTGGGGCTGTTGAGCTGTTCTGCGATTTTTCTTTTTCTTTGCATGATGATTTGTTTAGCTTTAAGTTGTTATCCCTTTCCAAAATACTTTTTTTGCTTCACCCCAATTCGTCTGCTAGAATGTTTTTACTTGGTCCAATGTCTGAGATGTCTTCGCCTGTATTGGTTCATTATTTCGTGTCTATCTGGTGTAATGGATTTTGACTGTACGATTTGTTTGTTGTTTTGCTTGGATGTTTGATCTCTCAATTTACTATCAGAACGTCAGGGGTCTCAGAACTAAGACAAACAATTTTTTGTATAATTTGTTGCTCAATGACTATGATGTGGTTTGTCTTGTGGAGACCTGGCTTCATGAATCCATAGGGGATGCTGAGCTTTTTGATTCTAGGTACAATGTTTTTAGACGGGATAGGAATTACTCTGAAACAGGTCAGCTCATGGGTGGAGGAGTTTTGGTCGCTGTTCGCAGTGATCTTTCTGCTGATTGCCGGGTGGCTTGGAGTTCTTGTGCTGAGGATATTTGGGTCTCAATAAGTGGGCTTAAGTCGGGCGCTCGGTTGAATATTTGTTGCTCTTATATCCCTCAAGGCTCAAATTTTATATCGAGGCTGTCATCGGCTCTCGAGTCTTATTCTGTAGTTCGTAATGCTAACACTGATGATGTTTTTTTGTTGGTGGGTGACTTCAACTTACCGGGAATATCATGGATGATGGACCAGTGTGAAACTCATTGTATTCCCTCTGAATATGTTGACGCTGGTGCCTGTGCTATGGTCGACTTTATATCTTTTTGTGATTTGAAGCAGTATAACTGGCACAAAAATGTTAACGATAGGATACTTGATCTGGTAATATCGAATGTTGATTTCTGCAAGGTTGAATCATGTTCTGATCCATTGACGCCTGAGGATGCCCATCATAGATCATTAGTAATTTCTATTGGTTTTGGTGGCTATCAATCGGTCGGACGCCTCGCTGGACCTGTGTATGCATTTGAAAAAGCCAATTACTCTGATATTAAGCGGGATTTGGGAGCCCGGAGCTGGACTGCTGAATTGGGGGGGAAGTGTTTGGGTGATGCCATCGAAATATTTTATTCAAGATTGAATACCGTAATTGAGGCCCATGTTCCAAAAAAGCGTTTGGGTTCAACCAGATATCCTGTCTGGTATAGTAAAGCGCTTATAAAGGTAATTAAGGAGAAGTTGAAATTCCATAGGCGCTGGAAGGTGACTGGTGATCCCTCTGATCGTTCATCATTTTCTCTACTTAGGGCCCGGCAGAAGCGGATGACGAGGGAATGTTATAATAGTTTCATTTCCAAATCTGAGGATTTGATCAGGAAAGATCCCAGAAGATTTTGGTCGTTCGTTAAATCTAAAAAACTTCAGCCATCAATACCGAATTCCTTGCACTGGAATGGAGTTACCTGCACAGATGTGAAGTCAATGGCGGATCTTTTCGGCGACTATTTTCACTCGGTGTTTGTTGACGCCGATATTGATTTGCCCCAGGTTCACTGTGAGGCTGGATTGGATATTGCTGGTGTTGACTTTTCTCCTCTCTTGGTATTGGATTGCATTCGAGGCCTCGACCCTAACGGTGGTGCTGGACCTGACGGACTCCCATCAGGATTTGTTGTCCACTGTGGCAATGAGTTGGCGGAGCCACTTTCATTACTTTACACAAAATCGTTTGCTGAGGGAGTTTTTCCGGATATCTGGAAAAGATCCTTTGTAACGCCTATACATAAGTCTGGTCCCAAAAATGATGCTTCCAACTATAGACCGATTTCAAAGCTTTCAGTTCTGGGCAAGCTGATGGAGAAGATTGTTGTCAGCCAACTGGCGCCTATAGTGCATTCTTTTATTTCTCCCTGTCAGCATGGCTTTATGACTGGTAGGTCTGTCGAATCCAACCTATTGGAGTTTTCTGACTATACACTTACTTCGATGGGCCGAAGAGTACAGGTGGATGCCGTATATACGGATTATTCAAAGGCGTTTGACAAGATTAATCATAAGATTCTCTTGCACAAGCTGGAAGCTTATGGTGTGCACGGTGACCTTCTGAGATGGCTCTCATCTTACTTAGAAAGACGTTCACAGGCTGTTGCGATTAGTGGAGTGGTCTCCAGTTTCAGATTTTGCCAATCTGGTGTGCCTCAGGGCTCCCATCTTGGTCCGCTTTTATTTTTATTGTACATCAATGATATTGGTTTCTGTTTCCAGAACTCTAAGTTTCTCCTTTTTGCCGATGATACCAAGATATTTAGAAGTATAACTGGTCCGTATGACTGTGAATTGCTTCAACATGACTTGGTCAGACTCTCGGAATACTGCAGGAGTAACCAACTATACTTAAATGTTTCAAAGTGTTGCTCAATATCGTTTACTAGGAGTGCTCGGCCCATTATTTACGACTATCGGATTGAGGGTCAGTTACTTCGAAGGGAAACTGCGGTTAGGGACTTGGGAGTGATTATGGACAGGAAGTTACTCTTTAAAGACCATGTCGATGCTGTGCTCGATAAGGCCTATAGAATGCTTGGTTTCGTGATCAGGGTGAGTAAACCATTTAAATCTCCATTTACTTTTAGGATACTGTATTATGCGTTTGTGAGAAGCCAGTTGGAGTTTTGTTCAGTCGTCTGGAGCCCCCAGTATGTTACACACATTGAACGTATTGAGAAATTGCAGAGAAAATTCATAAAGCATCTAGGTTTTCTGACTCAGAATCACTTCGATGATTATAAAACTGCTACACGTTTTTATCATATTTCGACCCTTGAAAATCGTAGAACTGTAAGTGATATGATGTATCTGTATAAGTTACTGAATAACGAGGTCGATTCGATTGGTCTAGTACAGAGTATACCATTTAATTGTCCGACGCGAAGCACGCGGTTCCATCATTTGTTCAGATTTCCACTGTGTACCACCAACTATGTGCAGAATTCTTTTTTGAGACGCTCTTGTTCTGTTTATGATTCATTCTTTCAAAGCCTTGACATACTCGTCATGAATAAGCAAGACTTTAGAGCGGGAGTGTCCGGGGCCTTGTTGTCATCAGCGGTCCCCGTGGTTTGATCTCGGTCTCTCACTGTTTGGCAGCATCGGATCACTTACATTTGGGCGGGGGGTGGATGGGTGTGCTTGCTTGAATGCATGGCTCTCTCGACCATAGCATCCTTGGGACATTGGATATTGGCTGTGTATTTGATTGGGCTTTGTAACTCATACTGGATGGGTGATTTTGCTTATTTGTTTTGATTTCTGGTATTTTGGGATTTTAGATTTTATATTTTTAGATTTACATACTTTGACTTTTTTCAGAAAATTTTAACTTTACTTTTTATCTAAAGACTAATGTGACTGAAGGACTAATTTCTAGTATTTTAGGATTTTTTGCTTTTATATTTATGTTTTTGTATTGTTTTAAGTATTGTATTATCGTTGTTTTTAAATTTAAATTTACTTTGACTTTTTTGGAGCATTTTAACTTTTACTTTTTTTTCCTCAAGATTGAAACATTTCTGGTAAGAGTGGAATCTTCGCTGGTCTACATGTCAAATATATTAATTGTCAACATATTGTATAACGACTGTTTGATTCTAAATATTGTGAAAATAAATAAAAAAATAACTTGGTAATTATGTATGCTTCTTATTGTGCAATAAAGTTTATTATTATTTTTATTAATATTTTTCTGTACCTATTATTATTTCTGGACAACATAAGGGAGTAAATTACGTGCCAAAGAACCTCGAGGATACTGTTAAATTTATAAATTCTAGGATATTACCTTCAAATTATTAAATGGTATTTATGTTCTGAGGATTTATAAACAAAATTTTCTGTAGGCTTTGGAATACCCTCTAAAAGCTAATCGATCGTAATACATCACAAGTGATCTTCCATTCAGCGATCGTGTATGCACCCATTCTGAATGGCTTATTGTTTTATTGCTACAGGAGGACAACAGGAACTTTTATTACATATTTTAAGTCTGCTGGCTACACTTCGTTTGTTATTCTTCACAAAGGAGATATTATTTAATTCAGCAATTTCGTAGTCATTGTGTATTTTTGCTACGAAAATCGATACTTTCTCGCGAAGTCGTCTATAGTCAAACGACTACATAATGCCAAAATGTGTTTTGACTACGGCTGGAGGCATGAAACCCATTCTGAATGCTTCATTTTGTTATAATTATACATTTTTATCCAAAATGTTATACTTAATTTATTTATTTTTCATTGAAATCTTTTTTTTTTTTTATAGAAAGATACCTATATCTGGGTTTTGTTATAAACCCAAATATAACCTTATACATCTTTCACACTAAGCTAAAAGCTTGTGCCGTAAAAGCGGAGTTTGCCGGCACCAGGGATCGAACCACAGACCCCTTGTTCTGTAGGCCGAGACTATACCTCCAGGCTACCAGCAAACTCAAATCAATTAAGTTAAAAAAAACATATGTATTAAATGAGAATTATAACTGTTTTTGTAGTGTCTGGAGGGGACAGTATGGATACATGTATTTATTAAATTATTTTATTATCCAGGAAATGAAATATGTCAGAACACGAAATATTTTTACTTTTCCTTTGATCACATAAATTACTGACTAAAAACCGAATACATTTTCCAAATTTCTTTGATATTTTATATTTATGAAAAATCCCATCTAAATACTTTTAACCTTATTAAAAAAAACTTAAATTACAGCGTCATTTATTTTCAAACTCCATATCTATAACTAACAAAAATATGATTTTGAGTTTTACTAGAAGAAGCCAATTTTATTAGAGTAACCTAGGTTTCGACATGAGGAAGGTTTAGGTTTAAAACGACATCCCCAGTCGAAACTGTGGTTACTGTACACAATGGTGTTACCTATTAGATAGTCAAACTCAAATGTAATTTTATTTTATAAAGATTTTCTTATTATTATTATGTCATTGCTATTTTCTTTTAAGTCTTCAAAGCAAGACCATAATTCATTCATGGATTATGAAAAATTCCGATCCAATTTATTCAATTTCGTCTTAATCTACACTGCCGCTTTATCATTGTCATAAGAACGGTGTTAAGTGAAAGAGAGCATATTTCAGATCATTGAAAACCTGTGATGCTAATTTTATAACAATTCAAGTATTTATTATTTATGGGATTGATATTACAATCCTTCACTTCCTATCAAAAGACCTCGAGTTCAAACCACACAGTCGACCAACTTAATCTCATCGACGCAAATTGCTTTCTGCGAAACATAAGTGGTTTATTTGGATCTACATCAAACCCTGATTCATCGTAAAAATAAAATAAATCTGTGCAAAAATAAAAGAAAATTACAACGCAAAACATATAAAGTCTTTTATTTCAGACAAAGCTATAAAATATGATATTTTAGTGTATCGTTAGAATGAAATAAATACATAACAAAAACCCTAATCGATCATCGTGCGGTTAATGTGTGTGGATACTGGATTTAGGTATATATTTACATTAAGTTCTTATAATCGTGACAACACTAATCCATTAAATACTTACTCGTTTTATTTCATTACAATTTTTTATATCCTCCACCATGATAATAAATTTTCACAGTACAATACTGTTTATACGAGTCTTAAATTATTCTCTCTATAGGTACTATCACGGGATATCCCAGAAGTGGGTAGCCAGCAGGTTTACTTTATTCAATGAACATGCATGTTGTCCTCTCTGTGTCGATTAAACATAAAGACTTCCGGAATTGATGGCATACGTCATCGCTGAAATAATATTTATAGGTTTTTTTTTTCAATTTATGTAAGGTAAACATCTTTTCATTTCACCCTTTTTTTTTAAAGGTATATCTGGGTTTTATTAGAAACCCAAATACAACCTTATACACCTTTCACAGTAAGCTAAAAGCTTGTGTCGTGAAAGGGGAGTTTGCCGGTTTATCCTTTATTTAATGATCGCCTTGCGAGCATAGAGTGGAAAATGGTCTCCTTCTTAACGTTCTAAACGGAATCTTCTATTCTAAACGGTTCTGTGGCAACGGAATATATTCCCACGTTTTCAGTAGGTAGGCAGAAAGAACGGAACGCCAAATTGATCTATCTTTAATACTTCTTTCACTTCTTCTATATTCATACAATTACACAAGTCGATTCATCTAACTTAACACACTGCCATATTTGATCCACGTGGTTCTTGGCAGCCTTCGCTTCCTTACACCCCTTCTTTCAGAATTTTCTTTTATTATTCATTATATCCACAAATACTGTTGAAACAGCTTTTACACATATTAATTTTAGGTTTTCTTAAATCGAAGATAATCTCTGCTCTTCCTTTAATATTTCAAAACGGAAAACTTATAGTGTACTGTAGTTATTTCCTTTTTATGGCAACTAATATTTAATGCTTTATTGATCTTACTATTCATTGTGACCATTCAATATTTTATTAATACTCCAGCATTTTCTTCTAAAATTATTATCACCATAAACGGAAATGAAACCAAAACAAACAAGTAAAAACAGCTAAATGTTTATCTACAATATCACACAATTTAGAGATAAAATTTACTTGCTTTAAATAACAAATCACTTTTCTTTCCGAAAAATTATCTTTTTTTTATAAAGTGCTGTTCTAACTCAGTAAAAAAATACACCCTTCAAATCAAAAGTTTAATACTTCAATGTGCAATACTTACTTTACTTTCCGTGTCCATAATCATCTATACTCTGTCCCTCCAGTAGTTCGCAGCCAAAATGGCATTGTCATTAGCTCGCCATAGATCTTCCTCAGAGATTAAATTTATATACATAAATACTGATACATAGCCATAGATAGAACTTTTGTTTCATCCATTAGGGTTTTAACAGACTGGACATCTCCATTTTTTTATACACCGTTCCTATGACAACAACATCAGAGCCTTAGGAATATCATGGAAAGAGGTGACTAGGTAACTATAAGTGGAGAAAGCTTTCTTTTGCTCTGTATTCCCGGGATGAACTTTGAAGGGTGATTAATTGTATGTAATGTTTTTGAATGAGAAAAATATTCAATGAATTAATAAAAATTTCCTCAATTGTGTCATATATATGTAAAGGAGGCATTTAATTAATTTTATTTTTGTAATATGTATTTTTGTAATTTATAATATGATATTCCTGTTGGTACACTTTGATGAAAATAAAATAATAAGTAATAACCTACAGTTTTGAGTTTGCGATACTAACAATTTTGGTAAACCCATTCATATTACTTACATAAGTTGATATGTAGAACTGAAAAGAAAAACACTTATTAGTTAAATGAATACAGAAAATTTCCACATTTTAGTTAAAGAATAATATTATTTGAAGACAATGACAATGTTTAAAAACATTTTCAGCTCAAAAGGTAGAAAATAATCTTAGAAAGATAAAAAAAGGATTGAATGTTTGATAAATTATAGGTAAGATTTTCTCAGCAAATACGTAATACAAAATCAAAACGTCCGGGTCCATACAAAGCATTCATCCGTATCAAGTATGTATGTACACAGAAACAATGCGAATTGTTCAATTTCCTCACTTGACTGAAAAGCACCAATGTATGACTGTAGAATCTAACACTATTTTAAATTCAAGCAGAACGTCCAAGCAATTTGGGAAAGGAAGAATTTGCTACATTCGTGAATCCAAAGCATTCTAGTGACAATTTATCTCCACGAACGTGAAAAGGTACTAATATAATAATATATATTATGTATACATACTACCTACTACTACAAGTGGACGTCAAGGGTTGAAACGAATTTCATCCAAATT
The DNA here is from genome assembly GCA_947579605.1 of Athripsodes cinereus. Classification (NCBI taxonomy): domain Eukaryota; kingdom Metazoa; phylum Arthropoda; class Insecta; order Trichoptera; family Leptoceridae; genus Athripsodes; species Athripsodes cinereus. Next base: position 24,892,336 of record OX388311.1, on the reverse strand, counting down.
CTTGTGTTGTTCGTTCTATAAAAGAATTCTTATATATTTATTTTTTTCTTCTCTTCTCGTATTTGTTCCTTATTTATGTGCGGCTTTCAGCAATCTATATCGTAGCTACTGATACTACTGGCACAACAACGTTTTGTTGTCGCCTTTAATATAAATTTGTTCGTAGGAAGGAAAAAACAACGAGATACGACGTGACATTCGAACCTCTCCGATAAACTGTGCACGTGTTAACTGATTAAACCTGTTTGTTTATTCGCTTCCCCTCCATTAAATATTGTAATCTGATGAACACGATAAATCTATGTTAAAAAAAGCAACTTGTTTTATTTTGTAAATTCATAATATCGCAGATATTCGACATCTTGCTTTGAAATAGAATATTCACAAAGAATTAAAATTAATTTTAAAATAATGATGGGATGAGATCTTTGAGACGAAAACGTAGTAAAACTTGTAATACCTACCTACGAAAAGAATGTGGAATAAAGCTGGTATTATCATCAAGATTTAGTATTTAAATAAGCTCAAATGTCTTGTGCATGTGGAAAAAAAACTAGAAAGATATTCACAACTGAAAAAAGACATTTTCCGAATACAAGGAAAAAAAGTATTATGGTATAAATTATTTCTAGATATATAAGACTGTAAATCAACATTTTGTTTTTATACTGACCTACTACATAAATAGTTTGTAATATAATATTTTCTGTAATACATAATATTTTACCAATACCCATTTGTATTAAAGTTATTCCATGTCAAACTAACCTACATATATACATACGTACAACACCATACAGTGAAAATAGTTTACAAGAACCATGCTTTATTAGTCGACAGTATGTCAGTTGCCATAATTTATTATCGAAGTTTACTATTTTACTACTCTTCATTGTTGTATCAGAATACAAAATAGTCCTGCGTTTACTGGTATCATTGTCCTTCTGGAATACAAATGCGGTTCAATCATTATATTGTCCATTGTATCGGTAGGTAAGTGTGGTCCAGAGAACCTTGTCATTAAGTATTTATAAATTGTCGAAGTTTATGAACCAAATGTAGCAAGACTTAACAAATTTGCAAATAATTATGTAGGTACATACATACATTATAAACAATTATGTACACCAATATGGCATCTTCTGAGAAGAAATTATTCCATGTAATACCTATACATTCAGGTTGTCCTCTTTGTGACAAAGTAGGTAATTTAAGACATTCAGAATGAGTGGCATTTCTTATAGCTGAATTGAAGATGTCTAACACATATATATCTTAGAAAGATATTATACTATTTTATTCTACCTTGAAACTTATTCCTTATGTTTAATGACCTACATATTTTTACATAACAGCTTAAAAATGTATTTATATACATATTTTATGATCATATAAGTTTTTCCTGTCTTGAATCATTTTATAAGTAATTTGATAAGTCTGTTAGTTACAACGAATTTTATTCGACCTTGCACTGACAGTCAAAATATTTTTTTTTAACAAATTAAGAAGAAAAATTATTGAAAAATGAAGACAAATTTATTTACTGAAAACTTAATTTTTTGTGAAAACGTTTTTCTTCTGCTTTGCTTTCTTGGGTTATTAAGAGATCAGACTGTAAATCTTTGGCGGTTCTTACTCATGGCGTACTAATAATATAAAATACTAGCTTAAATACCCGGCGTTGCACGGGAATACGGGAAATATATATAAAAAAAAACAGTAAGTAGGTATATCGTTGCCGTGGAGGTGATCCAAGCCACACTTTTTTGAAAAATGGGTTTAGTATGCAGTTTTGTTCAGAAAACCACGGAGAACATAGTGGTGAAGAGAAATAAGTGATTTGATATTCCTAAAGGGCATTTTTGGAAGATTTTGAAGAGATGTTAAGGGTTTTAACAATCATTTCAAGTATGTTAGAGCATTTCACTAACGCATATAGGAACAAATAGTTCAATTAAATTATAGAAGTGAAAAGATCTAAGCCGCATAGCGCGTAACTTTCCAACAATTTTTTTACAGGTGGATCTTTCTCAGCCACAGTGGTGAAATAACCCAAGTGATAAATTCGTGTTTACTTCTAAAATATATAAATTCTTTAATATTTTGTTATTTATATTAGTGGAATATGTGATCAGGAATATTGTGTAAATTTTTTAGCGAAATCCATGCAAAAATAACTTAGTTATTGTAAGATTAGTATTTTCGGATGTAACAGCGTAACTTCAACACCCTTTTTCTCGGAATGTCTGTCTTGTGGGTTGGATCACTTCACATCCACGGCAACGATAAATAAATAAAAATTATTTTATGTAGGCAGCAATAATTTTTGTATCAACTATATACACAGTGTCACATTAAAGTAGAGATCATATAATAGAATATAATATGTTAGTGAGACTAACAGTATATAAAATTATAACAATATACCTACATTACATACACATACATACATACATACCATTACGCCGCTTTCCTCGCGGGGTAGACAGAAAGGATCGAGAGCCACTTCCTTCTATCCTTGCATACATCTTTCGCTTCCGTCACTGTCATACAATTCCTCATGCATGCTCTCCTGTTCAATGTGCTCAACACGTGACCGTCCTGTAGAATTTGATTTAAATGAGCTTGTCATCTTAACTTATTCACATTCATCCTTGTAATTACACCAACTTTCATTCCACATTCCTTTTGTATATTACTGTTACGCATACAATCTCTCAGACTTTTACTACACATCCTTTTCAGCTCATATTTATGTAATTTTTAAAAAAATGGGTATTGAAATCTTGAAGTTTGACATCCCACACGGCCATATTTCAATAAAAAAAATGGGTAGTATCTACATGGATAAAGGTACTAAAATCCTCTTCCCACTGTAAAATCTTGAAGTTTGACATCCCACACGGCCATATTTCAATAAAAAAAATGGGTAGGTACCTACGTGGATAAAAGTACTAAAATCCTTTTCCCACTGTAAAATCTTAAAGTTTGACATCCCACACGGCCATATTTCGATAAAAAAATGGGAAAGTACCTACGTGGATAAAAGTACTAAAATCCTTTTCCCACTGTAAAATCTTGAAGTTTGACATCCCACACGGCCATATTTCGATAAAAAAAATGGGTAGGTACCTACGTGGATAAAAGTACTAAAATCCTTTTCCCACTGTAAAATCTTGAAGTTTGACATCCCACACGGCCATATTTCAATAAATAAAATGGGTAGGTACCTACGTGGATATAAGTACTAAAATCCTTTTCCCACTGTAAAATATTGAAACTTGACATCCCACACGGCCATATTTCAATAAATAAAATGGGTAGGTACCTACGTGGATAAAAGTACTGAAATCCTTTTCCCACTGTAAAATCTTGAAGTTTGACATCCCACACGGCCATATTTCGATAAAAAAATGGGTAGGTACCTACGTGGATAAAAGTACTAAAATCCTTTTCAACTGTAAAATCTTGAAGTTTGACATCCCACACGGCCATATTTCACGGATAAAAGTACTGAAAACCTTTTCCCTCAGTAAAAGCTTGAAGATTGACATCCCACACGGCCATATTTCAATAAATAAAATAGGTAGGTACCTACGTGGATAAAAGTAGTAAAATCCTCTTCCCACTGTAAAATCTTGAAGTTTGATATCCCACTGGGTCATATTTCAATAAAAAAATATGTAGGTACCTACGTGGACAAAAGTACTGAAATCCTTTTCCCACTGTAAAATCTTGAAGTTTGACATCCCACACGGCCATATTTCAATAAAAAAAATGGGTAGGTACCTACGTGGATAAAAGTACTAAAATCCTTTTCCCACTGTAAAATCTTGAAGTTTGACATCCCACACGGCCATATTTCAATAAATAAAATGGGTAGGTACCTACGTGGATAAAAGTACCGAAATCCTTTTCCCACTGTAAAATCTTGAAGTTTGACATCCCACTCGGCCATATTTCAATAAAAAAATATGTAGGTACCTACGTGGACAAAAGTACTGAAATCCTTTTCCCACTGTAAAATCTTGAAGTTTGACATCCCACACGGCCATATTTCAATAAATAAAATGGGTAGGTACCTACGTGGATAAAAGTACCGAAATCCTTTTCCCACTGTAAAATCTTGAAGTTTGACATCCCACACGGCCATATTTCAATAAATAAAATGGGTAGGTACCTACGTGGATAAAAGTACTAAAATCCTTTTCCCACTGTAAAATATTGAAACTTGACATTCCACACGGCCATATTTCAATAAATAAAATGGGTAGGTACCTACGTGGATAAAAGTACTGAAATCCTTTTCCCACTGTAAAATATTGAAACTTGACATCCCACACGGCCATATTTCAATAAAAAAATGGGTAGGTACCTACGTGGATAAAAGTACTGAAAACCTTTTCCCACTGTAAAATCTTGAAGTTTGACATCCCACACGGCCATATTTCGATAAAAAAATGGGTAGGTACCTACGTGGATAAAAGTACTAAAATCCTTTTCCCACTGTAAAATCTTGAAGTTTGACATCCCACACGGCCATATTTCACGGATAAAAGTACTGAAAACCTTTTACCTCAGTAAAAGCTTGAAGATTGACATCCCACACGGCCATATTTCAATAAATAAAATAGGTAGGTACCTACGTGGATAAAAGTAGTAAAATCCTCTTCCCACTGTAAAATCTTGAAGTTTGACATCCCACTCGGCCATATTTAAATAAAAAAATATGTAGGTACCTACGTGGACAAAAGTACTGAAATCCTTTTCCCACTGTAAAATCATGAAGTTTGACATCCCACACGGCCATATTTCGATAAAAAAATGGGTAGGTACCTACGTGGATAAAAGTACTAAATCCTTTTCCCACTGTAAAATCTTGAAGTTTGACATCCCACACGGCCATATTTCAATAAATAAAATGGGTAGGTACCTACGTGGATAAAAGTACCGAAATCCTTTTCCCACTGTAAAATCTTGAAGTTTGACATCCCACACGGCCATATTTCACGGATAAAAGTACTGAAAACCTTTTACCTCAGTAAAAGCTTGAAGATTGACATCCCACACGGCCATATTTCAATAAATAAAATAGGTAGGTACCTACGTGGATAAAAGTAGTAAAATCCTCTTCCCACTGTAAAATCTTGAAGTTTGACATCCCACTCGGCCATATTTAAATAAAAAAATATGTAGGTACCTACGTGGACAAAAGTACTGAAATCCTTTTCCCACTGTAAAATCATGAAGTTTGACATCCCACAGGCCATATTTCGATAAAAAAATGGGTAGGTACCTACGTGGATAAAAGTACTAAATCCTTTTCCCACTGTAAAATCTTGAAGTTTGACATCCCACACGGCCATATTTCAATAAATAAAATGGGTAGGTACCTACGTGGATAAAAGTACCGAAATCCTTTTCCCACTGTAAAATCTTGAAGTTTGACATCCCACACGGCCATATTTCACGATAAAAGTATTGAAAACCTTTTCCCTCAGTAAAAGCTTGAAGATTGACATCCCACACGGCCATATTTCAATAAATAAAATAGGTAGGTACCTACGTGGATAAAAGTAGTAAAATCCTCTTCCCACTGTAAATTCTTGAAGTTTGACATCCCACTCGGCCATATTTCAATAAAAAAATATGTAGGTACCTACGTGGACAAAAGTACTGAAATCCTTTTCCCACTGTAAAATCTTGAAGTTTGACATCCCACACGGCCATATTTCAATAAATAAAATGGGTAGGTACCTACGTGGATAAAAGTACCGAAATCCTTTTCCCACTGAAAAATCTTGAAGTTTGACATCCCACACGGCCATATTTCAATAAATAAAATGGGTAGGTACCTACGTGGATAAAAGTACCGAAATCCTTTTCCCACTGTAAAATCTTGAAGTTTGACATCCCACACGGCCATATTTCACGATAAAAGTATTGAAAACCTTTTCCCTCAGTAAAAGCTTGAAGATTGACATCCCACACGGCCATATTTCAATAAATAAAATAGGTAGGTACCTACGTGGATAAAAGTAGTAAAATCCTCTTCCCACTGTAAAATCTTGAAGTTTGACATCCCACTCGGCCATATTTAAATAAAAAAATATGTAGGTACCTACGTGGACAAAAGTACTGAAATCCTTTTCCCACTGTAAAATCATGAAGTTTGACATCCCACACGGCCATATTTCGATAAAAAAATGGGTAGGTACCTACGTGGATAAAAGTACTAAAATCCTTTTCCCACTGAAAAATCTTGAAGTTTGACATCCCACACGGCCATATTTCACGGATAAAAGTACTGAAAACCTTTTACCTCAGTAAAAGCTTGAAGATTGACATCCCACACGGCCATATTTCAATAAATAAAATAGGTAGGTACCTACGTGGATAAAAGTAGTAAAATCCTCTTCCCACTGTAAAATCTTGAAGTTTGACATCCCACTCGGCCATATTTAAATAAAAAAATATGTAGGTACCTACGTGGACAAAAGTACTGAAATCCTTTTCCCACTGTAAAATCATGAAGTTTGACATCCCACACGGCCATATTTCGATAAAAAAATTGGTAGGTACCTACGTGGATAAAAGTAGTAAAATCCTCTTCCCACTGTAAAATCTTGAAGTTTGACATCCCACTCGGCCATATTTAAATAAAAAAATATGTAGGTACCTACGTGGACAAAAGTACTGAAATCCTTTTCCCACTGAAAAATCTTGAAGTTTGACATCCCACACGGCCATATTTCGATAAAAAAATGGGTAGGTACCTACGTGAATAAAAGTACTAAAATCCTTTTCCCACTGTAAAATCTTGAAGTTTGACATCCCACACGGCCATATTTCAATAAATAAAATGGGTAGGTACCTACGTGGATAAAAGTAGTAAAATCCTCTTCCCACTGTAAAATCTTGAAGTTTGACATCCCACTCGGCCATATTTAAATAAAAAAATATGTAGGTACCTACGTGGATAAAAGTACCGAAATCCTTTTCCCACTGAAAAATCTTGAAGTTTGACATCCCACACGGCCATATTTCGATAAAAAAATGGGTAGGTACCTACGTGAATAAAAGTACTAAAATCCTTTTCCCACTGTAAAATCTTGAAGTTTGACATCCCACACGGCCATATTTCAATAAATAAAATGGGTAGGTACCTACGTGGATAAAAGTACCGAAATCCTTTTCCCACTGTAAAATCTTGAAGTTTGACATCCCACACGGCCATATTTCACGATAAAAGTATTGAAAACCTTTTCCCTCAGTAAAAGCTTGAAGATTGACATCCCACACGGCCATATTTCAATAAATAAAATAGGTAGGTACCTACGTGGATAAAAGTAGTAAAATCCTCTTCCCACTGTAAAATCTTGAAGTTTGACATCCCACTCGGCCATATTTCAATAAAAAAATATGTAGGTACCTACGTGGACAAAAGTACTGAAATCCTTTTCCCACTGTAAAATCTTGAAGTTTGACATCCCACACGGCCATATTTCAATAAATAAAATGGGTAGGTACCTACGTGGATAAAAGTACCGAAATCCTTTTCCCACTGTAAAATCTTGAAGTTTGACATCCCACACGGCCATATTTCAATAAAAAAAATGGGTAGGTACCTACGTGAATAAAAGTACCGAAATCCTTTTCCCACTGTAAAATCTTGAAGTTTGACATCCCACACGGCCATATTTCAATAAATAAAATGGGTAGGTACCTATGTGGATAAAAGTACTGAAATCCTTTTCCCACTGTAAAATCTTGAAGTTTGACATCCCACACGGCCATATTTCAATAAAAAAAAAATGGGTAGGTACCTACGTGGATAAAAGTACTAAAAAAAATATATGTATATATACATAGGTTTCCTATAAGGAAAACAGTTCTTAAAAAGGAACGAAACAATTAATGTTTCCTGTATAGGCATTCTCTCCCTGTATTCCCAAAAGAAACCTTGATGAATGAATGTACATTCTTCAATATTCTGAAGTATTATATTTTTAATTGAAATACTTCCATCAGATTTTTTTTAAAGACTCATGAAAATATTAGGTCAAAATAAATACTACTCGTTGATTGAGAAAAGTACCTACCTGTGTATTTATTGGAAAACGCATACCTACAATATTGTCTATGAATTTCATAATTCCATTTTCACAATTATTTTTCTTTGTTTTTTTTTCTCATGTGTCATATTTAGTCTGTCATATGTGGTCTATGAAATTGAATGAAAATATGCCGAAATTATGCAATTCTAATTTACACAAATTAGTAGTTTTCATGATGTGCAAGCATGATGTTTTAAAACCAAAATAATCTCCAAGCTTTAAGATTCAGTTTTGTTGTATTTTTTATCACTTCCATTTTGAAATTAATTCAATATGATGAAAATGTTTTGTCTACGATTTCGGCAATCAGGAAGTCAAATTTTCATTCATTACCTCATTAAAATGTTGATATCTTTGTCAATAAATAAGATATTTGAAATATTTTTGGCCTGGGGTCTGTGATTATGTATAGAGTTTATTATTCAACATGCCTTTCCTAAATTAGGGATATGTACGGGCTCAAATATTTGTGCCGATTCCCACAAATACTAAGAAATAATAAAGGTCTACTATATTTTTGAAATCTGAGGCTTAAAAGCATTTCAAAATAAGTCAAAATTTTCATCTTTCCACACAAAGCATAAAGGGAACATTAAAATAGAAGAACAATACATACCTTCTCCTTTTTTGTAATTAAGATACTTTGCAAAAATATAAATCATGTCATGTCACATCAAAAAATATAACCAGAACGTAATCATTGCAAAAAAATAATGGATACTCACCTATTTTTTCTTAATTTCCTATTCAACTACTTATTTTATAAAATATCATAGGAAAAGAGAAAGTTTTATTATGTTAATTCATTTATTGCATCAAAAATTCATAAAACAACTACTCGATCAACCTTCAAGATTTTCCTGGGAACGAAGAGAAGAGAATACAGTCTTTTCCGTTCAGATTCTTTGCAATGATTGTCACTTCTTCCCACGACATTCCTAAAGCTATAATGTCGTTGTCATTAATTTATTATCAATTTAATTTCTAATTTCTTAATCATTAATTTCATCATTGAAAAATGAGCATCCAGATCGCAATGCACCGTTTTGTGTTTCTGCAAAAAAATATACTGTTAACTCTTTAGTAATAAAAATGTAAAGCAGGTTTAATAGATTAGATAGAAAAATTAATTAGATAGAAAACGTAAATTAATTCTCACCTGATGTTAAATTAAATATTGAACGTACTTTTTGACACATCGTTCATTAATCGCCATTTTGGAATGTTATAATGACACAAATAATTGCCAGACGAATAACATATTGTTTTTGGCTTTTCAATTAGCACGTGCTTAATATTTTTAAATTGGATTATTTACGCAAAAAATATTTTATATGTGTTTATTTGCACGAAATTAAAAATATTTATAATGTTTTTATTTGCATGAACTTAAAAAAAGTCTGATTGTGCTTATTTTTTAGAAATTAATCATAAATATTTATAGTACTTTTCATAATTAATTTTAATATGGCAATATCTTATGGCACACAATTTTGGCGGTAAAGAACATTTTCGCACTCTTTCAAACTCACGCAAAAAACGTATTTTTTATCTCATTCACACTTTTTTTTTACACTCTTTTTTGCTGTTTTTCTCGCTTCTTTAAAAGAAAGTACGGCATTTAGTGGGTTTTTATTTGAAATAGATACCTCATCTTGTAATGGTCAGGTCAATGGAACGCAAATTCCTTGAAATGGGCGAGTATAGCCCGGTCTTCGTTAGTATGGAAATTCAAAAATCATTTTTATAAGATATAAGGACTATGTGTATTTATGTATATACCTTAGTGATGTGTCACTTAATAATAATCTATTACATTTAGCTGTTTGCTGCTTCTTATACTGCCTCAGTCGTTAATGAAATTGGATGGCTGCCTCACCATAATAAATGGTCTTAACGCCGTGTCCCACATAACTGATTCTTCTAAGTCTTTGTGAAGATATTACTGTGAACCATTATTTTATATACTTTTATTTTTGTTTCTGTTAAGCCATTATAATGAAAATATAATATATCTGTGTAGGTGTCAAAATATTTTTTTTTCATTTTATTTACGATATTTCAGTAGGTTAAAATGTATATTCTTTATTATTTCTTGGAAGCCAAAAATATTCAATACCTGACAATTATTTTATAGGCAAATTGAAGACCTATGTATATTCCAAAATTGTTTTCGATTATCGATAAGATTAAATTTAAAAAAATATATCATAAAATAGATAATACTACTATTTACTAATACACCATTATGGCATATCAATTATGCATAATAAACATGCAAATTGTCTTCACCTTGCAATAATAAATTAGACATTCTAGATGAAGGTAAAAGGCATTAGCCGTTTATTTAATAAATAAATAAATAAAAAATAAATAAATGAGTGCCATGCCTCATCGCTAAATTTAAGATGTTAGTTGTCTTGAACGTGAGGTGTTACGAACACCTGAACGGAAAACTTACAAAAAATAATAAATATTGGGAGACCTGTAATTTACCGGGGACTCCGCGAGGTATTCTTTACTTTTTTTATTTTCTTTTTTATTATGAAAAAAATTACATATTTTTAGTTGTGAAAGAATAAACTCCTTTCATTATAGATCATGTTCCCGAAAAAACGCTTATTTGACTGTGTATTATACATATAATTAAACAATATTTTTTCTCGTAACTATCTCTTTCATGGAATTATACAAAAAAATAGATTTTTCACTCAAAACACATAATTAAAAGTTTAATTAAACAATACTGTCAAACTTTCGCACCATATAAATCATCTTTATACTTAAATTTAGACACTCGTAGATTAAATGAATATATTAAGTGCAGTAGGTAAAGCTGCATTACATGTATTAGCTATGGTCATATTCAGTGACATTGTATTGTTCAAAGTAAATATCACGGATACGTGAAAATATATTACTTTACAGAATAAAATATAACAATAAAAAAAATGTTCATATACCTAATCCATTTTCACAATGGAAATGGTTCCGTGGAGTATTCGGACTTAATTTTGAAAAAATGTAATATTACTGAATAGGACCTACCTACTCACTTACACGTATGCAATGTATGTATCATGACTGTACTGAATTTTTTAGCCAGCGATTACGAAGAACTGTAGTAAAAATAATGACCACCGTGCGAATATGACTATTTTGGTAGTATTAGTAATGCTAGGAATAGTGTACCTACAGCGAAATGAAAAAGTTTTTTTTTTGTATGAACATACATCGCCGAGTTTCAAAATCCATTATAACACATTTTCACAAAAATTGAGTTATGAAATCAAATCGTTGGATTCGTAATTTAGCATTCTATGACCGAAAAAAATGTTTCTTTCAAAACACTCACCATTATTTGTACAAAAAAATAAAATAAAACGATAATGAGAAAATAATCCCGCTGTATCTTTTATGTGTCTCTAAATATCCTCTATAACTCAACCGACCAATAGAAGTTATTTTTATGTATTCAAAATGAACAGTTTATTTTTAATCAATGCCAAACTTTATTTTAAAAATGAACCGTTGTAACAATCTTATAATAAACAAACTTGTTGTATTTCAGGAAAGGACGTTTGATACTTGTGTAAGAAATTTTATCGAAATTCTCCGAATCGCGAAAATGTGTTATAGCAGATTTCGAAACTCAGCGACATTTAGGTATATACCGGTGAGTTCTACAGAATATTATAATACGTCATTTGATTATTTTTGACATTTTTCCGCCAATTTATGTCCGCCAACAATTTTCATTGATGTTGAATATTTTGTGAAAAACGCATGTGTTAGAAATGAAGAGAATGTTCAAAGAGACTTTTTGAAATGATACTAAACATGTGAATCTTCAGATAATTAAGTCGTACCTATAAGTTGTGGTGTGCATTTCAAACTGATAGGTATTAAAACTCTTTTCGACCTGGCACAGTACAAATAAAAAATTGACAACCATTTTTCTTGGTACAAATTTCATTAATATTTCATCTTTAAAAAGACAGAGAGGTGATGTATTGATGTGATTAATAAAATTTAATTTTATTCAGTTCTCAATGGATCTTTATTTAGATGAATTAAAAAAGGTTTCATTTTTGTAGTTATTAAATTTCCGCTTAACAGAAGATTATGGAGGTCCAGAAAGACCTTTGTTAAGTACCACACCATCACAGCATATCCCACAAGTGGGGTAGTCAGCAAAACAGATGCATATAATAAACATGTAGGCCATGTTCTCTGTGCCAATAAAAAATTAAGACATTCAGGATGGGTGGCAAAATCTGAATTTGAGAGGGAAAATATCTTTATTTTTCGAACACCTGCCTTTTACAGAACACTCGAAAACTTAAGAAAAAGAGTGGGAGACCAATTCTTTACCGGGCGCTACACAGCCACTGGATATTAAAAAAAGTTTATATGTTTCGTTGCAAAACGTGCGTCGCAAATCAGTTTTCAAAATGTTTAATTCAAATTCGGAAAGTAGGACAGTGTTTTTGAATAGGTATGAATTCATCGCAAAAGTAATAATACGATATGTTTCTCTTTAAAAAACGCGCGCAGACATAATATGCAGATATATATAGCGTTTTATGGAAGAGAATATAATCATATATTAAAATATAATAATAATTTCCAATTGAATCGCTCGTGTAGAGGGTCAAGCGAATAAATTATTCAATCGGCGATCGGGAAAAATATTTAGATAGGATGGCAAACATATAATTACATTTTTGTGTTGGTATAACTGAGTTACAATAACAATTTATTATAAGATCTGAAATTGAGGATTTTTTAACAATATCCCGCAAATATACTTTTTAATACTTTAATAAAAATAGATTAGTATACTTTATTCAATAAATCAATTACAATGTACATAATTATATTGAGACAATTTATCACCAATACGACAATAATTAAGTTGCAGCAGCCTCACTAGGTTGCCCTGTATCGAGGCGTGATGCGTAAAAAAAAAATTATACAATAAACAAAGGATTAATATACCTTATCAAAAAAAATCACAATGAATTTATTAATAAATAAACCAATGCTAATTGATTTTCAATAGTCGACTTTAGATAGTATGTGTATAAATAAATAAGTTACGATGGCTTAGACATGTATTGCGAATGGACGATGAAAGGACGACGAAGAGGGTGTATTAATCTAAAAGAGAGAGTGTGCAAAAATGCTGAAGTCTAAAAATGACGTGGTTTGACTACGTGGATCAAATTATCAAGGACGATCGCGTTTTGAGTAAGAGAAATCGGCGTGCATGTATAAGAAACTGGATGAATGTAAAGGAAGCGAAAGAAGTATTTATGAATAGATCAACATGGCGATCCGTTCTCTCTGTCTACCCAATCTGGGACACGGCGTGAGGGTATAGATAGAGTCGACTTTGATAGAATCACAATCTTCAAAATAACAAAAAGTCCAAAGTCTACTAAAAGTGAGATGGCAATAAATATTTGATCATATCGGTGATAACGTTATGAAAGTAAATTTTAATAATTTGATGTACAAAAACATATTAAACAAGAACAATTTTTACTTACACGAGTATTTTTTTGTTTATAGTAAAAGGCCTTTTGAAATCAGTTCATTGTCAATCTTATGAACTCAATAATTTCAAAAACTTGTTCTAATTGTAACCGTTTAACCATTGTGAACTTAGTGTTAATTGTTAGAAATTTCATTATTTGATTCCCATAGTTAGAGAGAAGAAATTTTATTTGTTATCCAATATCCTTAGTTTAAAAAAAAACAAGAAAAAGAACAATGACGACGAATCAGCTATCAGCCTATTTAAAGTTATTTGAAACCTGGCGTTAAAAGACTAGGTATTTTAAGTTTGAATTCACTTATTAACTTATAATTGATACTTCAAGGGATCAGCTTTAATTAAAAAATATTATATCTAATTAACGATGACCTTTTATTGTAACAATACCCAAAGATGTAAGTAGAATGGAGGTAGGTATCTGTATAAGAAGTTCTCACTTGTGACTTCGTATAAAGTAAAAGCACTCGAAAGCGTTGAGTGAGTAACGTGGGTAGTAAGAATGATTAATGCATTTATGTCACTAAAGGAGTCAAGTATCCTAATGGTATTACTGTACCAAGGATCTACTGTACTCTATACTGTATAATGTTGTATTGTATAATGTTAATGTGACACACATTACAGAGATTCATTTATCGAAAAATCGAGACACTTTTAGTATTTTTATCCATCATCACCGCTACGGGAATTTTTCTCAGATAAAACGTCATGAGAGTTAAATTGTGCGAAAGCCGTAAATACCTACTAGTGAAAATAAGTAAAAATTAATTTTCTTCTCCTATATAAAATACATAAATGCTTTTTTTCATTTTTATTAGTTAAAACTGAGATTATTTTAACCGCAAATTTTTATAACAAAATAAAAAAAACTTTATATGTAATTTATTAAATGAAAAATTTTATATATTATTTACTTTTAAAATTTTATTAAAACATGCGAGAATAGTAAAACAGCTATTTCTTATGATACTCATTAATTAAGGAACGCTTTTTTTATTTGATGATCTTAACAATACTTTTGCGTTTTTGCCATTAAATGTTTGTACCTACTGTCATAGAAAGTATTTTGCGTTTTTGCCATTAAATGTTTGTACCTACTGTCATAGAAAGTATTTCACATCTTCGGAAACCTAATGGACATTGCTTTGTTTTAAATTTCAGGAATAATTTCAAATTGTGAAAAAGTATAAACATCTTCTATCCAGCGATAAAGTATGCCACCCATATAAAACATTTAAATTTTATTGATATAAAAAGAGCGATTGCACATTAATATGTTTTTAACAATGTTTAATTCTTTAACTGGTTATCCCACTTTTCGATGATGTCGGGATGGTATAGAGGAAGTATAGAACAAAAATTTTATCATATTAATTTTCTTAAAACTTTTATCCCCAACTCGATAAGACGTATATTTCTCATTTCTCACATTACAGTTTGGTTCATCTCGAAAAGGAACTCTAACACTACTAAAACATTTTATGTAGGTATCATGTTAGATGGACGATGTATTGCTGTATATAATATGAAGTAGGTAATGAAAATAATAATAGTAGTAGCTAGCTAGAACAGTTTTAACTAACCTACTCACTGTTCTACTGTGAGGATATCCTGTCTCGCACAATACAGTAGTCTATACCTCCTATATATAGTTACTAACATGTCAGTTGTTGTATCTATGTACTATTTAATAGCTAGTGACCTATCTTTGATATGAGAGTTATAATGAAAACCTCCAAAATTGCAAGCAATAAAATATAAAGATTGACTCCGTCCAAATATCCTCATATATTTAATATTTTTACATATACATTTTTAGTAATACTTTAATTTTTTGTTCTTTTTAGTTAGACATAAAGAGCTCTCACAATAGGTCTAAGACACGTGCACAAGAATACGTGCATACCAATCTCACGAAAGTGATGGCGCGGTATTTTTGAGTTTAGTTTCTTCGCGCATCGTATGATTAGGATCAAAACAAGATTAAAACAGTATTCAGATTGTGTCAAGAGCAATTCTGCTGAGCCTGTGTTATTTGCCGTGATTCATACTCGTATAGAAACATCGGTATTGTGCAGACATTTAACAGGGGGTATTTTGTCCCGACTCCTCATACTAAATTCATATGTCTTTCAATTTTTTCACAAATGAGTATTTACTTACAAACAAACTGAATAAAATATTGAATAAAATATAATTATTTCTGTCATAATAATATAACGTTAAGTTTAGTGTGGAGGTACTTGGTTGGTAGTACTATTGTAGTTAAACTTGTCGGCAGCTTTGTAAACGACTTGTGTGTAAAATATAGCCTTTGTGTTTAATAAAGGACATTCTAGAATGATGTTACACAGTAACAATAATATTATCTATACTTAGTTATGAAATATAAAAGTTATTTTTTATGTACATAGTTGTGTGAGATTGACAAAAAATATACACTTGTCACAAAAATAATGTTAAATTTGTGTTTGCAAGTATTGAAATATAATTATTATAAAATAGAAAAACTACCTTGAATTGATTTTAATCAAAATAATTTTCACTGAGTTGAAATAGGAGCAGCTAGCGGGGCTTTCAATAACATGAACAAAGTTTGGAAGGCGTCTGGACTCAGCATCAGGACAAAATGTCGCTTGTTCAATGCGTGCATCATCCCAATCCTTCTATATGGCTGTGAGTCTTGGCACTTAACCAAGGCTCAAGAGCGGAAGATACTAAGCTTTGAAAACAAATGTCTTTGAAGGATTTTGGATGTCAAATGGTATGAACATGTTTCAAATGATGCTGTGCGCCGGCGCACCCAGCAGAGACCTGTAATCTCCGTAATACAGGAGAGACGATCTTCCTGGCTGGGACATGTTTTGAGAATGCCTAATGATAGTTGGCTAAAAAGAGAACTGTTTTTCCGTCCGCAGGGGTTCCGTCGGCCCGGGCGTCCCTCTTTCACAATACACCGTTCCTATGACAAAGATATCAGAGCGCAAGGAATGTCGTGGAAAGAGGTGAC
The DNA here is from genome assembly GCA_947579605.1 of Athripsodes cinereus. Classification (NCBI taxonomy): domain Eukaryota; kingdom Metazoa; phylum Arthropoda; class Insecta; order Trichoptera; family Leptoceridae; genus Athripsodes; species Athripsodes cinereus. The sequence goes on along the minus strand of OX388311.1, from coordinate 24,875,646 downwards.
GCAATTGGCACAGAGACGCTCTGAATGGAGGAGGCTGGTTTCTGCCCTGTGCTCCCGAGAGGAGCGTTGAGGGCGATGATGATGATGATGATGAACTCACCATTGTTTAAAAATTCAAAGGGATTAACTACCTATCTTAAATTAAAAGAATGTCAAAACTATGATAAAATTATGGTAAACATCATTCATCGTGGATTGATTAGTTTTTACTTAAATCTAATTTCAATTAAATGAAGTATGCATTTCATCCTGATATTTTTATATTTAATGACATGGAGAGAACAGCTTGTTTTTTACTACGTGCAATAAGTCTATTCTATTTCACGTTTAAAATAATCCACTCGTTTACGAGTTATCAGACCATACACTGAGTTAACTGGCTGCTTCACTTGTGGGAGATGCCGTGATGGCATAAATAGATTTTATTTATTTATTTATTTTATTCTTCTTGCACATCATCATTCATATAACAAATAAAACAAAGCAATATACACAAGAAAAAATGTGATGATGTGCAGTGGCGAGATTATCAATATATAGTGATTTCTTCCATCTAACCACGATAAAGTAAGTTAGTCACATTTTAAATGTAAAGCTCTTTTTCAGTGATAGCTTATTACGATAATAAAAGCAGTATTATATTCATGATGTTTTTTTGTATTTGAGATGTAAAGATAATATTTCTTTCGTATATAAAATATTTAACAAAACGATCCTGCATAAGACGAATTGATGGACATTAATTACTGTATTCAAGTGTTTTATATTTAAGATACCTACCAACTTATACAACAATTTATTGTGCCTAGGTATTATTATTATTTAAGTAATCTGCTTTTGTATATTTTATACTTGGAGCTTTACACAAGCTTCGAGGGGAAGAAAAATGATCTTTTAATTTGTCTGTTTCTGAAATTTCGCGAAAGCGCGTCGACATAGAAAATAATATAATTTGATACAAGAGCCTCTTATTTACAACGCCTTCGTTATTATTATTATTATTATTTATAAAATTATTATTTTAATATTCCCTTAGGAAGCTTTTGGTTCCAAATTGTGTTATAAAAATAAAACCTTGTTAAGTTTTGATAATGTATTGATGGAGCTTTATGGCTTTATATCGATTCAATAAAAAAATCATTTTAATAACAATATTCGTACTACGCAGTCTATTTATTACATATAATTAAAAATCCGTTCGTTAATTGACATCTTGTGAATTTACAATCGAAAGATACATTATAAAACCTGAATCCAAAACGTTTTCTTTCTTATTAATGTAATCTACGGAGATTCGGAATAAAATTGTGCCCCTCACTTTTTTCCATAAGTCTTCATACTTTATAAGGCGGTTATATGTTTAACATTACTATTCTAGATATGATGTAGTACTATGTTACAAATGATGTGCACCGGCGCACCCAGCAGAGACCTTTAATCTCCGTAATACAGGAGAGACGATGGTCACAGACAAGTAGACGACATAAACGTTCATTACATGGAATTAAAAATAGATAAGGATGGATAATGTATGCACATAAAACAATATTGTCTTATATCCAACAAACAATGAAAGATATATTTTTTTTTGCCTCAGCTGGTTGTACTATATAAAATGTAAAAGCTGTTTGTTTGTATTAATAAAATAAAATAAAAAAAATATAATAAATACAGAGATTCATAATAAAATATATTTACTCTCTTTACTCGTATTTACGGAAACAAATTGACAATTAAAGACTTAATAGGAATATCTTCCAACTTTCATAATATCAAAGACTTCGCTATTCACCAACGTCTCGGAAATGGTTTAGAAACTATTAAACGGGGCCAAAATAAAATCATCCGCGATCATTATTTCCTAGATATTGATATATTTATGTTATCAATTAGCAAAAACCTCGTTAAAATTTTACACACAAAGTGGCTTTCAGATGTCCAAAATTACATTGTGTTTTCACAAACGTATATAACTTACAATGTTAGTTAGAAGTGTTATTCAATCCTTTTGTATGTTATAACTTATCATAATAATTACGTTGAATTCAGTTGGCATCCCCCGTAACTTATTCGTAGCTTTGTAGTCGTAGGTCGTAGTTTCTGACTAAACTACACGAGTAGGTATGATACAATAATATTTTAACTTTTGACATGCCTTTGTGTTATGTTTTTCTTTGTCCACTTCGGTGTATCGTATTATTTTAAATAGGTATTTATACGTAATAAAAAAACTACCTGTAATAATTTTTTTATCAATATTTCATAATGATTTAGGTTTCAAAGCATTTTTTTAATATTTGGCATTGTTATCATTATATAGAGGACAACAATTTTTAACTTTAACAATTCAGTACAAAAATTCTATATTTTGATGTCAGAATTTTCCATTTCGTTAATTTTAATTATTATTTATATATCTATCTATACCATCACGGTAGCTCCCACAAATGGGTGAGTAAGATAACTCACTATGTAAAATGGACCTAAGATAGGATATTCAAAACGAAGCATAATCTTTATAGGTACGTGATGTCACACGAACACTTACCTTTTCGGAAACTCGAAAATTTACCTACAGAAAAAAGTGCAAAACCTATTCTGTGCCAAAGATTCCTTTTTAAAACAACACATAATCTCATTAAGAAATTTTCAAAATGAACATTAAAAATATTTTTGAACCACTTCAGATTAATCATTCCAATTGATCACACTCATCCATAGTCAACCTATTTTAATAGGTATTCACTAGGTAGGTATGTTGTATATGATACACATACACATGTGAACTTCCTTAAGGAGTGCACAATAAAGAGTTTCGACGCTTATGAATCGACTTAAGGCTTGGTTAAGAGTACTCTTTAAACCTAGGTAACATTCCCAATTCCTCTATGCCATGCTTATCACATGACTTGAAATTTTTGGAAGTTGTACAAATTCCAAAATTTTGACATCTATACACTCCAAGTAAGTAAAAAATCCAGTTCCCGACATCCAATTGTGTCAAATAATTCATAACATAAAATGAATATTGTTATTTTGCTACTGTAAATTGGCAGTTTTTATGTTTATTGCACGTGGCTACCCCATTTATAAGATACGCCGTGATGGGATAGGAGTAGGAGCAGTAGTAGATTAATTAAATATTGTAAGTGTTACTAGGCGTCACTCTCTCTCTTACGTTTTAGTATGAAATAATTGTAAAAGCTTGAAGTTTATCTGAAAGTGAGTAATATCTGCAAAGTTCCATGGTTGCTTTTATGATCATACCACAAGAGAGTGTTAATCACATTAAACTGCCGGTAGAAAATGTATTAAGTATTTAAATTATCAAGCGAAGCTAGGCGAGCTATCGCGGTTTGCTTCTAAACGTTTGTATTGTAATTTAATAGAGCATAAATTACCAACACGGTTTAAACGATTTATTATTTATGTTCTGTATGTTAATCGGAGGAAGACCACACTATTTCAATAATGATTTTTTTTAGTAGAAACGAAATATTTGAGGGTATATTATGTAGGTATATGGCGTTCCATTCTCTCTGTCTACACCACTTGGGATACGGCGTGAGGGTATAGATAGATAAATAGATTTTTTCCAGTATTGCAACTTTGCAACATAGCAAGACTTGCATTTAACAAAAAACCTACAATATTCTTAAAACTACGAAAACTCCTTAAAATTTGTGGGGTGTTTTACTATACTTACCTACAGTTACGAGATATAGTGGCTATCTGAAAGAGATTAGTGGCGTTTGAAATGTGGTCCGAATGAATATACCAGAGAATATTTTGGAGGGACCACATCTCAAATGACGAAGTTCTTGATAGAATCGAAAAAAGAAAGTACCTACATACTAAAGATAGTTTGAGAAAGTCGCGCCAGTTGGACTGGACAAGTAATACATCACGAAAACCTTCTACATGAAATAATAGAAATGATAATGAAGAAGACAAATCATAGTCGCGCTCACGCCGATAGTACCTACCTCGAGGATCTATAGGTACTAGTAAATGAGATACGGATCATAGGAAGAGCTGAAGACGGTTACACAAGATATGTAGAGTGCAATGAAAACTAAGAACTTTGCCACAAATCTATCTACAGTATTGAAACCAGAGGAAGGGATAGATATATTGCATGAATAATTTTTCAATAAATTGAAATTTATCTATAATTGACTCCATTGTGTTTTAAAAAGTGTCAATATGAATTCATAATAATATGAACTAATTAAAATTGAACAAACAAATGAATAATTTATTTCATTGTTTTATAAATTTGTAGCATCTAGCGAACTGGAAATATTTTGTTTCAATATGAAATTGATTTTATTATTGCTGACATAATTCTGTATATTATTCTTCTTCGAAAATATTTTTAAATGCATAATATCTTTATATCTTTGGTGTAAGTACTTCAGATACGGAAGAGACAATGGTCCCGGACGATTCGTGTTTTGTAAAAAATATTGATTATTTTTCACGAAGTTCCTGGTGCCTGAACTATCTTCATTTTCAAAATACTATTTTTATGAAAACGAAACCATGGAAATCTTAACTTGAATAACTACTTCTACTACTACTATACCATCACGGCATATCCCACAAGTGGGGTAGCCAGCAGATCAGCTGCATGTAAGAAACATACAAACTGTCCTCTTCGTGCCAGTATAAAATCAAGACATTCAGGATGGGTGGCAAACCTCAACGCTGAAAATTTATTGTATTATAAGTTTTTCGAAAAGAGGTCGATGTTTCATTATTAATAGTACATTTTTGAACATAGACATCAATGTAACATCAATACACACATCATCTGCCTGGAACAGACTGCCCACAGATCTGAGGGAGAATCAGTCCACAACCACATTTTGAACCAAGTTGAAGACGCTACTGTTCGGGAGAAGTCACGGCGCCCCTGAGATGGTCATGGATCATTAAACGGCGCCACATATAAATAGTCCAATTATTATTATTATTATCAAAATTTCTTTTACAGAAATATTAGGGTTTCATTCGCGTCGAAAAAAGATGTGCATCTTCTTGTTCTACTTTTGTTATTTAGTTATTACACTGAATATAAAATTAAAACAACAAAAATAATAAAAATAGGTTGTAGAGAGTTACACGAAATAATGGACTCAAAATTTATTTGCTTTTGTACAATAGATATCACGAATGTAAAACATTATTTTTTATATTCATAATGTACACTGTACCTACATGTCTTTATACATTTCCAATTGTTTTATGTTCTCAATCCAGCCCGATTAAAAAGGATGAGTTTTTCATTTTCAGCAATTCAAATAAATCATCGATTTAAAATTGACACGAATAGTACTATTATAATATACCCGGTGAATATTAATATACTTTTCCAGTATATATAACATCCGACACGATTCCAATACAAAAATAATACTACATGAATGTAATGAAAAATACTTTTTGATTAAATTTTATTTGAGGTGGACTTGTCGAATAATTTCAATATTTTATTTATTATTGTCTCTAACAAAACTTTCAATCAATCAATTTTGGATTATATTTTATAAGCCCGTCTTAATCGAGTCCTGTGTAAATAATGTACGTTTAAAAAGTAAACAAATGTGAAAATATAGAATTTGATTGAAATAATTTCAACTAGCCTTTCACTATTTTTTTTTTTGTATTATGCTACACAAAAAGATCATTTTTCAATTCCAAGTCAATAAAAAAGCAACAGTTTTTAGAAAATAATGGAAAGTAATTCAGGAAAGATGTTGTATAATGTCTATTGTGAATGACGATGGACATAAATTTCAGAGATATAAAAGTAGATAGCTCCTAACTTAACATATAAAAAAGGTTTTTTTTTTCAATTAAATACCTGAAAGGAGAACTGTTAGGTAAATAATTATTCACACCCATTTGGTAGTTGTGATTATATTACTATAATATATTTGTTGATGTGAAATTCGTAATGCGTTAAATGAGTTCGCATTCTTTTTACTATGATAAAGAATACATTTTGTTCATAGTCAGGAGGTACAAAAATAGCATATAAAATATTCTTACCTTAATCCCGGTATAGTTGTTACAAGAGTATCATCATGAAGAATCCAGGATAAGTTTGGTGGCGGATTCCCAACAGCTGCACAGTCTGCCCTTGCCCCTCTTTCACTGCTAAACCGTAAGAGGGAAGGTGGTTCCACAACAAATGTGGGACCTTGACTAAGAGCATGACAGCATATTCCTGAAAATAAGGAAACAAACATATTTTAGTATTTTGAAAAAAATGTTTTCTGTACTCTGAATGTCCTTAAAAGGTAATCGAAGGTGTTCGAAAAAATAAGGACTTTTACATTTTAAATTCAGCGATGATGCAAGCCATTCACATCCATCCGTGTAATTTTTTTATTAGCACGACTGCCCAACTGGTCAGCTGGCTATCCTATTTGTGGGATATGACGTCATGATAAATAAATTAAAAAAAAACTTAACAAAGTTCCTATACTTTTGATTTCGAAAGCAAGAGAATGGTTTTGATATGACAACAAAATAAAAAATAAAAGAAAAAGTATTACTTAATATAATTCTTATTATTTTTTTTCAATTTTAATTATGAAACATTTATTATTAAAATTAATGAATACAAAAAATAATTTTAATCAAATAAGAACCAGATTAAAATTTCACATAATTGCGTTGGAGATATATAATGTAAAAAAATCGAATTAAAAAAAATATCCACCAACGACCTTGTTTGAGAGATTACATTTTTAAAAAAATATTGTTTTATTAATTAATGAAGATTTAATTGGAAATTCGGAACTCCTTGAATAAATACTTGACACAAACCATTTGTAAAATAAATTAAAATCCGTTTAGTTCCATTCCACGTCTTATCTTCACTATGGAAGTCTGTTCTATGGCAGTAACCGTAGAATTTATCTATTGTAACTAAAACAGCGTTTTTTTTATAATTATTTATAATAATTACTAGATACGGTGGGCTTAGCTTAAAAGGTGAGAAAAGTGATGATAAGACAAAGGACATAAACTTAACACCAACCTCAATTGAATCAGTCATTTGAGAAACAACATAAGTCAGGTTTTTAGTGAAAATGATATTTTTTTTGATTCGGGTCCTTTTTCTTGAAACGCACGTTATTTCATTTAGAAACCACGTAATTTTCACCTATTTGATACAAATTTAGCTGATTAACTTTTCCAGTCAATAGAAAAACAACTCAAGTTACGTGACTTGTGTTGTATCTAAACAATTTTTTTTCATGTCGATTCACAGCTGACACTTAACGCCAACCACTAACGTGGGTGAAAATGATGAAAAATAGTGATTTTTTGTTGTTTCATAAATAATCTGGGATGAAAATGTTAATTTTTATTCCCTGAAATGGTGTTCATTTGAGAAACAGCATAAGTCAAAGGTTTTAAATTAACAAATTAATACACAAATACAATATTTTGAAGTAAATTAAAGGTTTATAATAAAAGAATACACAGTAAGTAACATTTTGATTTGAGTAAGATATCAACATTTCATTCAAAATTTTATAACAAACAGTTTTTTGTGATTTCTGAAAAGTTTGTATTGACTGACTTATGCTGTTTCTCAAATGACCGATTCAATTTCTCTTTTTCTTTGTAAACCAAATATGGACTGAGTGAGATACCTTGAAATTATGTAAATTGAAACAAGTGTTTCTTTCTTCTATAAATTATTGATCATGATAGAGTCGCCTTTCGACTTTTCAGTTCATTATCATGTCATTATCATAGATTGAAAATGACCTGATAAGTCCGAAGATGCCTCTCTCGATCAATAATTTGTAGATGAATGAAACATTTGTCTCAGTTTACCTAATTATGGAATTCTACTACGTGTGCACCGACACAATTTATATACTCGTACCAAGATATAGTTTAATTGTTCTGTAATAATTTATTGTAAAAAAGTACTTTTTTAAGATAGTTTTCATTACAAAATGATATTCTAATAATAAGCAGTTAACTCATTTTTGATTATGCAAGATCTAAGGCTTTCACGGCCGTCGTTATATGAACGAATTCTTTCCGAACTGTATAGCCGTGGTCTGGTGGATAGAAAGTCTCCTTGAATAGAAAAGAAGATGTTCTGCTTATCAGACCACGGCCGTACAGCCCGGAAGGAGTTAAATATATTTTTTTAATTGATAATTACAATTGAGAAACTGGATGAATGAAGGGGAAGCGAAAGAAGTATGTAAAGATATATCTTTATGGCGTTCCGTTCTCTCTGTCTACCCCACCTGGGACACGGCGTGAGGGTATAGTATAGTAATTACAATTTAACATCGCAAAATTTGTAAACCAATAAAAAAGATAATTATATATTTGTAGCTTCCAGGTTTTCGAAAAGAAAAAGATTGAAAGAATAATGGAAAATAAAAAAACTATATTTCAAAAGACGTAGAGGCAAAATTCTCACTAAATATTATCTACCAATGCCACATGCATTCCATTTTTAAAGTATTATTTTTACTTGCACAGAGAGAGCTTTCGGAATAAGAAGCAGTTATTTTTCGGGTTACCCCACTTGTGAAACATGCCGTGATTGTTTAAAAACTTTAGATATTGTGGTAGACAAAAATCACTCTGTTACTTTTGGCTTGTCAATTTTTCTTAAATAAATATTATTGTTTCTATCAAAATCACAGCCTGTCTCTACGCTAAAGTAAATTTAATCAATCTCCCAAAAACGTTTCAGCGAAATAGTGATTAAATATGACACTGGGATAACGAAATCTCCAACGACGTCTTTGTTTTATACTTTGATCATAATTGTGTCAGATGTTATCTCGATTTTCCCACAGAATCAGCGGCTTGGTTGACAATATATAATAAAATATATCAATAGAAAGCTTCAGTAATATTTATTAAAATAAAAGAAAGGGTTTGAAATAAGATTTTGAAGACATAATATCTCCAAATGGGTCTGTGATATAATAATGGATATTTTATTGAAATTACTTGTAGATGTCTACTGTCAATCTATTTATCATATTAATTTCTTTCTTTATTTCATTTTGTGTATAATATTCTTTGCTGTTTATTTTATACTAATCAAATGTGTGTAGACACTGATGTATATAAGCGGATAAATTAATTAATGAAAAATACCTTTATTGTTTGTAGATAATAAAAACATGATAAATTGAATATTAGCAAATTCTACGCTTATTCTGCTCAATGAGTTGGTGATAAAATTCAAAAGAAGAATGACAGATGGACGCCGATTAAAACGGAGATCATGGAAGGATAAAATAAATATTGGAATATCTCAGAAGGGCTGGCAAATGTGGCATAATCCTAGTTTACGGGGAAAAAAAGTATATTCAGGTTGTGCAGTACCGTGAAAAAACAAAATAGAAAAGGCATAATATTCAACAGCGCTGATATTGCAATAAGTGTTAATTCCTACTTAATATTAATATCACAGTATTATCACCACTGACTTTGTCATCAAGTGTTGTTATTATATACAAGTATAACACTGCTAACATGTTAGATAATATGACAAAGACTTTGTTTGGTTATAGGATATTATTATATTTTTAGTATTGTCTTAATGAAATATTGTCTAACGCCTGCCATAATTTATTTTTATTTGTCAAGAAGCAATTTGTCATTTTTGATGGTAACGTTTCATCTGAAGAATTTTTATTTAGTTACATAAAGCAACATGTTCACTATCTTTTTGGGTATAACACAAACGAGATATGGCTAAATGAATTCGAAAATCCGAATAAAAATGTATGAAAAAAGGCAAATACTTTATATACCTATTATAAACGGATTATCGGCATTTTGATGAAATAAGCACAATTCAGCACTGAGGTATGTCACATATTCTGAATGTCTTAAATTTTATTCGCATAAAGAGAATGCTTCGCATGTTTTTCATATGCAGCTAGTCCTCTGGTTATCTTTCTGGTGGGAAATGCCATGATGTGTATTAATGAATGAATGAAATAATTTGGTTACCCGTTAATCACGGTGATGGTCAGACTGATGCTTCGTCCGTATATGTTCCGATTTCTAGAAAACCGGATATGATGAGTGAAATAAGTAGTATATCCTTAAAAGAACGTGATATTAAGGGAGATGTTTGCTAGATACGTGACACCAATTCTGATTCAAAATATTCGTACAAACGTTCGTTCATCTAAGGTAGCGTAGAATAATAATCTAATAGTCTTCAATGCGGAGAGGAAAATAATTTTATTGTATTTTTATGAGGAATTTTCTTACCAATGACCATCTTTAGAGCAAAATGTTGTTTTTTTCTTATATTTTTCCACATTCTTACATTTTCTGTATTTTTTCTCTCACCCTACGTTGTCGTTGTTTTCGTAATGCAATGTTATTAAGTAGATTTTTTCCTTAGATATTTATTTATATCACTTGCATTCTTAATTAATATATCTATCGTTGAGTGGAAAAGTTGAAATATTGTTAATTTCGATGCAAAGTTTATTATTCGTACTACTTTCCTTTTACGGAAGAAACCCGTAGACTTATCACGTGTCATAAATATACAAAACATTCTCTTCGTTTCACAATTAAATTATACATTCGAGATGGGTGGTAATAATTTAATCACTGAATTGAAGATTTATTTATTTATTTATTTTGGACAATAAACGGCATTTGCCTTTTACAATACATGACAAATTTACAACATTACCTATACAGTCTTCAAACATTAAAAAAACTAAAACAAATCACACCATAACTACAATTAAATATTACAGGCATCATTCGGTTAATTAAAAATAGCGCTAAGTATAAATACATAAATTCGCACCTATAAGTTACATTTGGAATTTGGTCATCAATAATATAATGTACATATTATATAATTATGCTGCACACCCGCAGAATAAAACTGAAAACAACTATGCAGACATGCACCCATAATGTAAACATGCAACAATGTTAATACTACTCAGTGGATCGCAGTAAACGCACCGTGCACCAAGATGTCAAATGTGTAAAGCCTGATTATTTAAAAATCAATAGTATTTTTTTTTTAACGTAAGAGATTTAAGAATAAATAGTCCGTAATTCAAAACTCATCAGCAACCTACTCCAACTTCACGATAAAAGCTATTGCTGAGTATGAACTATGAAGGTGTAAAGGATGATTTTATATTTTAATGTCCCCAATGCTGAATACGTATTACTTCAAAACTTTCCATACCATAACATCACCTAACAAAAGTGGTTCATTCAGTATAATAACTGCATGTAAATAATATGCAGATTTGCTCTCCATGTCAATAAAAATATAAGATATTTAGGTTGGTTGGCATACATCTTCGCTGAATTGTAAAATATTACATAAGTAACACATCGTGTGATGTTTATGCTAAAGGGCACTCGAAACTCTTATGTGGGAAATATTATCTTTGCCAAGGACTCCAAGGAACTTTGAAACTTTATTTACTGTCTCGATCACCTTAAAACATAGTATTTTAAAAATATTTGAGGCGATTTCCGTGTAAGAAAAACCCTAATTTATACATTTTATAATTTTCCTGTAAAAATTTATGTTTTTTAAAGGAAGATCAACTCGCCCGGAACAAATGCTGTGTTCGTAGTAATAAATAAAACAAAGACTTATTCAAAACAAAAATGTAAAGAGGATTTAAAACATACTTATACACTAATACGTACAAAAAAAAAGGTTAAATTTTTTCTGTTAAGAGTACAAAAATATTAAAATTTAATATAGGTACACTTATATTTGGGAATTTTTCATGACATTTTGATATATCTTAATAATTCCAAAGCTTGAAAATATTAACTGAAGAATTTTTAATATTGTCTGTAAAATTGTTTTAATTGTGATTATTATTTTATTGTTCAACATGTAAAAGTCTTTGCCGTGTTAAAGTAAAAAAAAATTTAAAAAAATATAGGTATATACAGGAAAGTTTTAAAAACGTAATGACAAAATTCGATATAAAATGAGTAGATACTTCTAGTTTCAAGATCAACTATTGATTAATAGGTTTTTATGTTACTAATTTTTTTTTATTGGATTTTATAATAATATACTTTTATGTTTGTATCTATGTTGACTTATCTAACAGTATTTTTTTTTATGCTTTTTCAAATCCATGCACAGCTTACATTTGCTTAGGTTTATATATTAAACTATGAACGGCTATTGCCTTTCAAATAACAATAACATACACTTTGCTCAATACAATTTACGTCAAAACATATAATTTCTCTATATATTGTGCAAATTTATTTTGTTCTGCTAAGGTATTAATCAAATTTTCTTTAAGTCGTCACTAAACTCTAAATTTCAATCACATGACTTCATTCTGATCGAATATGTGAAGTCACAACTTCAAATAATTCAAAATTTTATATGAAAGTAGATAAGTAATACTGATAATGATTGTGATGCTTCATTTTCAAAACCTACGTACGAAGTAGCGTTAGCTTATAGTTGAGATCCTGATTTGTCTCTAAAATGCTTTCGAATTTAGAAGATCGTATTTCATAAAAGAGTTGTAAAAATATGTCTATTAGAATAAAGATTACTTGTAATCAATACTGAATTTTATGTTGTAATCCAATGATGAAAGACTAGGGATGGGTTTATAAGGTAAAAGTAGGCATACACAATATAATATATTAGACGACGAAAGAAAATACTGACTTTCCATTTTTTTCAAATCGTTAGTTTTTGCATTAAAATTTTGAAAAAGATTGATCCGTATATTTCTAATATAAATCCATCTATGATGCCTTTAATACCAAATCCTTTCTTCGACGATACGCTATACTAGAAAACTTTTTGTCGATCAGAAAATTCGTAGAGGCATGAAATTGATTGAATGTAGATATTTCAATATTATGCTGATATATGCAGTAGTTATAAAGGTAACTTGAAGCTTGAGTTATTATTATTATTGTTATGATAAGAGCTTTGAGCTTTCAATACTTTGACGATAAAAAGTTTGTGGATGTATTCAGAAGAAATAAACGATTTTCGAAAAGTTGCAAGACTGTTCATGTTATTATTTGTTACGGGCTATTAGACGTCAGTGAAAGCATAGTGAATTCAACCGTAAATATTTACTATGTAACTACTTAGTTTTTAAAGAGTGGTCACTTTCTATTATAGAAAGTGACCACTCTTTTAGCAACCATAGTTTAAAATTATTACATACACACACATACCGACCAACTTTGACAGCACTGGATGCAATAGAAATTAATAAAAATAATAACTCGACTTAAACAGCTATTAATAATAATAATCTTCCGAATTCGTCTCCCTTACTTCAACTATACCCCCATCTCATATTCCAAGAACTCCACGCCTGAAACCAACACAACCCCGCCTACCCCTACACCCTCACTGTAAACCCTAACGAACCCTGTATTTGTTTTTGTTTAATTCAGTATAGATCAGCACCTGATGATGCGAACTCGGAGTCCGCGAAACCGGTCGTGCGTTAGTCATACTCAACAGTAACACAAAACAAAATAATAAATATTTATTTTATTTTATTTGATAATTTAAAATGAAGTGTTACAAAGTAAATGCCGATACAATTAATGATATTTTACTCTTTTTATTACAGATCTAAGTTTTCCATGATACCTATCTCTCCTTATCTTTATCAAAAACGAATATTTACCTTTGTACTGTATAGTTATAAAAATATAAGATATCAAAGTAAACTTGTGTTAAGCTAACAATAAAACGATTGCTTTATTACTTATTTCAGAAATTATTTCAGAGAACATGAAATAACCAATCGTTACAAGGAAAAGTTTTTCAACTCGAAACACGTCAAATAGTTGTCTATAGTAATAACAACATTTCAGTACATACTGTTGTACGAAGTTACGTATTTCAATTGATCAGAATATAGATATAGGTACGGAAACTTTCTCTTGTTTCTATAAATAAATAAAAAACGGATTTTAGGATTATCAAACTGTTGAGCGTTTTTGAAAATTACCTGAAGCAATTTATTTGATTATTGCCATTTTCCAAAACAGGATAGAATTTTTTTTTTTTCATTTACGTAGTAGTATCCTTCGTTGAAAAATCCATTTTATTTTTATTAAATTTCAATGGAAATATAAATGAAATTTAAAAAAAGAACGCTAACGGAAAGTTGTTTCAAACATTCCTTTATCAAGCAATATTGGATAGTTTTTATTTCTCTCGTAACTTTGTTGATTAATGCGGGTGATCTGGGACGTGAATATTCTGCGAAACAAAACATTTTTTGGACAAACTTTGAAATGTTTAAAGGTACCTACGTTTATTATTTTTTTAATTACACTCCAGAGAAAAAACATAAAAAAAACTTTTTCCCTGTAAAACAAATATATAATCCGTATTTTATTTCACTGCATAGTAATTTATACCTACGTAGCTCTTATATAGAACGATATTACGCTGCTACGAAAAAATATCAAAGTGGTCTCATATTTATCTTTGATCTCTTAAAATATTGAATCCCAGGAGTATGTCTATAGATCGACCATTTTTATATGTGTGTATATTTTAAATGATGTTTTTTTTCAAAAGACTCGTTTGAACCATTGTATGAAAACCTAGTGCTATTATTTTAGCTTATTACCATTCAATTGAGCAAATACATAAAATTGCACATTTTAGTAGGGCCATAATCATCTTTACCTTTTTATTAAAAATACATTTCAATAGGCGCTGAGGTAAATGCGAAGGCGCGCTCTTGCCTTTGAATCACGAGGTCCCAGGTTCGATTCCTGGCCAGGGCAAAGTGAATAATGACCTTTTTCAAATTGTCCTGTAAATGTGTTAAGTGCATTGTATATGTGTATATCGTCGCGTTAGTACCCATAGTACAAGATTCATCTTAGTTTGGGGCTAGCTCGATCTGTGTGAATTGTCTATGTATGTTATTTTATGTTATGTAATAATCTTTTTTGAGTTAATTTTCTATCTAAAAAAATAAATTTGTAGATAGAATCAAGATAATTGAAACATCATTAAGACGTGTACCTACTCTTGAGTGTACCGTTGCTAAGTAAATACACTATTTTCCGTTTAATTACTTTCTCGTTTATTTTTATTCTAGTTATAAAATTTAAACTCAATTTGCAATCAATTAATGCTCAATAGCTGCTTCAATGTTTCTACTAGAGCAAATAATTGCTAGCAAAGTAGGTACATAAAACTTACTCCATGAAACAAGTGCATTAAATTAAAACGACTTCATTTTTCTGTTTTACCTGGAGTGTATTTTAAAGATAATTTATTAATTAAACATGGAGCAACTCATCCACTCTTCTCCTTTTCTTTTATAAACGATATTTTTCCAACAATATTTTGTAAGTTACGTCGAAAAATGTGTCGACTCGAAATAAAATTCGTAAAATATTACATTTAGAACAATAAAAATAATTTTTCGAATGTTTCGTGATTAACACTATTTTGTGATTTGACTAAAATTATTGATATTTTGTGTTGATTCCCATTTGTGTTTTTGTTTTTTCGACAGTTTTTTGTTCTTATCTTGCTCCAGCAGTGTTTGTTGATGAGAAATTTGATTTGTATGTTTTTTTTTAATATTTTTAAACATGTAAAAGGCTCACGCCGTGGATTTGTAAATAAATAAATAAACACTGTGAAATTCTATATTGATTACTAATTTAAAAAATAAAAGAAACTTTGTATTTCGAACTAAAATAACTTTATTTACTTAGAACGTTTCTGGAACTACTTGCTTCATCATCAGTATTGTTACTGATGATGGAGCAAGTAGTTCCGAAAACGTTCTAACTAAATAAAGTTATTTTAGTGGAAAATACAAAGTTTCTAATATTTTTCAAATTAATAACAATTAAAATCTTGACTTGTTTTGCAACGCAGATGGCAAATTAACTCTTCAGTTTGTTGATGAAATATCAAAATAATTCACTACGATACATTTGATGATACAGAAAAAGAACATATTTGTTGTTAAACTAAAGTAAATCCTTTTACTATCCCACTTATTGAAGATGCCAGGGAGATAATAGATAGACATAATTTTATAATGCAATGCATTCTGTAGTGGCATAAATAAATTAAATTTCCTGAAATTTTTCATGCCTTTCTAAAAATATTCTGGTGAGAATTCTTAGCATTATATGCACGTGAAATAATATGAAGTGAATATTTGAAATATTTCCATTGAAAACATCAGATAACGCCCGCATTGTTCTAGCAAAACACAAAGGAAATTCAACGTCAAAAATATTTCGCTGAAAATTGTGCATTTTGACGTTGAGCTTGTCGATATTTTTTTATTAATGAACGTAAATGTTTTTTTTTTTAATTCAAACCCCTACCCTAGACATTAAGGGGGTGCAGATCTCTCAAGTACATGTCATAATACATTATTATTATTAGTTATATAGAATACAAAATAAATAATTATAAAATTTCAAGTACACATTATAGTCAAAAGAAGAATTATAAAGGTAACAATAATAGTAATAAAATATATAAATGTTAGATTAATAGTATTGAATTTCTTAATGAATTAAGTAAGTAGTCCACCTTAACGCATGGGGATATTTTAATTATATTTATAGATATTTTTGATACTCCAATACCAACCCACAACTGGATTTAATAAAAAGGATTTAAAATAGTGCCAAACACACCCCAGAAACCCTCAGAGTAAGCAATAATTATGCTTCCTTAGTGAAGATTAAGTAAATCGACAGCTGAAGGGATCGAACCCGGGTCTCTTGATAGAAAGTCCAAGTCTCTTCTATCAGGCTACCTACTCTTCGATCTTCATTTAATTCACTCTGTATATTATCTCTTTTCTACAAAAAAAATGTTTTTTTTTCTTTTATTCTTGTGCAGTCGCGCATATAAATTAATACAAAAGTAAAAAAAAACATATAGGTATGTTATATAAAATATAAAAAAAATTATTACTACAGAAATTACACAAGCAGAAAAAATGAGCTATAAATGTTACACAGTATTTAACTTTTTTATATCACTTCAAAGAAATACAACAGAAATCGAATGAACTAAAGACGAGAAATTTACATATAATTGCTTTATTCATTATTTTAAAGGACTTTTATCTTTCTAAACGAAGAACAGATTGTATTGATAAAAAAGTACTTACATATTATGTAATGCTTGAATATTGAAATACGGAGAAATCAAAATATTTTTATTTGAAAATATGTATTCTTATAGAGAATAATATTATGTTCTTACAGTTAGGTATGTTTGTTCATTGATAGACTTAAAACAGACAAACAATAGCGAAACTGATGCATCTCTTAGTATCATGGGTCCAGTAACGAGGTTAATTGTTAATGGATTACAAAATTTTTACAGCTACAATAAAAACGAGTCAAAAATAATATAAAAAAATCAAAAGCATCGAGCAACGATTTTTTCCATTTTCTGGTTGTTTTCAAATGGATTCATACTTCACTTATTTTTATGAATATCAACATTATTCAAAATGAATTTAATATTATCCATAAATAATATTATTATTACGTTACCTAACTTGTACCTATAAAAGTATTTTATTTTAATGCTATGGGTTACCCTTATGAATAGAATAAGGGTATAATCAGGTAACTCAGTCCCTGAATTACCTCAGCCATCCAGATGAAATAAAAGTTACGTGCCTCAACAACTTTGTGAACTAGGATATACAAAATATATATATTAAATTATGTTAAAGATGAAACGGATATCCGAGAACTATGTAGAATCTGGTTTAGTAGTTAACTGACTTAATTATGATATTTCATTTGGTATTTTCATGTATGTAAGTGAGACGTGGACATGGTTAAAGAAGGATGGAAGTGGCATAAATATAGTAGAAATGCCGGCAAACTCCCCTTTCACGGCACAAGCTTTTAGCTTAGTGTGAATGGTGTATAAGGTTGTATTTGGGTTTATAACAAAACCCAGATATATCTTTAAAAAAAAAAAAAAAAATGTGATCGTTCAGAAGGATGTATGGTAAAAGTCTGAGAGATCGTGTGTATTACAGTGATATACGAGAGGAATGTGGAATGAAAGTAGATATAGTTACAAGGATGAATGTTAATAAGTTAAGATGATTTGGACATGTGCAAAGAATGAATGATGAAAGAATGACTTATAAGATATATTTGGCTGAGAGGAATGGTGCTCGGAGAAGTTAACGGCCGAGGATCAAATAGCAAGATCATCTAAAGCGAATCCTACAGGACGGCCACGTGTTGTGTACATTGAATAGGGAAACATACATGAGGAATTGTATGACAGTGACGGAAGCGAAAGATATCTGCAAGGAAAGAAGGAAGTGGCGCTCGGCCCTTTCTGCTTACCCCGCGAGGGAAGCGGCGTGATGGTTTTAATGTATTTATTTTCACATTCGAGACCAAAAATATGAAATTATGGTAGGGTCGGAGATGCCAACACTGGCATAGTAGTACTGATAAACTATAGAGAGTTGAAAGATAAATAAATTGTCACCTAAACGGATAAATAGGAGTCCTTGGACTCCTGAAATATCCGACAAAATAATGTTAACTGTAATAAATGTCCTAATTAATTTTCGCATTAACCATTTTTTTATATCATATGCACCTACGTACAAACATAGTATTTTTTTTAATATTCAGAACATTTTCATTTCTTTTAAAACATTATTTAAGTATTTTTTCCCTTCCCCTTGATTTTTTTATTATTGATTTGTGTTTTTGTGCTAGTGTGATGATTGAGTGAGCGAGAGAGACTGTGTTTATGTAGGCATGTTAAGATGACCGGAATGTTAGGTACCTATGTTTTTTAAAATTTGTGGCGCATGGTGTTGGATGATAGCTGATCTCGGAAAGATTAACTTTTTTTTCTAACTTTATATCTGTAGTTATTGTCTGTTTTGTGCTTTTTATATTTATAAAATAAAATACCAATGAAAAACCTCCAACTCTCAGAATAACAAAATTTGTCAATACGGTGATCTCATATAGGCTTTCGGGTATAAAATATAATGAAACAAACTCTGTATTCGGCTAAATAATTATTCATCTTATCTCTATTAGATACCTACGTATAATAACAACTCGGTGTTAATGTTTGTATAAGGTGAGTATTTAAAAATGGTCAGAGAATGAAAAGCTTTTGTGTCTGGGAAAGGAAATGTACAGTTATTATTTCTACGGGTTCCTCAGCCTTTGTCTTCGTCACTGTGATGAAAAGAAATTCAGACGTATAATCTACCGGTTGTCATAAATTTATATCTAGAAGTGAGAGTAAAATGATTATAATATTATGTAGCACTAGATCCGTATTCACAAATTTGTAAAATTTTACGCCTCTAACACGAGCATTGATGATGTTTCCAAAGCTTATGCGTTGAGTTTGGAAGATTATTTTTCCTATTTCATTGTCTCATTACGGTTACTTAAAATAATTAATTTCAAAATTATTGTTTTGTTTAAATTTGCTATTTCTACAAATATACCATAACTGCTTATCTCACAAGTGCCGGGTAGCTTGCAGACTTGCTGCATGTAATAAACGTGCAAACGATCTTCTCAGTGCTAAACACAATACGACTTTTAAGATGGGTGGCAAATTTATTCGTTGAATTTAAGGTGTAAAATATATATTTTTCGAATATAAAGGCATGGAAAAAATAAGGGCTAATACATTTAAAAGGGCATATTTATGCAGCTGGTCTGCTACCCCACTCATGCCGTGATGGCATAGTATTAGTAGTAGGTAGAAGTAATAGATTTAAAATGGTTAGCAATGGATTATGGACTTTGAATATTTGCTTGACATACTTTAAATATATCAACTCGTTCTTTGTCAAAAATTGAACTTTACAAAATATTTGCATTATGGTTGGAAAAAACATTTTAACATTACACATTTTGATATTGTGTGTACAAAACAGAAAAAAAAATATGTATAATATAAAAATGTAAACACATCATTGAGACAGCAATATTTGACCTTAAGGCATCAAGGTTTTCATAACACAACTGAATCATTAATTATTTACAAAGTTTAAAAAAAAACCCTTTATCTGACCGTCAAATGTTTGTCAGTAACACTCGTGTTTAAGGGCTACAACAAGGGCTGAATAAAAGTAAATATTTTGAATAAAAAAATATTTTTCAGTGTAATTGTGTATGTACAATCGTTTAAATATTAATCACAAAAATAAACATTTCGTGACACGAGCAATGAATAACTAAGTACAAACATTATTATTATTATTGACATAATTTATGTAAACACCTCGATTTAAAAACGATTCACCTATAACCGACTACTTTTCAATTTTATATTCCCCTATTTTTGTTATTATTACAAACATACATGAATTATACCATTGCAGCACCTCCCATATGTGGGAGAATCTGCAGACTGACCTATGCAATAAATGTATACATACTTTACTTTACTTTTCATGTGAATCGCGAGGGTGACCCTCCTAGACAAACATGCACTTGGCGATCGACTACAAACGAATTTTCGGCTATAACCGCAACAATAACGCATACATAATTGTACGGTACATGTAGGTAGGTTGTCGAAAAGTTCGCCAGTAGTCGATCACTAAGTACGGTTTGTCTACGGCCCTCGGTGTATTGATGAATCTTTGTTTATCTAAACGTATAAATGTTCTCTTTTATGTGCTAAAAGATGAGTGGCACGCCTTATCGCTGAATTAATTCGTTTAATATATTATTCGTCATGATGTTGTGCGAATGTCTGCCTTTTACAATAAACCGGGTTAGTTGGAAGACATCGCATTTTAGCGATAAACTCGCCCTCTGTACATTGAATTGTATAAATGATATTTTCTATGTTAATTTGTATTATTGTAAACAATGTACAGTGAAGAATAAAATCAATAAATAAATAAATAAACCCTATTTTCAATGCGATTAAAATCAAATAATTTACATACTAATATAAAATCAGCGAATCTATGAATTTATGAAACAAGAGATAGTATAATATTATTTCACGACTGTGATGTGTATAAAATCCAATCACCATATTAAACTCTCTCTCTCTCTCTTTCGTTGTATTCTTGTTATATATATGTATAAACACTGTAATTGGCCTTATATTTTTTTTTGTTATTTTGATTTTTATTACATATTATGTGCTGTTGTGTTTGGAAAGAAAAAATTAAAAAAAAAAAAAAAATTTATAATAAAGTTTCTTTTCGTCGTATCATTATTTTCTTACAAAGCGGCACATATCGCCGATAATTGTGTGTGTGTATTTGACCTGGATATAATTCAAGTTACATTGTGTAAAGGAAAAGTTGGGCTTGGATGAAACATACAAATACTCGTAATAATATGTAGATAAGTACATTAGTATAAAACATTACCAAACACAATCGTTGTCGCGTATCGAAATACCAAAGAACAATAAAGTACCTACACAATATTAAACTACTCTTCACTTATAATATGTCATTTACAAATAATGTGGAAATAATTGAATTGAAATAAAACACCTTTTCTTATAGGATAATTATACTTGTATTTCGTTTACTCCATAATATGAATTACAAAAATATATTATGTTCTGTATTAAGGCAGTGAAGTGTTTTCCATCATGCAAAAAAATTACTGTATGTATGGCGTGTTTTTTTATACATGAAAAGCACTTACGTATGTAAATAATTGCTTACAAGACAGCCTTGGAAATAGTATTCTACTATCGTTTTTTTTTTTGTAAAACTCCATATTTATTGTTAATACTCAAAGCGAAAATTTGTAGTGTTTTACGACGAAGGTACGTTTATTTAAATGACCTGGTTTCAACATGTTATGTTTTTGTCAAACTCCATGTCAAAATCTGGTCACTAAAATAAAATTACATCGTATAACTCTTCAAAGATTTTGTTTTATTTACTAGTCTTGTATGGGTACCTATAATTAAAAAAATAAGTATATTTTACTCATCGAAAAATATTGAGTTTTTTTTAGATTTGCATATTTAAATGAAAATTTGATGACAAAAGGAGTAAGGGCTGGAAATGAGTAGCAAAAGCTCAAGCTGGATACGTTCTGAAATCGGACATAAAAATGAAAATTTTGTGGTATATTTTTGTTATATCATGTTGAAAATTTAGTCGTGTTAAAGTTTCCATTAATAAAGTCTTGTTACGCCACTGTATGTAGGCTCTATTATCATTTTACACTCACAAGTAAGTCAAATAAGCTTATTGAATTTTTCATATTTAACTTGATATGAGAAAAGAATTATTATACGTACACACTTATTTATAATTTGATATGAAAATAATAGGTAAATCAAAGTGAAATCATTTCATTTTAATTGAAATTCGAAACGGATTATAAAATATTTTTCTCGTACGAGTATACGAATTTTTGTTTATTGAAAATGAACATAGATATTATTATATTCCATCTTAGAAACAAAAAATCCAATTCCACTTCTGAACAAGGGCATTCTACATTTCTTTCCAAATTATCCGATTTTGAGCTCTCCGCATCCAATTCGCGTTAATATGTATCCAAAAATAGAAGTTGATAAGTAAGAATAAGCTTTTCCAGAAATCAATCCTTTCATACTGAAATTGAAAAACAATAAGATATCCGCAGTCAGGATATTGTTGTTATGTTTATGAGAACATAGGCTAATTGTTAAATTGTGTTAATAAATATACCAACATTAAACAAAATATTTTCTAACATTTGTGCAACTCAGCCTAATCGATTCCAAAGGATTAGAATATTACAAATTAATTAGTTTTAATCAATTCCGAATATCGTGGTTAGGTGAAAGAAATCAAAATAAAGTGATAATCTGGCTATTGCATATTATCATCACATTTTTATCTTATGTAAACTGATTTGTTGATTTTGTTGTGATGATGATGTGCAAGAAGATTGAAATAAATAAATAAATGATTAAGAAAAAAATTTGCAATGATGTACAATCATGTTACAGTTCGTATTACTGCATACAATAAAAGTGTCTGTCTCTCAAAAACAAAACATTCAGGATCGGAGGCTTAGGTACTTCATCACTGAATTGAAAATTTTCAATTTGTTATTTGTAATGTTTTAGGAACACCTGCCTTTTACAGAAGGCTTTTATAATGATGAGGCTTGCCACCCATCCTGAAAGTCTTATTTTTGTTGGCACAAAGTTTGTATGTTTATTATATGCAAGCTGCCCCAGTTGTGGGATATTCTGTGATGGAATGGAAGGATGGACTTTTACAAAATACTTGGAAACTGTTATTTGCTGGGGTGCTGTACAGTTTATTATATTTACAAACGAGCTTGAAAGATGGGAGTTCATATATAGAGGCTTTATATTTTAACAAATTCAACGAAAAAGCCCATTCCGAGTCTACCAACTCATCATTTACAATTGTTGTTATGTATAAATGAAAGTGTAGTTGGAAATGTGTAACTTTTAACCTGCTCACTACCAAATTAAATTGAAGAGTCCTGGAATCATTCTTACCTACATGTACCTACAATGAGTAAGTAAAAAATATATGATTTCTGGTGTTATTTTTACTTCATTTAAAATTACTGCTAACCGTTTTTAAGAGAGGCGTAAATTTTTGTTCATAAAAAAAAATAAAGAACAACAAAACATAGAAAATTATATGGACGCATGGAATGATATTATCTATTTCAATTTTCTAATCAAGGGTCGTGAACGTCGAAATTATGGCCAAAAAATTAAATAAATGTTTAAAAATAAATAAAACACCAAATAAGTGACTAAATAAATAAAAAATATTTGGATTTATAAAACCAAACTTGCTTATTAATAATAACTTTCAAATAAAACATAAATTATTCTCTCTAACCAGGTGTTTTTTTAAAAATGAAATTCTATATGTTCCCGTAAGGGCACACTGATAACCAGAGGGTTAAACGTGCGCTGCTACTTCGCATTTAACTAAAAGACATTGTTATCAACTTACACACGCGTGTACCACCTGTTAAATATTTCAGTAAACTTGTAATAAACGATTTAGAAAGAGAAACTCTAAGTGAATTATTTTCAACGCAGGGGTTTCTTCTCTACCTAAACAGAAGTTTCTTTGTATTACTACAAGTATTATATTTCTTAAGACAGTTGAGTTTCCTCTGAGCTTAAATTTGTCATGCTGTTGTATTTCTGGGAACATAAGTTTCTTCATAAGAAAGGTTGAATATTATAAGAATAATAATACCATATAACAATAACACAGATAAACAGTAAGTAGATAAGGTAATCTTTAGAAGAATATTTTAGTCAGTTCATATACATGAATCATATTATTGTTTATTAATCATAAACAATGCGTTTTTTGGAGATCCCGGCAATGAACAGGACTCCTACTATTTTTTGGTATTTTTTTTATTATATGCAGTTTGCCCAGTGGCTACCCCATTTGTGGAAAATTTGCTGATGGTTTAGACTTATTTAAACACTTACTGGAATTAAACTACCTTCCATACACTAAGAAGTACTACAATATTTCGTGTATGGCACATGAAAATAAGCATATAAAAATATTATTCCTAAGGATGGTTTGAATACCTCAAAACATGTTTGATTTTACCTAAATTATGTTGGTTTAAGATTTTGTCATTTTTTATTTGAATCACATTGAATATGTACTGTATAATAATTTATATGACAATTTGTAGTTTTAAAAAAGCAAATAATTTTTACAATAATATTAGAGTGCTAGAAATATTGTGGGATAAGGTGACTATTGGCGGAAAAATCGCTCTCAATAGAGGAGACTGTTTTTTCTGTACTTAGGAGGGAGCGCTGGAAGTAATTCTGATGACAATGATTGCATTGGATTACTTTACTTCTTCTTCAACCATTTTGAGTCTATCCTTAGACATAAGCTAGCCAAATGACCTTTTTATCAATCTCTTTTGTTTTGGGCTTCGAGTAGGTAATGTTTTTACTTTCTATTAGATTGTTTATTCCTGGAGCGACGCCGGAGTTGTGAGATAGTATAGGGGGGTGTAATACTAAAGAGTAGCAGTATTACCTTTACAAAACGTCACTCTGTTCTCACAGTACCATTTGTTTTTACGAGTGGACAAGATGTTAGGACTGTAATAAATTTAACGGTGACATCTAGCCCGTACGTCGCGTTTTATTAAGGTCTAATGTTCTGGGAGTTGAATTCATTCTAGCTGATGTTACCTACCCCTTACCATACGAGATCTACTTATTCTTATATTGCATACATTATTTCAAACTTATTCTGTTAGAAGCACCCATATAAGTTGTGATATGTGAAATGATAAGTATGATGTATGAAGGCTTTATAAAATTCTGTTAAAAATATATATGTACCTATTATTTTTTTCCAAAATATTACAAAAAATGCGTAGGTATATGGTTGTTTCGGTTTTCAGTAGAGTTACATATGCATACGAGTATTATGAAAAATACTTATTCATTATCTCGAATAGGTTTCCCCCTTTTTACCTTGTCTTAAATTCAGCGATTAGATATGCAATCCATCCAGAATGTCTACTATTTCTTGGCACAGACAAGACAGTTTGTACTCTTATTACACGTGGCTATTCTGATGGCTACCCCACTTGTAGAATGTGCCATGATATTATATAGTATAACTAATTAGTCATCACCAATTGAAAATATCTAGGTGTTTTTCATATTAAATGATTTTAAATCATTCGTTAATTTATTACATACAACAAGTGTTTATAGTTAAAACAAGGATGTTTACCATTATAGGTACCTACACTATGTGCAACCTGGTGATATTTACGAAGCCGTTTTTGTGGTTCTGGTTTCACGTCTCGATAATATCCTTGGAATATTAAATAAATAGATTGAAACAGTGACATGATTGTTATAACATATCACTGGAATGCACCTACGATAGGTGGTCAAAAGAGAAATATTTTATTATTAATACTAATAAGTAGCATTTACAATGCAATAATTTCGCGACATAACTAGACAACTTATTTATGATGCACTGTTTTGTGGAAAAACCACCGCAAGGGCCCATTCAAGAATCATAACACCTCCTGAACAATAGGGGTTTTGACCTCGTCTTGAACACCTCCACACTCTTCAGAGTATAAAAACCAGTTTTCTTAATATGTTTATAAATTATCACTATTAATTAGGTTTCGTTTTGCAGAAATATTTTAGTCCCCAAAGCTTCTGAAAGCCCGAACCTCACTTTATGTACATACCCTATTCCAATGACAATATATCATCAGATGTCACTAAGCGCGATTGAGTATATTATTAGTGAATTAAACGCAAAGCTCTTAAGTAACTCTATGCAGAGGGGTTGCTTAGGTACATAATAATGTTGATGTTGACAATGACATCAAAGTATTATGACTGTATGTGAAAAGTGACTTAGGTAATGTTATGAATGTTAGCTATGTACTCGTTACTTTCATAATTATGCTATCATATTTATTTATTTAATTCTTCACTGTTCATACACTGATTATAATATTATAAATCAATACAAAGTATCACAAAATTATGAGGTATGCAATTCAATTTTCTGAGTTTATGGCTAGATTGCGATATCTTCCCTTACGTTTATTATAATATTTATTATTCATATATAATGCTTTTGTAAAACTAAATCTCGTAGATATAAAATCGTACAAATAACTTCACCTAGGCACTCAATTCTAACGACCTAGTATTTCTTGTCTATTAAAAACTTTCTTATAAAAGACAAAAGTTCTCCGGATTTAAAAGCACCTACGTAAATTTGCAATGGTGTGTTTATATTGTGTGTTTACTATTTTTTAATGTAATCCCTTATCAGACGTCAAACATGGATAAAAATCAGACAGATTTGGAGGGACAAAATTAAATAAAAACTCTGTTTATCTTCGGCCTCCAATGTTATTTTATTAACTGCGTAAATACATTTCCTGAAAATAAGAAAAAAAGTCCCACCAATACTTCTGTTTTTGTACAATTCATTGCAAACACATTCGTATAACGATTACCATACAAATACGAAACAATCTCTTGTTTAGCTATTTCACTCAACTTGCACAGAATCATAAATTTAAAAAGACAACTATCTACTAACAATAATTTATTAATAAAAGAAGATATTCCACTGTTGATTTTATTAATTTTGCGAGCTGGCTTTCAAAAGCTTCCGCTTCCATCGTCAGGCAAAAGAAAAGTACTAACAATAGCAATAAATATTCAAAATTTTCAGGAATAACTTTGTGGAAATTCATAATTCAAGATTATTTTCATTGAATCATTATTTTAATCTACTATTTAATTATACGGACGGAAGAACAGTACTCTTTTTGCGCAACTATCATTGGGTATTCTCAGAACATGTCCCAGCCAGGACCATCGTCTCTCCTGTATTACGGAGATTACAGATCTCTGCCTCATTTGTGAAATGTTCATACCATTTGATATCCAAAATCCTTCTAAGATACTTGTTTTTAAAGCTCCGTCCTTCCGTCCGCAAGGGTTCCGTCGGCCCGGGCGTCCCTCTTTCACAATACACCGTTCCTATGACAACGACATCAGAGCGCAGGGAATTTCGTGGAAGGAGGTGACGCAATTGGCGCAGAGACGCTCTGAATGGAGGAGGCTGGTTTCAGCCCTGTGCTCCCGAGAGGAGGGTTGAGGGCGATGATGATGATGATTTAATTATTAGGTAATAAAATTATTTTTTGTTACTGAAGATGACTAAACCGTAATAGAGAACGTTTTTCAACTTACATACTTAATTTCACATTTACATAGTGAATTTAAACAGTGTTTTTAATTACAATAAACTTCAATTATAGCGATTTTAATTTAAAGAACAAAAGCAATTTAGTAAGGGTAAATAAAAACTTAAATAATAGATTCTCAAAGTATGTATTAAAGATGGTACTCATACATCCTTAATTAGAAATGAAACTTGATTAAACACATTAGGCAAACAATTAATAAAGCTTAATGTAAACGTTATATTAAGTAACAGTATTGTCTGTAATTTGAAATCGTTCAGTAGAAATTACTTTCTTAGTTTCATCATTATTGACTAAACGAATTCAATTCGGTTTCAAGTTTAAATTGGTACTATTAAAATCCTCTGTTAATTGATGTAGTCTACACGCAGAAATTACAGCACTTAAAATTTTATTTACCTCTCTAATTGGATTTTTATTGAGGCTTTTGACTTTGCTTTTTCATTTCGAAAGGTTGCATCCTTCCATTTTAATGTTTTTATGTTAACCACAATTTATTTTTATATTCATTCTTCTTCTTCTTTTTGTGCCATGACAGATCTCCCCGACGTTGGCGATCACTCCGGCGAAAACCTCCCTGTCATGTGCTGTCCTGTTATATTCATAAGAGAGTTTAAATACTTATCAAATTCAGTGATATGGATTTTCACTTACTAAGAATTATCCTATTACTTATATGTCAAATTGTACCTTCTCAATAAAAAATAAATTAGAATTTCCATTCCCAATACCAAATATCAAATTGTTCCTCCTGAGAAGAGCAGACAATTAACAAGTAGGTAGGTACATTTTTTTTTCATTTTTCTTTAGTCATATGCACGTCGAAAAGATTTTCACTTAATGAGAATTATTCTATTACCATACATCAAATTATACCTACTCAATAAAAAATTAATAAGAATTTTAATTCCCAATACCAAAATATCAAATAATTCTTACTGAGAGAGTAGACAATAAGATAGCAGAATGCACCAACCTTTTATCTGTGATAGATATGATTTTATTTGCAATTTTTGGTCAAATTGCACCGTTTACAGTATTACCTGCAACTTTTCTCCATTCAATATCGCTTTCACACTTTCCATCTTTCGTGAAAACATTACCTGAGTACCTACACACATTGTTCAACCTGCTCTAACACTTCGCTGTCAATTATTGGGCTAAATATGGGCTGGGGGTTAAGCATCATACTAATAATTATACGTTTAATAAGACGTTTGGATATATTATGTTCGTTTACTACAGTTAAATTAATTTAATATAGCACAAGGCCACAATTAGATTAATTAAATATATAGTATAAGGCCACATCCTGCGAGGCGATAGACATCGACTTCTGCAGTTGATAATAGAAGGCAAGATTGAGGGACGTCGTGGAGTAGGAAGGAGGCAGATGTCGTGGCTGCGGAATATACGGCAATGGACCGGAATAACACGGATGGGAGAACTGGTCCGCACAGCACGAGACAGAGAGGCATCCTCCAGAGTGATCGCAAACATCGGGGGGACCTGATACGGCAT
This sequence comes from Athripsodes cinereus, assembly GCA_947579605.1. Lineage (NCBI taxonomy): Eukaryota > Metazoa > Arthropoda > Insecta > Trichoptera > Leptoceridae > Athripsodes > Athripsodes cinereus. The sequence continues at coordinate 24,846,285 of OX388311.1, read as the reverse complement.
TGATAGAAGAAGATAAGGCAATTAGTTCAAGGCATTTCTACATATAATAAAAACATTTATTTAATAATTAATATGTATTACGTATGATTCTATAAATTATTGTAATGTATATCACCGTCTTAAAAGATGATTTAGGTTGTTTATAAAGTTTTACATCTTTGTATCATGTTTAATACATATTATCTTCACAAAATTGGTTCTCTGTTTACTGTTGATCATTTGGTTTCTTAATTTTAATGTTCTAGTATTTAATGATATTTGTCACTGTTTAATTTGTAGGTATTTGTATATGTGTATTTTAACATGTAATAGGCTTATGCCGTGAGTTTATGTAAAATAAAATAAAATAAAATAAAATAAAATAAATACTATCTGCTACTATAATGATTATGCTCTCATCGTATCCCAAGTAGGATAAGCAAGGAATGGGGTATGTAGCTGTGTTATTATCGAATCAAGGAATATAAATCCATATTATTAAATTATTTAACCATCAAACAACGTCTGAATGTTGAAACATATATCTATATATAATATAATAAGAATTATTGTAGTTATTATTAAATCTATATATCTTTAACATTACATCATCTGCCACAATTATATTAATATTACTAGCTTTTAAGCTCGCAGTCTTGCGTGAAGTCTTCAAATCTTCAGATAAATTGAAAGACGTATCTTTTGATCAATAATTTATACTTTAAAGAAACACTTGTTTCAATTTGCTTAATATTGCGAAATGTTGCTTAATAATTATCTGTGATAGATAGATTGGATAGGTTGCATAGTTAAACAACCCAAAATACGTTGAATAAAAGATATTCATCATCATCATCATCGCCCTCAACGCTCCTCTCGGGAGCACAGGGCAGAAACCAGCCTCCTCCATTCAGAGCGTCTCTGTGCCAATTGCGTCACCTCTTTCCACGACATTCCTTGCGCTCTGATATCGTTGTCATAGGAACGGTGTATTGTGAGATATTAAAAGCGCATTATTCTTATCATAAAATGAAACAAACAGTACCAACCTATTTTTGGTGTACTGAAGTAATAAATGGGCCTTACACATGGCGGAGGATCGCTCAAAATGGAGACAGATGGTCTACAGAACGAGGCATGATGGTCACGATCCTCAGGATTGAGGGACCGACAGAAATGATGATGATGATGATGAAGTAATAAAAATATAACACTTTTATTTATTATTTCCACAGTGAAATTGGAAGTACTAAATGTAAGTGTTTTATTGTTATTAATTTAATGTGAACTTCCACTATGCACCGTCTATCGACAATATTAACTTCCTCTATTGAACTGTCTTATTAACACGTTAATTTGAGTTTGCGCCATGTAATTTAATAAATAGTTAAATAAATAAGTGGTTTTATTTTCTTTACTCAAAGAGTAAAAAAAATTACTCAGAAATGAGAAATTTCAACTAACATATTTTATACCCATATGTGAACGGGTTCAATTAATATTGATAGGAATGATATCTGTAATTAACATATACAAACATGAAGGTCTGTTTTATAGTACATAATATATACCTACACAAGGTTTATTACAAGTACCCACAGAATACATAATATCAGTATTTGTCTTATCTCTAACGCTATGTATGATATTAATTAGATTGATAAGAAGGATAACACTACGGTGTAAGTACGAGTATAAAACATGTCATTATATAAAATATTATTTTTGTAAGGCATTTGTTGATCGGGTTGGTGTTTAGGTAGTTGAATTCCATAGGTAGGTAATAATAAAAATAATAATAAACTTTATTGTACAAAATATTTAAACAAAAATAATTAGATTACAACATGGAATATACAAATATTTTGCACAATGGGCGAGTTTATCGCAGGGACGCGAAAGGTAATGAAACCGAAAAACAAATGTTGTTCATGAAATGTAATTCACTTACTTAACCCAATTTACGTAAAAACATATAATTACTCTATACTCCATAGAATTAAATAAACAAACACAAGATAAAAAAAACACCATAAATTGAGAAATTATAGAAGATTATATTAAAATTTGAAAAAAACAGAAGAAAAAGCTAGAATCATTCATCATAGGTATATACGCATACATATGCAATGCCTCTCGCATCCAATGCCATAATTCTACACAGGCATAGCTGCATTAACAGATTTTATTCAGAATATATCTATAAGTTATGATAATATATATATGTTACTGTTGTTGTCTGTCAACTCAATTCGATCAATTAAACGTTACCTAAATAAGTGTCTACGATCAAACTGTACAAATGACAATCAGTCGGTTCTAATAACATGTTTATCAATTAGGTACTATTTGTTTAAATCTAATGTACCTATATTATTTAGACGTCTTACTGACAATAGGTAATGGATAGATAGATTATTGGAACCAACAGTAAGACATATTCTTAGACTTTGAAATATAATATTATTGTTTTGATCTAATGACAATATTACATTTCAATCTTAGAAGATGTTTGTATATAATTTAGGGTTTTAACAGGACTAAAAATAAACACATTACCTTTGAAATAAGCTATATAACATATACATGTTCATTATTGAAACATTCTTATATGTCGGAAAGTTTTCTTTCGGGCTGAGTGGCCGTGATCTCCAGGGTAATTTTTGTCCCGACTTTTCACCCACAACTGTGGACTTAGAACGTAAGTATTATGGCTGTCAAATCTTATGCGATAGACAACTCGCGTACACTTACCCATGAAGATGCCCGCCAAAGTTGTAAGTGAAACGTTGGGGAATAAATTGCCCTCGAGACCACAGCCACTCAGCATGGAAGAAAACTTTCCTAGTAGTGACGCCGGCTGTGAAAGCGTAAGATCATACATTCTTATATGTCTTTGGAAACAGCGTGCTGATGACATAAAAATATCTCAACTGGAAAATCATAATTATTAATACAATGAAAAATTGTGCAAAATTCAATCGAAAGATCGAAGAAATGACAACGACTTACTTAAGCCAACTGAATATATCTTTCTTCGGCAATACTCCTGAAACGATTGTTTTATGACTGCATATACCTAGTAGCGCGAAATTGCTCTAAATAGAGGTATCATTAGCTCTAGAGAAGTGTATTGCAGGATCAAAAAATAAATAAATTCAAAAACGTTAAAATGCTATTGTCATTTAGGTATTGGAGTATATTTTAACCACATCTCTCAAAAATTATATTATCAGATGGTAATTATATACTTACCTATTAAAAAACGCAATTCGCGAACAAAACTACAGAAAGATTGTACTTTGCATGATATCATTTACATGATAAAACGATGGTTGAAAATGACAAACTTATTTCCTTTCAACTTTATCTATTTACGCAGAATGATATAAATAATAACCACCCAATGTTTCACAAAATAACACAAACAATGAATATTATAATAAGAGCTGTAACGGATATTAACTTTTCCATATACAGGATAGCTAAAAAATTAGTCAATTTGAATCAGGTATGTTTAGTATCGAACGATTATGCTAGCTATAGGGAGTAGGTACGATGAGCCCTTTTTTTACGAGTAAATACAAATCCAACTCTTATCTTCGATTTGAATGTCTTAAGAAAAGCAGGTTTGCACATTTGATTTCATCAATTCAGCGATAAAGTATGCTACCCATTCTAAATATGTATCTTTTTTTGACACGAAGAGGATAACATGGAACCTAATCCATAAAGAGTTTACGGAAGTTTAAAAGTTCACTTAAACTATTTTATTGCACACAACCTTCAGGATCGACAGTTCATGGATAATGATGTAATTTCCAGCATATACCCAGTTGATGTGTTTTGCACTGCGAATACAATATTCTTCATGTACATCTATATTTTTTGTTTGTTAAATTATAATTTGTCTTTTTTTTTCAAAGATATACCTATGTGGGTTTTATCATAAACCCAAATACAACCTTATACACCTTTCACAGTCGTGGAAGGGGAGTTTGCCGGCACCCGGGATCGAACCCCGGACCTCATGTTCACAAGGCCGAGACTCAATATTTTGTATTTGTAGTTCTCAAATAATTTATGTAATATCAGTTATTTTATTACAAATATTAATAAATTTATACAAATATTAATAATTATTTTAAACTATGTTCTTTGGAAACATTAGAAATTAATAAAGCTTTGAATTCAAACGTAAATATTGTAAATAAAGTAATAAATCATTATAAATCACCTCTTCTCACAATGTTTACAATGCCTAATCCTTAACAGGTGCAGCTATTGTTTTCAATTATTTTGTTTTTGTAGATGTTTTAACAAAAATATTAGTCAGTATTATCTCGCTCGTCAATGGTAAAGGTTTACCGAAATCGATCGCGATTTTAAAAAATCAAGTAACGGATGTGCATTGTAGAATATTTAAAAAACATTCAAAATAATTTATGTAATTCTTTGAGGCAAATTAAGAAAAATATAATATTACCTACGTCTATTAACACTGAGTTTGCTGGCTGCGAATAAATAGTTTATTTATTATTTTAAATGTATCAAGGATCATCAACAAATCATAGGATATTGAACTACATATATTAATAATTATGCCAATAATCTGGTATCACACCAGATAGTAAATCAAGACTGGATCGGTCGTACATATACCGGATAATTACCGAATATAAGTTTGTCTCTACGAACTAAAATATAAAATAGCTGCTACTATATAATATAATGCTATAGCTATGAATAATAACAGATTCCTAGATGCTATGTATATAACTATTTACCTACAAATTCTCTTGATAAAGTGCTGGAACATATTTCAGTGGACTGATAAGAAGATGACAATGGCTGTATATAATATAACAACAGTAATAACGCTATATGCCTTAGTCACAATGTTATCAGGGCTCGTTGTAACTGTTTCTATCATAATAATTTTACCTTCCTACCTTTTTGCTTCTTGCTGTTTATATCTATTTTATATCAAGAACTGACTAAAATAGCGCTATAACGATGTACATAATATTTCACGATGCCAGACGAGCTTTAAAAATAACAACATGCTATCTGCGATTTTACGACCAACAATAAAAATATTATGTTATTTTGTGATATACCTAGCACTATTCTACACGTTTTTTACTGTACATTTTTACTAGCTTGTAAATTTATCAATTTCTCCAAATAACTTTTAACCCGGCTTCACTCAAGCAATAATCTTAATTGAAATTTCAGCACGATGATAATATTAAGATAATGGTATTTGACACAATATGGAAAAACTGGATAAACATTCTCCAAGTACATAAATTACAGGAAGTAGTATCACATAAAGTTGTAGGTAATTATTTTGTTAAAAAAAGTGATAAATTAAATATATCTAGGTATACACATGTAAAAAAAAATCTCAAATCATTCTTAAACGGGTGGATAGCTAAAAATAAAATTAAAAAAAAAATTAAAAAACTTGAGGTTTGATACAGAATTTCGAGTGTCCTGTAAAAGGCAAGTGGTCGATAAAATAAAGAAAGTCAGCGATGAGGTTTGCCATCCATCCTGAATCTCTTAATTTTATATTAACACGGAGAGTAGTGCTTGCATGTTTATTACTTGCAACTGGTCTGCTAGCTACCCCTCTTGTAGGATATGCCGTGATGGTATAGTAGTAGTAGTAGTTGATAGAGTACAAACCCAATTTACGTAAAAAAATAAAACACGATCTTTTTTACTTCTGGAAGAATACCAAAATAATATTATTCTCTCCTTTTAACTGATACTTTTGATTCTACTCTTCACAAATACATGTTATACAAAAAAAAAACACAAGTTAAAAATCCACGTGTAAAATTGAAAAAAAGATCTCATTTTTCCGAATAATGAAATTAATACTGCACAATTATTTCATATTCAATTCAAATATAGACACAAAATTCTTTCCAAAAACAAAATAAAATTATTGCCATATAATATTTTGCGGAGAAAATGAGAAGTAACATTAGGTATATTATATAAAGTTGTTTATGTATTCTTTGAACGACCATCTATCAAACTTATTTTATCTACGAATAACCTCTAAATAAACAAAAAAAAGTGCTTTATTGTAACAATAGATGTGAAAAATGTGACCATATTCAAAGAAATGTCATGCCGTATTTTGATGAAATAAGTATGTATAAGCATAATATTATATTGTTTACCCCATAAATTGTCTAGCTACGTATACAAGCACTTCTTTGTAACATAGTAAATATATAAACCAAACACATTTTAGTGAATGATTCATTTGAGATTGACGTATTTATTTATTTATTTATTCTTTTTGCACATCATCAATATTATAACAGTGTTAACAAAACAATACAAATTTGAAATACTATAGTGGCGACATACAGTGGCGAGATTACCACTGTCAAGTAATTTCTTCCATCTAATCTAGTGTTGTGGAATTCTCAAGAAATAATTATTCGAGAAATTTACCGAGAAATTTCTCGGTAAATTTCTGGAAGTAGAGAATTTTCCGAGATTTTTTTTTATTTTTTATTAAACAGTATAATAATAATAATAAACACTTTATTCAATCAATCAATAACAATGTACAAATGCTGAGACAATGTATCACCAATATAGCTACAATTAATTATGGAAACAAAAAAATTTTAGGTACCTACATAGAAAAAAGATGCTAACAACTGATAAAAAATCTTGATGGTTGACACCCCACATGCCCATATTTAAGTTTTAAAAAAATTGCAGGTACTTACATGGAAAAAAGTGTTAATAACCTCTGATTTGGGCCTTAATCAGCCCCACAAATTTTTGGATCAATCAGGTTGGCTGCGAAGTATACTGGGCAAAAGGTAATAATACCATTAAGAAGAATTATGGAGAGAAATTTCTCTTCCATCAGAGGAGAAATTCTCGGAGAAATTTCTCGTTCTCGAGAAATTTCTCTGGAGAATTTTCTCTTCTCACATCACTAATCTAATCACGATTTCACATTTTATCGTAAATTGTAGAATGGTTTTACTCGATGTATACCGTCACGGTAGTACCACATGGCAGACCATAAGTGGGGTAGCCAGTAGACCAACTGCATGTTATATAAACGTGCAAGATTATTTTTTGCCTATTTAAATGTTATAAAGGTAATTTACATTTTCTTATTCCATTTACATACTTGATAATTACTTATACTTGTATATTAGAATTTTAAAATAATAGAATTTCATATTATTGATATGACTGATGAAATATAATAATTTTTAATTTTACGCTCTGACGTCGTTGTCATGGGAACGGTGGATTTGACTACTATACTAATAATACTATACCCTCACGCCGTGTCCCAAGTGGGGTAGGCAGAGAGAACGGAACGCCAAACAGATCTATCTTTACTCACTTCCTTCGCTTCCTCCACATTCATACAGTTTCTCATACACGCACGTCGGTTCCTCTTACTCAACACGCGGCCGTCCTTGAGAATTTGATCCACGTGATTAAGCCACGTGGTTCTCGGACGCCCGCGTTTCCTCACACCTTTTCTTTCAGATAGTATTTGACTATACTTTTTATTAACATTTTGTAACTAACATTTTGATCAATTTTGGCAACAGCCGTTTATTGTATCAATAAATAAAAAAAAGAGTTTTGTATACTATTTTTAATTCGACAAATTTAAAAGTTGTCATGTTGATTAGGTACTTTTAATATATATTTTTCATTAATATTAGTATTTTAGTTTAGCTCCAACTGTTTTGTAAAAAAAAATGTTTATTATGTATTTACGTTTTATGCAAGAGGCCCGCGTCGTGGATGTATATATAAATAAATAAAAATAAAGTAAAGTTTTCATCTCGTTCATTATTATTATTATTATTACTTTTAATATTTATTTTTCATTAATATTAGTATTTTAGTTTAGCTCCAACTGTTTTGTAAAAAAAATGTTTATTATGTATTTACGTTTTATGCAAGAGGCCCGCGTCGTGGATGTATATATAAATAAATAAAAATAAAGTAAAGTTTTCATCTCTGTGTCCAATACATAAATTATCACATTCAAGATTAATGGTATAACTCATCGCTGATTAATATGTGTCTTACACGTGATATGATAACCTGCCTTTTACATAGAAAAAATGGGCGACTAACTCCATCTCGAAGACTCCACGATAGATAAATAAGACTATATATTTTCCATTTTATATAGGTACCATAAGTAAATTCTTAGAAATTTAACATAAAATGGGTGAAAATTGAGATTTCAGTTTTGTTTAAGTGTAAATATGATTCTGATACTATTTAATTTCAATATTCGCAGTACGCTTTTGAATATTAATTAAATTTCAAGCAAAAATCCATTAACATTGTGAGCAAACAGCACAAAGTTTCTTAGCAAACTTATATATTTTAAGGAAGAAAAAATCTGTTGTTTGAGAATTTATACAAACTGAAACGTTCAATTTGTAAAAAAAAAACGCAGCGTATTTTTGGAAGTTAAAAAATCGAGTGCCAGGAGATTTATGTTTCCTTCTGTTTTATACTTATGAGGTGTTCACATTTGGCGAATATCGCCAGGCGAATTTCAAAATATAACTTCAGGCGAAAGAACAAAATTCGCCGTACGCCCATTGATCATCACACCTGTTCACACAGTCCACCGATTTAGAAACGATCTGTCAGATGCGCTTTGATTTTGACACTGTTTTCAAAATGGCGGACGTCGAGATGGAAATCACGAAGTGTTTATTTTTAGTCGAAAATGTTATAGTAGAGGTTATAAGGCGCCTTTTAATTAAGGAAACAAACGCCACAAACCAACAAAAAAGATAACAGCTGTCACGAAGCGGGAAACATTATAAAATTTATAGGTTATAAAGCTTTTACCATAGATACGAACGCCGCGCATATCTGCGCATGCGCAAATCGTTCAATCGGCCGAGAAAGTTGGAAGGTGGTCAACTCGAGACGATATCGTTTCTACTGGTTTTTATCGTTTCAGACTAGCTGTCATTTTGTTCACACGGTTCAAATGGCTGGCGATATTTTGGTGCCCTGGCGATATTCGCCAAAGTGAGAACACCACATTACGTACATCGTTTAGCACATAATATCAACGAAATTTGGAAGTTGTGTAACTTAATGAAGATATTTAGGTACTATTATACGTCTGCTATTTCTAAAATACTTACTTATATGTTTAAGTTTCATACTAGATACCTACTTTGTTCCTGAATAGCAATTAAGTCTCAGGTGAACAAACCCAATTGCTTGTATGAAATTTCCCCGTGATATTACGTACAGCATGCTTTGGTTAACTCAACGTAGAGACACTATGAATTTAGCTTGCTATCTATAATATACTTACTACCAGGAGTGGTTCTCCTTCATGGTCGTTGATGCAGCAGCAGCATACTCGCTTTATACCTGAATTTAAATAATCTAGCATTACATCCATTTTTAAAGACTATGTACTGCTTGATATCCCATTTATTTTTATTTGAAATACTCCTCGTTGTTTACTGACAATTTGACAAGAATATCTACATACTATTGAATTGATATGTCATCCATTAATTTGTATTTCATAATTTATGCTGTGAATTTGATAATTACATATACCTATTGCTTTTCATATGTTTTATTGACTTTTTATGAAAATTGTTGTTTCACTATTTATTATACTTGTGTGTACATTATATGAATTATGTGTGTAAATAATCAACATCTAAAAGGATAGCGCCGTGAAATGTTAATAAATATATTGATAACATGATTTCGTATTTGGATTTGAAAAAAATGGATCTTTATGCCTTACCTATAATTTTCCTTTAGGATCGCATTGGCCGAAGGCTGTAATGGTCCAAGTAAAATATGGCGTCATTTTGATAATAATAATAAATATGAAATAATAATAATGAAAAAAAAAATAATGGGAAATCATAATAGCTAGACATTATTTTGGATAACCTAATAATGTTTTGGAAAAACCACCGCAAGGACTCATTCAAAAATTTCAACACCTCCTGAACAATAAGGTCTCAAATTATGGGGTATTTTGTTACACAGCATCGGACCTACCACGCAGAAGGCACGGTCAACATAATTGGCCAGATCCCCTCTACGCGGCAACACAAGTTTTTAAGTGTTAGCAGACCTGAATGATTTTTGCCTAACCGTTACCTGCTCATAAAAACAAAACTCCAAGATGTACACCGGTGCCATGCCATGTAGTATTTTGAAAACAATTAATATGATCTTTCCATGTTTTCTATTTAAGATTTTTTTTTATAATTCCACTGCCTCTCTATAAGTAAAAACCATCAGCCGCCTCTGTCACCTACTACATAATAGGTAATATAACCTAATAATAGAAGAGAACGAGAGAGAAAATTCAAATTATTCAGCAAATTGACATAATAAAAAAGGACGGATATAAAGTGACAACGTGACTTTTTCATTAAATTATATTGTCAACTCACCACAGCATTTAGTTGAAACACGAACTATGTTCTAAATTCAAAATTAAAATTTGTATCTACCTGTCGTTTTGTTTTTTTTTATTACATATTTTATACTTTCAACGAATGGAATTTCCTTTACAGCACATAACACCCTCACTATCCCATAAATGGAAGATGTACATAATACATAGTGTTTTAAATCGTGTTTAAAGACATTATGTCTCATCGTCATTTCAAATACTTCAGCTGAGACATTTTGTATTTTTCTAGAAAAACAAGTTATTGAACAGTTGAAATTTCTGCGTAAAAAAATATTATTATTTTAAAAGACTAAAGAATGGAATTTCCTTTACAGCACATAACACCCTCGCTATCCCATAAATGGAAGATGTACATAATACATAGTGTTTTAAATCGTGTTTAAAGATATTATGTCTCATCGTCATTTCAAATACTTCAGCTGAGACATATTTTATTTATCTAGAAAACAAGTTATTGAACAGTTGAAATTTCTGCGTAAAAAAATATTATTATTTTAAAAGACTAAAGAATGGAATTTCCTTTACAGCACATAACACCCTCGCTATCCCATAAATGGAAGATGTACATAATACATAGTGTTTTAAATCGTGTTTAAAGATATTATGTCTCATCGTCATTTCAAATACTTCAGCTGAGACATATTGTATTTATCTAGAAAAACAAGTTATTGAACAATTGAAATTTCTGCGTAAAAAAATATTATTATTTTAAAAGACTAAAGAATGGAATTTCCTTTACAGCACATAACACCCTCACTATCCCATAAATGGAAGATGTACAAGTACATAATACATAGTGTTTTAAATCGTGTTTAAAGACATTATGTCTCATCGTCATTTCAAATACTCCAGCTGAGACATTTTGTATTTATCTAGAAAAACAAGTTATTGAACAGTTGAAATTTCTGCGTAAAAAAATATTATTATTTTAAAAGACGAAATAATTCCCATAACAAAACTTTTTAAACTAGGTACTTTTCTATTGACTAGACAGACGTCAATCAGTAGGTACCATATATTTATATTTTTTTAATGTATTATTTTGTGACTTTTACTTTCTTGTTTTTTTTTTGTTTTCGTTTATTCTTTTTTTCCCCTGTTGAGTTCGCCTTGGCTAAAACCTGTTATTGTCTGAGTGCAGGGTGGCGTTTAAAAGATAATCACACTATAATAATAAGATTTTAATTTTTTCAAGAAAAAATAATTATTAATGTATCTTAATTAAATGAATATCTAACAGTAATAATTAGGTGAACAATATTGATTGACTTCATAACTTGGCTTGTGACAGACACAACTGAAGACAAATTATCCAGACAGTCCACAGCTGCGACCATCTTCAAACATAAGAAAAAGAACGAAATAGAGAGAAAAGAGATCTACGCGAGATCTGATACATATATCCAAGTAATAAACTTTATTTAAAAACTTTGATGATTTATCCAAATGAAAATCGTGAGTCAAAATTATTGATACCTACTCGTAACTAATTCATCAATTCTTCATATATTTACAAATTTTATTTACGTTTTTATTGCCTTTGCCATAGCAAAGTAATGTCAAAATACAATAGCATGAACCATACTTGTCGCTATTGTTATTTTATATTACAGTCTGGTTTTGTTTTTCAACGCGTTGTACGTATTATTTTGTGTGTCCAATAAAAGAGTTTTTTTGTAGAATATAAACCAATGCTATTTATCTATTTCAGTCCAATTTTGATCAAACAATATGTCATTCCTAACTGTTATGACAGCTTCATATATTGTCGACGGAATAACAAAATGAGACTGTTTTTGGTACAATCGTGACACTCAGAAAGTAACGTTTTAATATGTCTTTGATACTTGTTTCATAGTATATGAACTTTAGTGTTTTCCGTTAAGTTCTTGGTAAAAAATATATACCTTGCTCTGTTATTCATTTTCGAAAGTTTTCCAAAATCATCAAAATAATTATTTAAAACATTCCATACTAATTTTATTATTTTTTCAAGTGTGTTTGCACAGTGTTACATTCCAACTGGAAGAAGTGATAAATATATCTTTAGGCTTACAAATTGACTCAAGGCTGACTAAAGTTATCATTTTCGGTATCCATGGATAACGTTCACCAATTAAGGCTTTCTAAATGTTTCATTGTGTAAACATGGTTCTCCAATTGAGATATCTGATTGGTTTCGTCACGTGGTCTCGTTAAACAACTGTTTAGAAAATGGCCTCTACATAATAATGGAGACTTATATCTTCCCACTTCTGGGGCAATGTGATTTAGGTTTATAGAATGTTAGTTCGGAAAATACCAATTTATGCTTTTGAACACATAATTATCTTCTTACATGGAGCATCCGGCGAAGAACTGTTCTGTTATTATTTATCGAAAGTTTTTGAGAAAAGCAGATGTTCAAAAAACAAAAGCAATTAAAATTTTAAATTAAACAATGAAGATTGCCACCTATCCTAAATACTTTAATTTTTGATTGGCACAGCTTGCATGTTTAGGTATAACATGCCTCTGATCTGCTGGCCAAACCACTTGTGGTATATGTCATGACGGTATGAAAAAAAAAGATCTAAAAAATCAGTTGATAATTTGATTACTAAATCTCAATGATTTATATTCACTTTCTTGCCAGTTACGCAAAATTAGAAAATAACGTAAGCCTTCTGATCAAATCAAAGAAATCGCAGCTCATTTAAGCCGCGACGTGAAATTATAAACTGTCTATTCCTGAAATAAAAAAAAATATGGCATAGCACTCTTTAAAGATCAAAGCCTCAAGCTTAGTGGCAAGTTAATTTGTTAATGGCAGATATGCAAATAGAAATAGAGCAAGAGAGAGATAATGAGTGGATAAAGACTTTCTATCAAGATGATTTTATTAAAATTTCCTCGACTGTACATTGACGTATAAATACATTTGATATTTTAACTTTGAACTTCCTCTGGGTCCATTGGGTATAATAAAAAAAGACCTTCTCTTGTACGTAATAAATGTACGCCGTTATTTTCATATTGTTTTTTATTACTGGGAAGTAAAAATCCTGAAAGCTGAAACGCGAGTATTGTTTTATTTCAGATCATAAACTTTTTATCAAACGTTCATATGTGGACACTGTTGTTTGTTTTGATTAAATCTTTCTGACTTTGTACATATTACGATATTATAAAAAAAGTTCTTATCTTTTCAGAGACTGAGATTTTAAAACATAATTATTGATGTTGCATTAAATTTGGTATTAAATTCACTTTTCAATTCTTCATATAAGTTTTGTTTTTTCTTCTTAAGAAATCATTGAGACCCTAAATTTTCTTATACAGGAGGGCCCTCTAGCGATGTGGATTTCTATCTATCATCTCATCATTTTGGGAGTCTTTAATAGTGTATTACTATTCATTCACTGGACATATTTGTACCACAATATTTTTTTGTTTAAATATCTAAGCACCTTTATTTATCATATGAAAACTTCTCCTAAAAACGAACGAACAAAAATTTTGTCCAAAAGATGAAAAGTTCTAAGGGGTAGGTATTTATAGGTGTATGTTTTTATAACGTTCGCTTATTATTAACAATGTAAAAAGAATACTTATTTGATACAAAAAAAATCGATTGAACATGAAATGGGAAGGTTATTTTGTTTTTCTATACGATAGCCACTTACAAAAACTTGAAGAAGATTATCTAAAGGATACGTGTAATTTGAGGTAACAGTAAAAATGTTACGTGCGTTAAATGTGAAAATATTTTTCTTAATTAAGTAACCGATTTCTGAAATGTTTTCTCACTCTATCTTACCCTGAAGGATTCTGCATTTTATATGTGTAGTAAGGCGGGTAAGAAATTTAAGTATTTTAGTTTCCTTATTGTATTTAAAAGCTTTTTGAAGTCTTATACTTCAGTAAGGCATGAAAGAAAACAAACAAATACCTAGATTCATTGCAAAAAATTTCAACGTGTAAATAACTTGGAGTTAGTTCAGTGTATATGCGACGTAAACCCCTTCATGGTGTTGATAAAGATAGATTGAATTATTCAACGGAGTAATATAAGTAGTAATACAAATACCACTTGTGTGTTTTAATGTTCATTGACACGTAGAGTATATATTTTTTTTATTTAATACACGATAGAATTATTCAACGGAATAGTATAAGTAGTAATACAAATACCAATTGTGTGTTTTAATGTTCATTGACACGTAGAGTATATATTTTTTTTATTTAATACACGATAGAATTATTCAACGGAATAGTATAAGTAGTAATACAAATACCAATTGTGTGTTTTAATGTTCATTGACACGTAGAGTATATATTTTTTTTATTTAATACACGATAGAATTATTCAACGGAATAGTATAAGTAGTAATACAAATACCAATTGTGTGTTTTAATGTTCATTGACACGTAGAGTATATATTTTTTTTTATTTAATACACGATAGAATTATTCAACGGAATAGTATAAGTAGTAATACAAATACCAATTGTGTGTTTTAATGTTCATTGACACGTAGAGTATATATTTTTTTTATTTAATACACGATAGAATTATTCAACGGAATAGTATAAGTAGTAATACAAATACCAATTGTGTGTTTTAATGTTCATTGACACGTAGAGTATATATTTTTTTTATTTAATACACGATAGAATTATTCAACGGAATAGTATAAGTAGTAATACAAATACCAATTGTGTGTTTTAATGTTCATTGACACGTAGAGTATATATTTTTTTTATTTAATACACGATAGAGTTATTCAACGGAATAGTATAAGTAGTAATACATATACCAATTGTGTGTTTTAATGTTCATTGACAAGTAGAGTATATATTTTTTTTATTTAATACATGATAGAATTATTCAACGGAATAATATAAGTAGTAATACAAATACCAATTGTGTGTTTTAATGTTCATTGACACGTAGAGCATATTTTTTTTTATTTAATACATGATAGGTAGGTAGAATTTTTCAACTAATATTTAAAAAAAAAAAATTTGATGCTGCAAAATAAAAAATACCTACCTACACGAAAAGCTTAAGGCTTTTCAAATAAATTTACTGATTTCCTGAGGCATTAACCAGGGTTAATATAGGATTTTCGTGATATTAAATACATCCCACGTTTAAAGAAGATCCTTAAATATATAAATAAGAGACAAAAAATATAATATCCTTACCAGGAGTTATCAAAAAGAAAAAATAAATATTAAATATTATCATGGACATCCTTTAACGAAAAGATCTACGTAAACTGGTAAAGTTGGAACGTAATGTATTTTCTTTGACCTAAAATCGATAATCCTATGGAACATGAAATAAAAAAAAGAGTTAACAATTACCTTTTTCCTTCAGTCATCCTACGTGACAAGATTTTTTAAAAAAAGGGATATAAAGTGGATATGACACTCAACGAGAGAACCTTAATAATTGTATTCCGAAACCTTAGTTCGCTTTTTTTGTGAAGGGGTTAAGTGAGAAGGGGTGACTACTAGTATTAGTAGTGGTAGGTAGTAACTTACTACATTACAGAAGCTTCCTGAAGCTGAAACATGAACTCTTTTATTAATATTATTATTCACGATGGAAGAGAATTTGAATAATTTTTATCGTGTAACTTGATCTTTGTAAAGTAAGTGAAAATACTATATTACAATCAAAAGAGTATGAAAATATTTGAATCAAATTGATTCTATGCCGATTTCGCAATATTTTCATGGCACGGCAGAAATAAATTATAATCTTGACAGGGTGATACCGTAAGAGATTTCAATAATATTAAGACAAAAAAAACTTCAATTGCTTGGAAAAAAGGTTATTAAGGAAAACACAAAAGTATATACCTACTTACTTACTTTTCGGGTCCGGACTTTAGACCTTGCCACTCCAGTATGCGGCGACGTACATCGCCTTTTCATTCGCCATCATCAGGTCACTCACATTACATGCATTCCGCATCAGCGGACATTGCAATAGGTGAGAGTCACTCTGCTCCTCCCCACAGTCGCAGCTGGCGTCCTCTCCATCCAAAAAGCCCCACTTCCGCTGGTTACTTTTGCAACTTGTCACCCCAAATCTTAGTCTGTTCAGTGTCTTCCACGTGGGGTAGTTCAGACTATGCACGGTGTTTGTGCTTTCAGATGGCATCATCTATGGATTGTCGCCAAGTTCCTGCCTCCACAATTCCTCTCTACGCTTTTCTGACGAGGTTGTAAGGTCATTTATGATCTTAAGGAAGCTTTTTCTCGATCCTAATCTTGGAGGTGCCATCCGGTGATTGTAAAGGGGATGTCTAGGGTCGTGGATCTGCTTGTGTCTTTCTGTATCTTTCTGTATCAAATTTTAGTATATACCTAAAGTAATTGATTTTTGTAATGTCTAACATTATGCGTGTTGCCTGTGTACATATTATGAAGTTAAAAAAGCTCTGTCCAGTTCGATATCTTTCACAAGTAAAGTAGCCTGTAGAAAAGCTACATGGAATAAACATACTCTTAACCCAGATAATCCTGAAATTTTTTTTTCATCCGAAATTCATAATTTTTGGATATGTTGTTGATTTTGGTAAAAAAATAATGTTGTAGAAGAAGAAATAAAAAAATATATTTTTTAAAGAGTTTTATTGAAAAAAATAAAGTGTCCTTTTAAAAGGACAATAGTAATATCCACTACCTAAAAAACATTGTATGAGAAACATAAAGTATTGAGGTGGGGTTCATTTACAATGTAGTTTTTGTGTTCATATATCTAATTATCTGTTGGATTATGTGGTTTTACATGATGATGTGTAAAATGGACATTAAAAAAGTAGTTTTTTTTATTATTTTTCGTGATATGGAATGCAACAATCGATGTGCAGTTTAATATTGCATTTTTTAGAATATATATTATGCGCTGGTATTTTCTGTGACACTCTCTTCAACGGGTTTCTTTTTCTTGATTCATTATAAAATGATCAAGTCTGTCAGAGCGGGAATCAATATTTTTCAAATTGGAAGGACTGGGTCTTTCTTTTGTTTGAAAGATTGCAATATACTGAGAACAACACGTCTTCTAAATGTTAATTGATCAAGTTTTTCACCTTCGCATCGATGTAGTTGCCAGGAATTTAGCATTGCAACGTCATTGAAGGAGACCCACTGTCCACCTGGATACCGCAGAAGTCTGAGGACTTCCATTTATCTGAATTCTACACTTAACAAATCTTGTCCACACCGAAGGTGCCATTGTGGGCAGCCTGAAGGGCTGGCCGGCCGAAAACAACCCCGTGTGTGGAATCTTTTGACTACACTCCTTCGATGTCCCTCTACCCGAGAGAAGCAAACAAAATCATAAAATGTTTACATATATATATATATATAGGGGGCTACAGGGGACCTTGCATGAGGCGCTGCGAAGAGCGGAAGATCGAAATCACTGGAAACATTTTGTGCACACCTATACAAATGATGGTCACGATCCTCAGCACTGAGGGACCGACAACAAAGAAGATATATATAAAAGAAAACAATAACAATAAAACAAACAAAAAAAATATATCGCCAACTGTATCACCTTCTCTCTCAGATTTTTCCTCCTCAAGGATTGTTAATATGTCGTTTAGTGATAACGAATCTCTAAAATAGAAAAAAAAAACATAATTATAAAGTATATAATATATTAGATAAGATTTTTACAAATGTCTTTAGTAATTTTTAATGCTGATCGATGTGAAGTGTAAACATATTTTGTGACAAAAAGTTGAAGAAATATAACTTGTCTTTATTACGTACACCTATAAAATAGCATACGTATGTTACTATTGTCCTTTTAAAAGGACACTTAAATTTAACATTACGAAATTATCACATATTTTCTAATATTATTTTTTTTATAATTCAATCGTATTTTAACAACATTTAAGTACATAAAAATAAAGCATGCATGTATTTTTTAATTAATATAAAAAAGTTATTTACCGTTTTCTATCCAAAGGTGGCGGCGACATCAACCCAAAATCTGTAGCACTATTTTAAATTCCAAAAACTCGACCCCTCGTCACAAAACAATGCTCAAAACTGTTTCATGATGCAAGTTGATTTATTGGCTATGCAAATGGACTAGTACGACTGCATAGGAACAAAACAAATTAAAGATATATCCATTTATATCGAGGTACTACTACTGTCCTTTTAAAAGGACAATAGTATTATCTGGGTTAATTCAAATAAATAATACTTGTAGAAAAGGGGGCACACTTCATCGTTAAATTGACGATGTTAAATGGCTTTAACGTTATTTTCATCGAGCATCTTACAGGACATTTGAAAACTAGTACAATATAGAGTGTGCATTTGTATCTATTTTTTGCCAGATTTTTCAAAAAATGTCAAACATATTTTTTTTTTTTTTACGTTATTAAAATAAAAATCGTCCCCTCCGAGCTAATTGTCATTCTGAATATGTAGCATACCTCATTGCTGAACTGAAAATGTAAAAAGTTTAAAATGTTATTTTAAATGAATAATAGGGCATTCGAAATATATCAAGAAAAGTGCTGTGGGCTCCATGAGATTGTGTAAAATTATTAAAAAGTAAAAAATTTTGGCGCCAACAAAAATGTGTTAAATCAACTAGCAGCGACAAAAATAACCTTCTTTTAGTGCACTCGCAATTTATGATATATATTATTATTTGATGACAGTTACCGATTATCATTTTACACAAATGTATCTTTTATCAAAGGATACTACTGTTTGCGTGTGTATTGAACAATACACATACTGTTTGTATGTGTATTGTTCAACTTTTATTATTTATGGAAAACATTATAAACTCCATTTATTGTTCATACAAATAAAAAAGACTTTTTTATACTATAATATATTTAATATACTTACATACTTCACGGGCTTAAGTCAGAATTATATAAATATTTATTCTAAAGCCTCATTCTGACATTCGACAATAAGACTTGACATGTCTGACTAGAGACTTTAATCTTTTATATAATATTTAGAACTTCTAGAAAAGACATTGAAAATGTATATCGTTTCAGAAAAAAAAAATAATGTAAACAATTAAATTGATGTCAGATTAAGAGACATCACTGATGCTGATTGCCTTAAAAAAATATTCCATACTGTGAGGTAGACGAACTGGGAATTACTAATGACAAGGCAATCTCCTTCGCTGAAAATGGAGTCTTAAGTACAAGTCTACAGAACCAGAATATGTAGTCTTATGTAGGTACAGGTCTAGAGAATTCGTAAAGAAAATTATTTTTAATTTAATTTTATATGTAAGCATCCAATGCACCCAAGTCTGCTCATATCCATCGCAAAAAGCATGACTGATAGCAGAAATTACAGAGGCCGATCGAGAAACATGGGTATGGACCAAATATTGATATACTCCATTATTTTAATCATGGAGAGTTTATTCAGAACCGTTTTCTTATATGGGGATATTAAATTAGAAGCAACACTACCATCAACATCATATTTTGAAAGTGCTCACAATATTTTAAAAGATAATAAATTCATTGAAATATCTAAATACATAAGTGAAAGTTACTTATTACTTGTAGAAGATTTTAAGCAGAAGTAACGTTTAATGAAGAAATTAGATAAAGGTTTAGATTTGAACTCAGTGTGAAAAAGGCTTAAGCGTAAATAGTAAAGTACAGCGACAAAGCAATATAAATATTTAAATACATAAGTGAAAGTTACTTATTACTTGTAGAAGATTTTAAGCAGAAGTAACGTTTAATGAAGAAATTAGATAAAGGTTTAGATTTGAACTCAGTGTGAAAAAGGCTTAAGCGTAAATAGTAAAGTACAGCGACAAAGCAATATAAATATTTAAATACATAAGTGAAAGTTACTTATTACTTGTAGAAGATTTTAAGCAGAAGTAACGTTTAATGAAGAAATTAGATAAAGGTTTAGATTTGAACTCAGTGTGAAAAAGGCTTAAGCGTAAATAGTAAAGTACAGCGACAAAGCAATATAAATATTTAAATACATAAGTGAAAGTTACTTATTACTTGTAGAAGATTTTAAGCAGAAGTAACGTTTAATGAAGAAATAAGATAAAGGTTTAGATTTGAACTCAGTGTGAAAAAGGCTTAAGCGTAAATAGTAAAGTACAGCGACAAAGCAATATAAATATTTAAATACATAAGTGAAAGTTACTTATTACTTGTAGAAGATTTTAAGCAGAAGTAACGTTTAATGAAGAAATTAGATAAAGGTTTAGATTTGAACTCAGTGTGAAAAAGGCTTAAGCGTAAATAGTAAAGTACAGCGACAAAGCAATATAAATATTTAAATACATAAGTGAAAGTTACTTATTACTTGTAGAAGATTTTAAGCAGAAGTAACGTTTAATGAAGAAATTAGATAAAGGTTTAGATTTGAACTCAGTGTGAAAAAGGCTTAAGCGTAAATAGTAAAGTACAGCGACAAAGCAATATAAATATTTAAATACATAAGTGAAAGTTACTTATTACTTGTAGAAGATTTTAAGCAGAAGTAACGTTTAATGAAGAAATTAGATAAAGGTTTAGATTTGAACTCAGTGTGAAAAAGGCTTAAGCGTAAATAGTAAAGTACAGCGACAAAGCAATATAAATATTTAAATACATAAGTGAAAGTTACTTATTACTTGTAGAAGATTTTAAGCAGAAGTAACGTTTAATGAAGAAATTAGATAAAGGTTTAGATTTGAACTCAGTGTGAAAAAGGCTTAAGCGTAAATAGTAAAGTACAGCGACAAAGCAATATAAATATTTAAATACATAAGTGAAAGTTACTTATTACTTGTAGAAGATTTTAAGCAGAAGTAACGTTTAATGAAGAAATTAGATAAAGGTTTAGATTTGAACTCAGTGTGAAAAAGGCTAAAGCGTAAATAGTTAAGTACAGCGACAAAGCAATATAAATATTTAAATTCACAAACACAAAGCCTTTGAGTTAAAATTAAAATTTAATATTGTGAAGTACCAACCTAAATATTTCATACTACGAGTATATTATCTATTTACAAACTATAAACAAATTTCATAATAATAAAATTTAATTAATAATTTAATACATAAAATTTCTGAAAGGATTATTATACGGAATTTATTCGGGTCAAAGGGATCCTAGAACAAAAAATAAGACAAAAAATAATTCAACTTATTTTTATATTTGGTTTCTGATTTAATATCATATCTTTCTTGAAAACAGCGTTAATATGCCATTCTTTTTATTAAGAAGAAGAATATAATGTTTTGTGTAATATTTATACAAAATATTTGTGAGTTGTTTTCTAAAAACTTAAAACATAGTGTTAGTTATAAGATATAATATGCATTCATAATTTTTAATTAATCGACCCATCCAAGTACCAACCGCGCCCAATGTTGCTTAACTTCGGTGATCGGACGAGAACCGGTGCATTCAACGAGGTATGATAATTAATCGACCGTTGATTCTTGGTGGAAGTTCAAATTAATAATTAATTAATTTAAAAAACGTATAGTTATATTGTTGACTTTTTGAATTTTGCGAGCCGGCTTTCAAGAGCTTCCGCTAACAACTTTGCTTTTGTCTGACGATGAGAGCGGAAGTTCTTGAAAGCCGGCGCGTAAAATTAATAAAGTCATCAGTGGAATAACTATTAGGTATATCTTATTTTATTAATAAATTATTAATAAACATTCAATCTAATGGCTGTTCAAAACATTCAATCTCACGAGAACTATATCAATATGGAGTATATTAATATGTAAGTAAAAATAAAATAATGTTTTTTAGAATTACTACATCCTAATACAAATATCCATGTAGACGTTTATTTTGTAAAACATACATACATTCATACATCTTCTTACCCTTGTCCTAGTTGGGTCGGGGGCCCATTGAGCCTAGGTACCTCGTCCAGAGATCCCTGTCCACCGCTGCTTCCAGGACCTCTGGCCACTCCAAACCAAGCCTTTCAACACACAAATTTGACACCTGCCCTAGCCAGCTTCTTCTAGGGCGGCCCACCGGTCTTCTGCCCTCTCCCACAGCCTCCAAAGATCTAAGTGGTAGTCTGTCTTCTGGCATATTAATTTATGTAAAACTTCATATTAATTTATGGAAATACATAAATACAAGCTGTTTGGGTTTTACTATATTTAATTATAGGTACAGTAACCTGGTTTCGACTCACAAATTCTTTGTCAAACTACTTGATTATTTCCATAAATCCATGGCATTTTTTTTTTGTAGTTGTGTTTATGATGCGAAAACTCATAAAATGACTTTCAAAACTTTGATATTATTGGGATAAGCATTAAGTACATTTAATTTAGCTATCGACGTGCTTACATTATTATTTGTCAAAAAGAAACCTTATCTCGACCATTATTCCACAAAAAAGTAGCAATAAATGAAATTAAAATACAAATGATTGTATTGTGAACAATAAACCAAATTCCAATACCATTAACATTTCTTTAGAATAATAATATTAACATGGGCCACTGTTTGACCCATAAAAACCTCAATAGTAATAAAAATAATTATTTACTTACCTAATACAGTTCCTTTTAATACTTTCTGATCTGGTTCAACAATGACACGACTGAATATAAAATTATTCAATATACTGAAGTTTGTTAAAATCCCTAGCGTAGATTGGAAAAAAATATTATGTATTTAAATAAAAACGTTCATGATTTAATTGTTTAAGCTTTCACAGCGTCTTGTATCGTTAATGTTCTCGGGTTTGCTGCGTGGATCTCCGTCGTTCTTTCTTCTAAATTTCGGCTTCGATGTTGAAGCCATCTTCAGGAATGAATGTCATCGCGTCATTAAGTTTTGTGTTATATAGTGTATTAACGGCCACAGTGAGAGCGTGTCAGTCGTCTCTACTACTAACTGTCACGATAGTGTCAGACATTTATTCCTGAAGATGGCTTCAACATCGAAGCCGAAACGTTCATGATTTTTTTAATAAAGAATACACGCTTCAGTTCAACTTATTTTTTTTTTCTTTTGAGTACTTAAGATACCAATTTAACAAAAACGCAGTAAGACAATATCTTATAACTGTGTTGTGTGGAGTAATTTTACCAAAATACTCGTATGTTTATGAAACTGCACCCGTGTATTTTCTTATCAATCAAGTGTTTCAACATAGAGAATGCTTTTGATTATATATATTTTTTCCTTTATTAACTGTTAGTGTTAATAATAATAATAATAATAAAAATCTTTATTGCACAAAAAAACAAACATTATTAAAACACAAACATTGCAGAACCAGACAAATAAATTTGTGCAATGGGCGAGTTTATCGCAGAAGCGCGATATCTTCCAACTAACCCATGTTGTGTCTAGATATTTGCGAATTTAACCGCCTGAGTGTTAACTACAACAATAACAATAGAAAATCGTCTATATATCGACGATTAGCACTCCAACGGTTAAATATAAAATTAAAAGACAAGACATTTTCCATATGCCAAATACAATGATTAATTAACTCCTCGTTGAACCTCATCACTGAACTGAAGATTTTAAACGTCTTAAAACGTGATGTTCAAACAGAAAGAAATCAGCATTACTCATATATTCAGAACATGATAAAATATAAATAAATTATTTCCACAATAATTCTGTTCGCTAATATTTCAACAAGGGTGACATTCTGTTTTATATATTTCGTAACAATAAAAACGTTAGTATGGAATTAACTAACACTTAACCAAATGGAAATCCAACACCCGTATTAGGTACAACATTAGTTCGAATAATTATAATTAGGCTTTTAGTAAGCTAATAACTGAAAGGTTCACCGCTTTCAACTTTATTTGCCTATATTTTACTACTCTCTCAGTCCCTACATTTCTGTCACACACCAACTTATGTACCTAACAACAGACGTGAAGTTTGTGTCCTTGGACTGACCACAATCCTCAACAGTATTTTATTTCTTTGGTGTATGTTCTATCTACTATCAGGACATTAACACACATACATATACACTATAAATGGGGTAATTATTATCTTACTGGTTATACGGGTGTTAAATAGCATGCAAAACATTAATTTCTATACGCAAAATTACCCGCATACATCATTAAAAATAGCTTCGTAATGTACCTAAACTTAAACGTGTTTCAACCTAAAAATGAAATTTATATATCATACTTGAATAAGTTGATAATAATTAATTGAAAATTAAGAGAGTCAAGTATTTAAGTCAGGAAAACAATTTTCTATAATAGAGCAATATTATCAAAGATAATATTTAAATTAAATCGAACACTGTTTCATTCCACTATGAGATTGTTTTAATTATTAGAACGTTTGTCAGTAATAACACAATACAAAATCTAAAATTAAAGGACATACAACAATTAAAAATCGAAGGAGTGGTTACAATTGGCAGGGGGTGTGTGGAGGGTGGTGGTGACAAGTTCAGGGTTGGGTTCAGGAGCAGAATTAGCTACACATATTACAAGTAGCTAGAAATATTATCAACCTTCTATTCTATTCTATTATTATTTAGGCATTCCACCCAATTCTGAGTGATTTTGCCGTGATTATCAACCTTAATTTACACGAATTTATTCAATATTTTTATTTAGATGATAAATTTTGTATTCCAAACTATTGAAATAAAAAAAAACACATTATAGATCAATCACTTACTGAGACGCATATTCAAAGTTTTGAAAAATTATCGTTAGAACGCATTTTATATATGAAAAAAACACATATCAATAAAGTAAACATTCCCTTTGAAATTTATATAGTTCAAAATATACTTGATTAATTATTTAGCAATAGAAAGATAAACAACGTCAAATGCGTCGTATCAATGGATATGTTACATAGATTTGCTTTTATACAATACAAAAACCTTTTGCAAAACTCACAAAATCAATTATTGATTTTTGGATTCTAATTAACGAAGGTAAATAATTTATTTATCTTACCATTTCAATGTCGTTTAATTTATTGGATATACCGTATTGATTGATTGGGATCGTGAAGCTCGAAATATCTAATAAGCTACTGCTTATTGAAATTCTCTCGATTTTCCGTTTGAGCTTTACATTGTATCTCATTTCCATAAGTGCAAATCAGAGAAGCTTGTTATGTTATTTGTAATTAATGTTGGGACTTGTTTCGAAATAAACTTTAGTTTTCATCAATATTGAAACCGTTGTTAATACATACGACGAACACTTATTCAAACTTAGGCACTTTGATAAATTACTTAATGGTCGTATTGTGCATTAAGTAGATAAATAGGTACACATCTTTGATTTGAAAGAGCAATCGGTGGAATTGGTGAACGTACGACGGGTAAATGCACATAAACCATTTTTAAATAAAGTATTTAAACTGAATTACTATGATTATTATTTGTTACATTAATTTAAAATACGCTATCGCAATTTCAGTGCACTTGCACCATTGATGAGCTTTTCAAGAGGTATTTTAAATTAATGCAACAGATAAATATAGTTATTATAATCTAAAATAAGTGAAAAAGCACTTAAACCAACCTAAGCCGATTCGTAAGCATCGGAACACCTTTCGTGTTTCATACTTAAAGGAGTTTGCACAGTATAATGGTTGTGCGGATGAGGTGCCTGTCGAGTTGACACATAAAGCTTAACTTTCACCTAATTATAGTCATATTTGTTCGAGACTAACGTTACATGGTATTTTTGTCATACATTAAGCAAAGTTTAAAAATAAATAAAACATCATCAGTAACAGCCCAATTGTTGAACATAGGCACGTCTTAATTTTTTCACAGCTTTCAATCATTCCAATCACCACCGCACACCCGTTGTACCCGCTGTACCCTGTATGTTAAGATAAATAACAAATATTCTGCAAAACAACTTATAAATTATAAAAAAAAAATGATCCTTGACAATACTGAACAGTAAAATAATTTAAATCGACTTCACATTAAAATTATAAGAAATATTTTGTTATGTCATATTACCATGAAAGTAAATGAGTGTTAGATCAGCTGCTGGAGTTCCTAATCGATTGTCCTTGAAATACCTACCAGGCTATTGTGCACTTCGTTTCTATAAGTTAATCGATTTTAAATTATAACGACTCTAGAGGAAAGGGTCATGTGTGGATCATCTTATGTAATCAAGTTAACCCGTTGGTACTTTAATATGAAGATATAACATTTTATACTACTAACACGTGGTAAATTCTAGAGATGAAACGAATTTCAGTTAACTTATCCAAATTATCAACCGGCTTAGTTTTAGTGCGATAGATAATATTTATGACACCAAAGTTTACTTTTATATTTGTCGATAAATAATATACGTTTATAAATAATATAATAATATACCTTTTCACAACCTTAAGATTTACTCTTATTTTGCCGATACTCTGTTGTCAAAATATGTTACCATTTCACTTGTTTCGTAGACCCTGTTGAAAATCTAAATGTGAATTGGATATGGAGGGCAAAAGAGAGAAGAATATTGAATGAAATATTCCTCGGCCAGAAGTGTACAGGGATAAATTTAAGAGAATAAAATTACAAATATTTTTATAGCAGTAATGTGAACTAGAGCTTTCTCTTAATTCAATGCTCAGAACACTATCACTCTCTCATTAATCATGAAAGCTTCATTTTACTTGACAATGAAGGGATGGCTGAAGGGATAAACCACGTTGAAATTACTTCGACAAGCTATGCGAAGATATGAGCTGTGGATCGTATGCGGAGTTGAAGAGGATCGTATGGGATAGGTACAGCGCAATGGAATGAAAGATGCAACATTTTGCTGCAAATCATTTCTCAGGATTGAGACCGTAAAGAGAAAAACTCGTAAGCTTATGTCATAATTATTGAGAAAATCTTGGGCAACAATCTTATTTATGTAAATTTTGCCGAATATACATAATCCGGTATCTGACTAAATAACAATCTGTTTTATAACAAGTAAATTTTTATCTACATACTCAAACTTGGGAAAGTACAAGTAGCAATATGTGAATATATATATAAGAACTACGAAATGTTTACGTTATATTCGCTTCAGATAATATTTACCGAAACCAACATTGCTCAGATACTTAGGCTATGTTATTATTATTATTGTAAGATACTCTTTGAAAGTGAGGGTAAGAGAGGTTTCAGAACCCAAACTACTAATGGTCTGGAATGTATTTATAATGGAGGTAGACAGGTGCTTTTTACTAAGTATCATCGTTTTCCTCAAAATAACTTTGATCTATAATTCCTAGATTAAATAAATATATTAATGGGAAAAAGGTCGACATGATTCGATATGCTTACGATATAGCACTGCTCGCAGACTCCGAGATGGAGCTGAACGAAGCCTTACGAAAAATGGAAAGTATACTGCCGTCAAAGTACAACATGAAAATAAATACATACAAAACAAAATGAATGGTCGTTGGAAGGGAGGAAGCGACTGCGAACATTGCCATAAATGGAGTGAGCATCAAACAAGTAAGAGAATTCGTGTACTTGGGCAGCAGAATATACCAGGATGGACGCTCCAAATCGGAAATTGTGAGCAGAATAAACCAGGCAAGGATTGCCTTTAACAAAAACTCGAAGATATTGGAATCCCCAAATATTGATTTAAGCGTAAGGAAGAACCTTACTAAAGCCTTTGTATGGAGCATTCTGCTTTATGGTTGTGAGACGTGGACCATCAGCAAGAGGGAAAACGGACGGTTGGCGGCCTTTGAGATGTGGTGCTACAGACACATGCTGAAGATCCATTGGTCGGAACACGTCGAAAACGAAGAAGTATTAACCAGGGTATGCGAAAAAAGGCAACTTCTTAAGAGAATCAGCCAACAACGAGCTAACTGGATTGGCCACAACATCAGGCACCCAGGACTACTCATCGCCATCCCGGAGGGTAAGACCGAGGGGACAAATGGCAGAGGCCGACCAAGAGATGCGTATATGGACCAACTGAAGAGGGACATGAACTGTGGCTCATACGTAGAGCTGAAAAGACTGGCTGAGAATAGGGAGGAATAGAGAAGAAAAACCAAACTCGTTGCAGACCAATCCAATGGATTGTAACTCATTATACATATATAATATATTGAAATTCACATTAGATAGCATACGTGTGCCTAATTGAATTTATCAAATTTGGATAGCTAAGTAGGTATTATTATTTAGTGGATAATATTTAAAAATAGTTTAGTCAATAAAGGCAACCAACTCGTTGTGTAGATCTCTTTTTTTAAAACTGTTTATTTTGTTTAACCACACCATCATGGAAACTCCTACTAATTTGGTAGCCGTAGATTAGCTACGTGTTGTCCTCTACGTGCTAATGCTAAAGCATTTAAGATATTCAAGATGGGTAGCAATTGAGGACATTCAAAACCTTATTCGTTATGTTCAAGGCACATAAACACAGGACACTCGAAAACTTACTTATAAGAGTAAAATACCTATTCTTTATAGTTCCATGTTTTTTTTTTATATAGGTAGGTATATTTTTTTTAAAAGATGTATCTGAGTTTTTGTTATAAACCCAAATACAACCTTACACACTTTTCACAGTAAGATTAAAGCTTGTGTCTCTTTGTGCAACTCAATAATAAATAAATAAATAAAGGGGAGTTTGCCGGCACCTGGGATCGAACCACGAACCTAATGTTCATGAGGCCGAGACTTTACCTCCTGGCTACCGACGAACTCGTTCCAACAAAATGTTTCATTATTTTACTATACTATACCCTCACGCCATGTCCCAGGAGGGGTAGGCAGAGAGAACGGAACGCCATATAGATCTATCCTTACATACTTTTTTCGCTTCCTCTACATTCATCCAGTTTCTCATACATGCACGCCGATTTCTCTTACTCAGCACGCGTCCGTCCTTAAGAATTTGGTCCACGTGATCAAGCCACTTGGTTCTTGGACGTCTGCGCTTCCTCACACTCCTTCTTTCAGATAAATCCTCTCATCCTCTTCGTCATCCTTTCATCTTGCATTCGCTCAACAATTCCAAACCATCTCAACTTGTTTACACGCATTCTGTCCACAACACTCCTCTCACATCCGCTCATTCTCCTGATATCCTCATTCTTCACTATATCTCGCAACGTTTTACCAACCATTCTTCTCAGTGAACGCATCTCCACAGCATTTATTCCACTCTCATCCTTTTTCAACCACGTCCAAGTTTCGCTTGCATACATAAGTTTCGGTACCAGAATGGTATTGTGCACTAGCATTTTTGCCATGTTCGACATATTGCTATTACTAACAATGGGTCGAAGTGCACCATTCATCTTAATAATTATTTTTAATTGAAAATAAAAGAAACTTTGTATATTTTTCCACTAGAATAACTTTAATTAGAGTTAAAACGTTTTCGGAACTACTTGTTCCATCATCAGTAACAATAGGTACCAAACATTTGTTTGGTTTGGAAACATTCGAAAAATTAATAATTATATTTAGTCATTTGTCATTGATATAATCGTTTCCTAAAGAGTACGATTCTCGTGGAAATGACATGTTAAAAAAGTCATGGGTAATGCTTTACCAAAATGGTAGGTGAAAGAAAAATAATAAGTTTAATTTTAATAATATGGATGAAAATTATGAAATTCTGAATGCAGCTGTATCAGGTAGATATCTACATAATAAATTTAATACAAACATTATAGCGGTCAAACATTTTATACCTACATATGCGGAGTTAACAAACACACATTATATTATTTTGATTCGCCCCACAATTGAGTTATGTTTAATTAGAAAACCTCAAAATTCGTTATTAAATTGGATGAATTATGTAGTCGCTACTTTGTTCGATTAATTTAATGTAATATATTACGATATATTATTCTTACCATACAGTATTCAGAGTTGAATAAGTTTGTATTATTGTTATTATTGTGCATGTACTAGGTATTTCAATTGTATCCTGGCAGAGTTACTAAGTTGCAACTTGCAAGACTTTAGGAATAAAATTATGATCTGTTGTGTAGCTAGCTGTATTTAACTCGAATAAAGTTATGACTTGAAATTTCCTTCAGGGGTGAAAATGAAATAAATCAAATTCAAAACATCGTTATAGTATTGGATTTGAAAAGACCATTAGGTACCGCTTGAAAAATTTGTTATTACTTATCTATGCAAGTTAGAAAAATTAATAATTGAAAGAAATAAGTGTAAGAAAAATACTGAACAATATACCTTATCTTTGTTTACTACACTCCGAAGGTAGGTAAGCGACGGAAAGTTTGTACATAATATGTAATGTTTTACGTGGAAATCTTTTTAAATGATTTTATAAATGGGTTTGAATTTTCAATAAAAACCGGTTATTTTTTCTTCTTATTAGTTTTATTAGCTAGGTACTTACTTAAATGCATGTTTCTTACATGCAGCTGATCTGCTGGCTACCCCACTTGTGGGATATGCCGTGATGGTATAGTATATAGTATATAGTATATAGTATATAGTATACTTACTTAAAATATAAATCAGTCACGATATGTTATGAACGATTAACTCAATATTGATTTTACTCATTTCAAAATGAAAATTAGCACAAATATATATTCATATTATTTTATATTAGAATTTTAGCACAAATGTAAATTAATTAGTATTGCTATTGCGTGGAACACCTGGCAAAGAATTGTTCTCTCACTCTTTTTCATAAGTTTTTGAGTGTCCTGTAAAACGCAGGTGTTAGAAAAAGAAAGACATTTTAAATCTAAAGTCAGCGATGAGGTTTACCAGTCAACTGACTGCCTTAACATAATGATGGCATGGAGAAGACAATCAGCTAACTACCTCACTTGTGGCTTGTGGGATATGGATAAATTGAATAGGATTCATAAACTGAAATATCTCATCAATCAAATGAATTCGCCGAATCTCACATAGATACGCAGATATCTTTATACTAATTTTATACATGTTTATGAAACGATATATATGTAGCTTCACTATATTATAATAATTTATCCTTTTGCGAAAATCCTACGAAATAAGTACATATTTTTTAACTTCAAAACTAAAGATGTAATTTATTTCGATTACTGGAAACAACATTTCCATCTCTTTTCATAGTATTGCAATATCTTTCATACTATTCGCAAGTATTCTTCCATAACTTAGTTTGCTGATAATATAACACTGTATACTTTGATTGTATATTATTTATACATACTTGTCCATAAACTGTTTCATACTTTCTCAAGTTTTAATTGAAATCAGACTTTCATTTGTTTTTATTTAATCTTAAGAGACATGATTGTCTCTGTGCTGATAAATAATAACGGTTTTGATTCAACAAAAGTAATTAAATAAACTACGAGTATTGTATCAACTGAACCGATATCTCTTCTGGAGGCAGCAAGTTTTCAATTTCATGATTAAATGAAACAAATAGAGAAAATGCAAGAATACTTGATAGCAAAAGATTATTACAAAATCAAATCATTTTGTTGAAAACATTTTCTGAACACAAAGAGCACCAGCATCAAAAGAAGAAAAGGAGACACCTTCTGTTCAGATACTGTTTCGTCATGTTTTTACATATAATATAAGATTCATTCCTGACTTTGGGACTAGATTGATATGTGTGAATTTTCTCTTCATGATAAACACAATGAAACAACTTCTTTTTTTAGTACGTTTATTATCCATAAACATTTAAAGAGTAATTCATAAAAGAAAACTTTGCAAAACTTAAATTATTATAAAGCACAATTAACAAATATATTAACGGGAAGTCTTCAGCAAAGACCAGTTATCCCGCTCCTTTACCCAAGTTAGAGTTCGTCGGTGGCCTGGAGGTAGAGTCTCGGCTTTATGCACAAAAGATACGCAGTTCAATCCCAGGTGCCAGCAAAC
Organism: Athripsodes cinereus; assembly: GCA_947579605.1. Taxonomy (NCBI): domain Eukaryota; kingdom Metazoa; phylum Arthropoda; class Insecta; order Trichoptera; family Leptoceridae; genus Athripsodes; species Athripsodes cinereus. Next base: position 24,813,899 of record OX388311.1, on the reverse strand, counting down.
TCCCTTTTCACGACAAAAACTTTTTGCTTACTGTGAAAGGAGTATAAGGAAATAAATATTTGAGTTTATAGCAAAAACTCAGATACATAAAAAACTAGCCATCTCGTGGGAGATGTCATGGTAACATGGTAAAATGGACGACCGGTGTGGCGTGGAGGCTAACGCACTTGCCTTTGAGTCACTAGGTCCCGTGTTCGATTCCCGGCCAGGGCAAAATGAAGAATGACCTTTTTCAGATTGTCCTGGGTCTGGGTGTTACATGTATATGTGTAGTGCATTGTATATATGTGTACCATCGCGTTAGTACCCATTATACAAGATTCACATCTTAGTTTGGGACTAGCTCGGCCTGTGTGAATTGTCTATACATGTTATAATATTATATGAAGATAGTTTTTTTATGTCTTTAATATTTTTATCTCAATTCAACGATGAGGTTTGCCGCTCATCATGAGTGTCTTAATTTTACATTTAACTGTTCTGCAGGCTGTCAGATACACGTGAAGTGAACACACGTGTTCCTAAATGAATTATGACTGGAAACCCAGATGGTAGGAGAAAAGCGAGGTAGGAGAACGAAGATAAAAAGGATGAGGCACAGCTTCTCCGGGTGGTAAATTGTAAATCGGCCGCTGAGGACACAAATGTTGCGGAAGGCTAAGGCTCGATAAATAGAGACAGAGAGTGACCTCAAGACATAGATAGAGAGTGACCAGCTGGCTTCATCACTTGTGGGATATGCCGTAAAGGCACAGTATTATTCATATTTTTTTATTAAAAAATCACGCACGATATACATATTGTTAACGCCTGCATTCATTATTCGAGTGTTATGATTAATGATTATATTTTCAATTGAATTATCGTATTATAATAACTCTTTGATATTCTATAAATACAAAAGAAAGTGATTGATTTTTATTATTCTTCGTTATTAGATTTCCTTTCTTTCGTGAAAAGGTTGTTTTTGTGTCTACATTGTACTAGATAGTATTGAATTGTTATTATTACCTGAAGGAACTGAATCCTCTCTCCCAATTCCTGAACAAAGTGTAACTAACTATAAACAAAAGATACAATGTAGATTATTGGGAAAAGGGACTTATCACTCAAGACATAGATTTTTATACTATATTGTATTTAAAAATAGTCGATGAGATACCTACATGCCGCATATTCTGAATATTTTATTATTTATTCGCACAGAAAAGATGACTTTTAGTATGTTTATCACATGTACCTACTTGGTTCACCAACAACCCTCTTGTGAGATATTTCGTGAGATAAATAGAAAGAAAATAACAAAATTTAAAAAAAATCATTGGTACATTATTTTTGATTAGATCCTACTTTCTACATTTTTTGTATGTATTTAAAAACTGTTCAGCATTTAAAAAGCTTACATTTAGTCTTGAGAGGACGGGAGAAGGTATTTATAAATAATCCAGTGAAGTAAAGTTTGTATTTCAAAAAAGAAATCTTAAGTACTGAAAAGGTCAGATTAATTTTAATAAATATGATTCTTTCTGAAATAAAAACAAAATGGCTCGCTAAGATGCAAGTAAATATTATTACCTATAGGTACAATAATGTATTTTATTCTTCCTATAACAATTAATATTTAAAAAAATTATCGTTTTTTTAGCCTCAGTTGCTCAGGTCTTGAAGATGGTTCGTTCAGCCTTTTACTATATCAGGCAGCTGAGCGATATGTCACTAAATTTCTGCCTAAGAGCACCATTGAGCATTTGGTGATAACTTTTGTGGTAATTATATAATTACTGCAACATTGTATACGCTGGACTGCTTAGCAGCTTTCTCACCCAGCTGGCTTTCGACAGAATTGCGCAACTTATTTGCCGAGAGCGCAAAATTGGCGATATGGCTCTTCTAGAGCGATTATACAGGTTGAGAGCTTAGGTATGGGTGCCATTAAAACGTACCTATGATTAATGGATTTATCAAACGCCACGAATATTCTCCACAATTCAAACTCAAAAAGGTATAAAATGACGCTAAGATGAAACTTATAATTTTTTAATTAAAAATAGCTAAATAAAAGCGTTTCCATTATTATCTCACTTATTCACATACGATGATAGCAACAAGTACAAAAACCGGTGGATTTACTGCATTAAAACCAATAATAAGAAAAAATAAGTAAAAATATTCATTCAGTTTAATGGCAAAAATCATCGATGATTATTATGTTTTCCATATCTTAGTGATATTTTTAAACACATCAAGCTTAAAATAAATAACTCAATCAAAATAATGTTACCTTTGATGAAAATCTCTCCCTGATAAGATTCTACGTAGAAAGGTACTTGTAAAATCTTCAACACGTTAACAGAATTTCTCTTTCACATCTCTCTCTGCTACTGTGTCTCTGATAACGTTATTGAGTTATATCAGGTCGGCCATTCCTACTTGTATTGGATTGCCAATATAACAATAATAATCGAGATAACAATAACTCAGTTCATTCGTAAATATGTTTGTATGTTTATGCAATGTACTTTATAGACACTTTAAATAGGAAAAACATAATAACGTAAAATGATGCGAAAGTCTCACTCTTTAGGGGTTGTTTTTTATGTTGAAAGCATTATTCCTTTATATCTTATTTATTGACAAAGATATCACAGCAAAGTTAGCATACAGATATTACAGGTTTTTATAACTCCTCATAATGCGATAATGTGGGAATTGAATATACCTATTGTACTGCAACTTTTGTCAAAACACAACATTCAATTTGTTGAACATTTATATATACTGAGTTACAATCCATTGGATTGGTCTGCAACGAGTTTTGACTTATTTCTCCACTCCTCCCTATTCTCAGCCAGTCTCTTCAAATCCATATATGAGCCACAGCTCATGTCCCTCTTCAGTTGGTCCATATAGGCGTCTCTCGGTCGACCTCTGCCATTTGTGCCTTCGGTCCTGCCCTCTGCGATTGCGATGAGCAGTCCTGGGTGCCTGATGTTGTGGCCAATCCAATTAGCTCGTTGTTGGCAGATTCTTTTGAGGAGTTGCCTTTTTTCGCCAACCCTGGTTAACACTTCTTCGTTTTCGACGTGTTCCGACCAATGAATCTTCAGCATGCGTCTATAACACCACATTTCAAATGCCGCTAACCGTCCGCTTTCCCTCTTACTGTTGGTCCACGTCTCGCATCCATATAGCAGAATGCTCCACACAAAGGCTTTAGTGAGATTCTTCCTCACGCTTAGATCAATATTAGGGGATTCTAATATTTTGGATTTTTTGTTAAAGGCAATTCGTGCCTGGTTTATTCTGCTCACAATTTCTGATTTGGAGCGTCCGTCCTGGTTTATTCTGCTGCCCAAGTACACGAATTCTCTTACTTGTTTGATGCTCACTCCATTTATGGCAATGTTCGCAGTCGCTTCCTCCCTTCCAACGACCATACATTTTGTTTTATCTTTATTTATTTTCATGTTTTACTTTGACAACAGTATACTTTCCATTTTTCCTAAGGCTTCGTTCAGCTCCATCTCGGAGTCTGCGAGCAGTGCTATGTCGTCAGCATATCTAATCATGTCAACCTTTTTCCCATTTATTTTTACTCCTGTCCAATTCTTCATGTCTTCTCTGAGTTCATCAATAGCTTGCTGTATATAGCAGTTAAAGAGTGCTGGCGACATTGAGCATCCCTGTCTTACACCTTGTTCTACTCTCGCTTCTGCGCAGCTCTCTCCGCTTTTAATTACAGCCATTTCATTCTTGTATAGGCTCCAGATTGCTCTTCTGTCCTTATAGCTCATTCCTATCTGGTTTAGAGTCTTAAAAAGTTGTTCCCATTCTACTTTATCGAATGCTTTTTCTAGGTCGATGAATGCTACATACGTGTTTCTATTCACTGTTATTCTCTTTTCAAGAACAAGTCTTAGACTCAGAATTGCATCTCTTGTACCTGTCTCTTTGCGGAATCCAAATTGATCTTCTGATTGAGCATTGAACATTTACCGAATAATTATTTTGGAAGATGAGGACTAGGAGAGCCGACCCCAAGTAAATAGGATAAAGGCGAAGGCGAAGAAGAAGAATAATATTTACCGAAGTGAACAAAAATAATATCTCGTATTACCTTATACAAATGTTGTATTTGAATAAATAAATAAAAACTAGAATATTGTAAAAAATAAAACACTAATTTGGTTCCTAAATTATTTTTCCCATTTTGTAGCTATTTTATATCTCAAAGAAGTAGGTTCCTACCTACTTATGCTTACATCTGTACATTTAATATTTTCCCCGTGCAAAGTCGGGTATAAAAACGCAAGTAAGTACACATATAACTAACTGGATACAATTTGATACAAAATTACACAAGACGGACAGAATTACGAAGAGTTTGTATCGAAGGGTTTCTGCTGCTGAAAGGACAATTGAAAAATTTATTACTATCGATTTGAATTGTTTCATTCTCTAAATTACATAACAAGATGATAAAAGTAATTGGCATGTCTTATCTGATTAGAATGGTCTTATTGAATTTGTACAGGAATCGATTCATCCGGTAGTGATAAGATGTATCTGCCAACATCTTATTATTGAAGGACCTTCCTCTTTGAAAATGTAGGTATCTACCTGTTTTGTCACATTTTATGTAAATATATCTTTACCTTACGATATCACGCCAAAATAAAACATCATTGAGAATATATACATAAATAATTGATGCTTTAAAATTCCTACAGAAGCTCTCTAAAGCTTTTTCCTTTATCATTTCAGTGTTTTATGACATTTCCAATATAGGTACTTATACCTGCTTTATTAAAATAATGTATTAAACTGGAACACAATTATACTTGATGAAATAGCGTAACAAAAGATTAAAATTAAATAAAAATATATAGAATGATATACGTAATAAATATTAAAACCAATAATGAAACTTCCGTTGATGTCCATATAACAGATTTTTTTTTTATGTAGGTAAGTAATTTAAAACTTTAGGACTCCACGGATTTACTCGTTTTCATTCACAACGTGTGTAATGCCATTACCAACTCCAACGTTTCAATAAAAGCAATCAATGTTTTATGTAACGTGTGTCTTCTAGTATAACGACAATAACAATACTATCAAGTACCTTCTTCTATATGATACCTATATTGAATGTAACAGGTACTTGGAATGATTACCTACATATTTTATAGAATGTAGGTAATCCAGTGCTCATTTTAGTTAAATTCATTTTTTTTTCCCTTTACGCCGCATTTCTTGTGAGCTAGGCGTAGAGTACTGATCTCTAGATTCCATCTACTTACTAACTTCTTTTGAATCGTCCATGTTCTCATAATTTTTTTTTATCTTTACACAGTTATTGAAAATTTAATGCACGTTACCAACAATCACCCAAGTCTTTGACGATTTTGACATGAATCATGGTACTAATTCCTAACATATTATGTTATAGATATATTATTATGTTTCAAATATATCTGACTATAACAGTTTAAGTGCACTTTGTAAAGTATACCCGAGGGCAGAAGATCGTTAGAGAGACCAAGACTAAGACTCTTTGCTAAATAACTGAAAGCTGGATAAAACAAATGTTGAAGACAAACTGGCAATACTCAGCCCAGAATCGAAAGGCTTAGAAATCCATGGTTTCGCAAGCCTAATACTCTACATGTCTACAAGGCTGCCCTGCTAAGTGAAAACACAGTAATTACCAAAACACAAATGTGTCGGAATCGCAGACCAAGTTTCAAACTACCTTTTTGTGTGTATTTTTTTCAAGTATTAAAAAACAATCATGCCGCAATCGTCACAAATATCACAGGTATTCAGTTATTTTCGAAACATTGTTCCTATAAATAGACTAATTTAGATATTTGTGACGACTGTGGCATGTTTGTTTTTTAATACTTGAAAAAGTACACACAAAAAGTAGTTTCAAACTTGGACTGCGATTCTGACACATTTGTGTTTTGGTAATTACTGTGTTTTCACTAAACAAGGCAGAAGGTATGTTCGGATATCGAAAGTTTTTTTTTTTTTTTTTTTTTTTGATCGAACCACGGACAAGTTATTTAATATAACAGTTGATTAAAAATAACCGGGTACTTACATAACATTATTTATATCTGGTGGAAAGTGAGTGTGGGTTAGATGAGAAATTTTATTACAATAAGTAGATACATGCATTGTATAGATACATGTATATAATTGCAAAACCAGATTCAGCACTTAAGTAATTTAAATCGTTTTATACTATCTAATATCTTACAGGTTGACGTTGGCGCTTATTTTATCCTCAGTCACCACAATAATAATAATATACAAATGAAAGTCTAGATGCCAGGACTTCCCCGATATATTTACTGAATAACTTTTTGAATAAGGTTTTGCTTCTTATTTATTTTGAATAATGTAAAAGTCTCACTTCAAGGTAAAGATTAAAAGTTAACATCAACCAATAACGGGGGGAGCTTAATGCTAGAGCCGGCTAGCAATACACTGCCTTAGATAGAAGGGCATGGAGATAGATTGTTTCCACCGTAATTACCTACTGTCCGGCAAGCGGAAGTATGATAGTAAGTAGTAGTGAATTCACACTCTGAAGTCATATCTAGTTTTTCGGTCTTCTCTGCCTTAGGCATAAACAACAAAGGATGTACAATAGATAAGTGGAAAGTATTAGAATATTGTGTAAGAGACCACAAAGTTATATTAATTTTATAAAGTACCTATATTTTATAACATTATGAACAGACTAAGGGATCGGGTGACTAGGTGCAAAATTAACCAGCAGAGGTGGGGATTTTTTGATGGTAAGGACACTAGCTGCAACTGCGGGGAGGTGCAGAGTGATTCTCGCTTATTGCAATGAATGCATGTAATGAGAATGACCTAATGATGACAAATGACAAAGCAATATACGTTGCTGCATAAGTAACCAGCAACACATCATCTTAAGCCCAGTCACTATACCAACCATTTTCAAAAACTAATTTATTTTTATTTTCCTACATACCTACCTATTTACTTCAAACACAAATGTAAAATTTACTTTTTATAAATACCATTATAGTTGAAAATGGATTACTGTATACGTGTGTATAATGATCCAACCCTCATTTTTCTCCCCCGTACTATTATCCCTCAATCCCGCGCTTAATACATCTTTTATCCCAGTGGATTTCTTCTTGACAGTTTATGGTTTTACTTGACAGTTATCACGGAAACTGAATAAATGTTATAGGACCATCGTTTCACAATACAAAAAAGAACATAAAAGTATTACAGTTGGTGACAGGTTTCTGATGGTTTTTATTCATTTTTATGTTGAAAAGAGTATTGAATCATTGAATGTATACATTAACATTTGTTTACATAAAAAAATCATTTTTGTCGCTTTGTTCTGATATAACACAGACTTATAGTAGATTCGCTATAAATTTGCCCACAAAATATTATATTAATTGTGTCGGTGCACACGTAGTAGAATTCCATAATAATGCAATTTGAAACAAGTGTTCCTTTCTACTATTGTTTGTTAATCGCAGAGAGACGTCTTTCGACTTATAAGGTCATTATCAATCGATTGATAATGACCTTATAAGTCGAAAGACGTCTCTCTGCGAATTAACAAACAATAGTAGAAAGGAACACTTGTTTCAAATTGCATTACCACAAAATATTAATATTTTTTTTATCTCCATAACTAACAAATATTGAAACAATTTATTTAAAAAATAATTATTTGTTTCCTATAAATGTTTCATACAAGAACAATGCATTATACATATTCTAAAAAATACTAGGTACTTATAATGTTTAGAAAAATATAAATGATACTTAAGAAATCGAATGAATCATACAGAATGCGTGTAAACAAGTTAAGTTGATTTGAACATGTTGAGCGAATGCACGATGAAAGTATGACGAAGCGGATGTTTTTATCAGAAAGAGGGGGTGTGAGAAAGCGCGGACGTTCAAGAACCAAGTGTCTTGATCACGTGGATCAAATTATTAAAAACGGCCGCGTGTTGAGCAAGAGAAATCGGCGTACATCTATGAAAAAATGGATGAATGTAGAGGAAGCGAAAGATGTATGCAAGGATTGATCGATGTGTTCGTTCCGTTTTCTCTGCCTACCCCACCAGGGACACAGCATGAGGGTAAAGATAGAAAGATAGATAAAATATGATTGTTCGCACAACTTTTTTTTTCTTTAAAGTTTTAGTCTGTATTAAAGTTCATTGTTTAAATTAAATAAAACAGTTGTGATAAAAAGAACATAGAATTTTTCAGAAAAAAATACAAAACGTTATGTCATTTCCTGCAAAGATGAAACTTTAAAACTGTGCTTTTGTTTTTTCAGCCTGCTTAATTTCTTATCTTACAAAATATTTATTTTTAATTCACGGACTACACGAGCGCCCTTTTTTGTGATCACTTATAAACATCCTCCTCCGAGATCATATTTTTAAAAATTAATTAAAACACTGGTCCTCTTAATTGTTTAATTTATTTTATTTATTTACGGCAAAGCAGAAGTAATACTTGTGAAATAAGAATGACAGATAACAGCAAACGTGAGAAAAATTTATTAAAGAGAAATACGGTCAACTCCGCAGGGAGTTTACGGAGTTAAATTCTGTACCTGAGAGCCATTTAGTCTTAAGTACTAAAATGCCATTTTGAAATTCAATTTTTTAATTAAAAAAAACTCAATATTTTACTAGTACCTAATAAGCTGTATGTAGTATACACAGCTTATTACATAGACCCTATATTATAGACCCAAAGCATTTCTGTACTAAAGACTCACGACTAATGTGTTTTTTTCGCTTTTTTCGTAACTTTGGTATTTTTGTCAAAAATGCACTTAAGTCTTAATGGCTCTCAGGTACCGAATTAAAGTTAAGTGTTTGACATGTTGGACATAAATAAATCCAATTTCGCTTTTAAATAAAAAATTTAACCTACATAGTTTTTTCATCGAGAAAACATTTGACAAAAAATACCAAGTAACATATCATATACTTGTATACAATTCACACAAATCGAGCTATGTAGTCTCAGGATATGAATCTTGTTTTATGGGCACTATAATAGCACAATGATACGCACACGTAAATGCACTTAGCACATAAACACGTGACTATCAGACCCATTGAAAAAGATTTTTATTTATTTTGATCTGACTGAGAATCGAATCCTGGACCTCGTGACACAAAGACAAGAACGTTACCTCAGTGCCATACCGGCCGCTTGTTAAATCTACTTTTTTAAAATGTACTATACAATATTATACCCTCACGCCATGTCCCAGGGTAGGCAGAGAGAACGGAACGCCATAAAGATCTATCCTTACATACTTCTTTCGATTCCTCTACATTCATCCAGTTTCTCATACATGCACGCCGATTTCTCTTACTCAACACGCGTCCGTCCTTAAGGATTTGGTCCACGCGATAAAGCCACGTGGTTCTTGGACGTCCGCGCTTCCTCACACCCCTTTCTTTCAGATAAAAACATCCTCTTCGTCATCCTTTCATCTTGCATTCGCTCAACATGTCCAAACCATCTCAACTTGTTTATACGCATTCTGTCCACAACACTCCTCTCACATCCGCTCATTCTCCTGATATCCTCATTCTTCACTCTATCTCGCAACGTTTTACCAACCATTCTTCTCAGTGAACTGTATTCAATTGAAATCTTTAAAAAAAAAACGTAAGCTTGTCTTAAATACTATTAAAGAAAACAATGCGAGTTCAATCTTTGTCTGGAAAAATCAAGTTCTTATTATTTGTTAACGGGCATTTAACGTAAAAAAAAAACAAAGTAATACGATCTAAATAATCTGAAAATATAAAAAAAAAATACTATACTATACCTACCCTCACGCCGTGTCCCAGGTGGGGTAGGCAGAGAGAACGGAACGCCATGTCGCTCTATCCTTATATACTTCTTTCGCTTCCTCTACATTCATCCAGTTTCTCATACATGCACGCCGATTCCTCTTACTTAACACGCGACCGTCCTTGAGAATTTGATCCACGTGGTTAAGCCACGTGGTTCTCGGACGCCCGCGCTTCCTCACACCCTCTCTTTCAGCTAAATACACCCTCTTCGTCAATCTTACACCATCCATTCGCTCCACATGACCAAACCATCTCAATTTATCTACACGCATTCTATCAACAACACTCCTCTAGCATCCACTCATAAAAAAAAATCGTTTTAGAAATTCAAATAAGTATGTTTGTATAGTCGCGTATCGTTATTTAAATACACAAGGTTTACATAAGTTTTAGAACGGTTTTTGTATCTGGACAAAGAAAGTTCGAGACTAGAATCCAAGAACAGTAGGTACCTACGCAGAAGTGAGCACTGAGCATAAACAGCTGACAAGACGATCTGATGATAGTAAAGATGTAGCAAACAATGTCAATGGGAGAGATAGGTAGCGACAGACAAAGTGTCGTCAAAGTCCGAATGGGAGGATTTTGATGAAAGGTACAAAGTTAAGGTATTCATCATTTTTATGCATACATAAAAATAGTTTATTATATTTTACTTGGAATGATGGTGATTATTGCTAGTAATAATACTAAAAAATTCTGAATAAAAAAACTCATTATCGTGAATACAGCTGGTGTATAAAAATAAAATAAAAATAATTATTATAATAATGCTACAAAGGATATTATTACACAGAGAAAATAATAAGTATAAAAAAGGTTATTGTATATATTATAATATTATAGTAACTACCTATACCGCAACAATAACAGAAGGAGTTGGTTGGTGTGTATGTATAATATAATAGGTACTATGTTGAAAAACCTTTATTAAAAGCTGCCTTGCGGTCTGGAGAATTTATTCTGAGTTTTTAATATTATGTCTGTCATCATGCTGGCTGTGTTAGTCGACGAATGAAGAGAACGAAAGTAGAGAGAGAGAGAGAGAGAGAGAGACATGAATAAAGACGAAAAGAGTAATCATGACTGCAGAGTCGTAGCAGTACTAGTAAGTAGAAATTTTCAAGATCGATTTCTCAATATACTCTTAATGTGGCTGTTATTTTGAATACACTGTTTTTTTCTATCTATAATTATTTATTATTTTATTCTTCAGTGAACATTGCTACAGTATTTCAGTATATCATAAAAGCTGCTTGTGTAATTGATTGTGGCTATGCAATTCAACTACATAGTTTTAAGAACTTCAATCTGGTCTTAATATATTTTGTATAATTTTGGCAAACAACTGGTATGTAGTAAATACGTAACTGTAAGTTTATTTTATGTTCTTTTGTAAAACAATGGAGTCGGTGGACATTAACGGTTGTATTTAATTTTGGGGAGGATTTTGTCGGGGATAGCCCTTCAGGAAAACCTTGAGCCCTTCCTTGAGAAGAATTTGCATAAAGAGTATGGATGACATGGGAATTGACATTCCTGCAATATCCATGGCTGAGGGAGGGTGCAACCCTTAATGTAGGTATATCATAAAAATCAGGAACGAGGTAAATTGAATCAAGTATTTCTTTCTGCTATAAATTACGATCACAAGAGGGAGTGATAAGTCAAGATTGATAATGACCTAATAAGGTCATTACCACGGACCCTCGTGAACAAGGGGTCCGTGGTTCGATCCCAGGTGCGGGCAAACTCCCCTTTTACGACACAAGCTTTTAGTAGCTTACTGTGAAAGGTGTATAAGGTTGTATTTGGGTTTATAACAAACAAAACCCATATATATCTTTTTTTTAAAAAAAAAAAAGTTTAAAGACGTCTCTCTCGTGATCAATTATTTATAGTAGAAAGAAACACTTGTTCCAATTTACCTAATTATGGCGTTCTACTACGTGTGCACCGACACAATTAATGAAAATAACAGTTATAGGTACATATGTACAATTCAATGTAGGAACAGAGGGCGAGTTTATCGTTGGAATGAGATATCTTCCAACTAACCCGTTTTTTTTAAATTTAATTAAAAGAAACGTAGATTTACCTATTCATCAACAGAAAAAGCAGAAAAAATAAAACATGCACACACATTTAGACCATAGGTATACAACCAGTACCTATGCAGAATGTAAGACTAAAAAAAACAAAACAAAGAAAAGTAAAAACACACATGCAAGCAACATTTATTTATATTTACATATATTTAAAAGTGAATGTTTGAATGTGGAGGAAGCGAATGAAATATGTAATGATATTTCAAACTGGCCTGCAGTTTTCTCTAGCCATCCCACAAAGCACATGCCATGAGAATAATGTATAGAATGATAGACGGGATGCTGATCAATCAGATTTTGATAATAATAACCAAATATAAACATTGTAGGTGCCACTGAGGGTTACTCTATCTGTCCACTAGTTATAAATTTAGACACAGTTAATCTAAATAGTTAAGATGGACTTTGTAATAAGGGTTATCCTAAGGGCATGTTGAAATATCGGATCTATGCGAAGCTTTTTCTTAATGTGAAAAAGTCACTCTTCTTCTTCATTCAAGAATCTCGTCGTTATTATCACTTTCTGTCTGTTATGTATATAAGATAAAATGACTCAAATTTTCTTTACGTTATCGCCATTGTTGTTTTTATAAGGTATTATAATATTTTGTTCGCCTTCAATGCTTATTAAGCCGCTAAATTCATGTTACATTGTTCATGTTTCATTTTAACAAAAGTTACCACGTACATACTTTGCAGCGAAAAAAAACATTAGGATTGCAGTTTTATTGAGTAAAATTCACTGGTATACAGAACAAACACATTGAAAATAGAAGAAAATAATGCATAACTTCCTTTCCCGGTTATTTCAGGAGTCTAAGGATTCCTTTTGATCCGTTTGGGCTAGTGAAAAGTATAATTTGTTTTAACTCTCTCAAGTCGAGAGAGCACATAAGATGTGACACGCCGCGTACAAATCCAGAAAGGTATGGATTTCTCTACTCTGCTTCAAGATTATTTAATTCGTTGCCAAATCACATTAAGGAAGCTAATAGCCTTGGGCTTTTTAATAGAAAACTGAGGAAGCAACTGATTGAAGAGAGGGAGTAATTGTGATTGTGTTTGTCATTTTGATACCTTTAGTTTAGAATATATAATTGTTTGTCTTTTATCCCCTTATACCAGCAATACTATTGCTGTTTGGGGATTTCATAATTTTTATTGGTGAAATTATTATGTATGTGTTCAATAATTCACAATGTATATATTGACTATTTAATAAACTTCTTTAATCTTTTAATCTTTAACTCTCTCAAGTCCGTCAGTAAGTTAGTATTGGCGTCTCCAACCATACCATTTCATAAACAAATTAAGAGAGGAACTGTACGACAGCAACAAAAGCAAAAAAAATGTGCAACGATCAAAGTAACTACCTACCACTTGATTCTTTCTTCAAACACTTCAAGCAAAGCGGCATGATGGGAGAAATTAATGTACTCATTATCTAATATCTAATAAGCAAAATTTATTTAATTCTCTCGACACAATATTACGTTACTTGAAATATCTTTGAATTTATGTAAAGATTACAAAAAAACAAATAAAAAGGAAATAACTACTCTAAAGTTCTTTAATCTTAATCAAAATATTATTTTTCTTCTGTAATGTAACAATATATAAAAAAACATGGTAATCACAATCTTTGCATGTTTAATGTACTATAAACTGACAAAAGAGTGTATGGAGTAAAAAGGATATGAAAGATGAATAGCACAACTAAATGAAAAACACCGAAATGTGAAGGAGATTTTCTTTAGTTGGCTGACAACAGAAAAATGTCTGGTGAAAATAACTGAGAGAGGACATAATTTAATTTTGGATAACAAAAGACTTACAGAAAGGGACGCACATTTCATTTGTTACCAAATTAAAGGTCTGTTGTTAATTTCTGTTTTAAAATTTCGAACGGACCGAGATGAGGATATACATTTTGTATTCCATAAAAATTTAATCATTTGGACCAAATTCTCAAGAACGAGTGCATATTGAGTAAGAGGCTTTGACGTTCATGTATAAGAAAATAAACTGCGTGATAAGTAGGAAACAAAAAAGTGCTTAAGGATAAATCGAATTGACCCTCTTCCTACCCCACAATGGATGCGAGAGGATAGATAGATTTAAAAATCTTTGTGAAGTATCTTTTAAAATAGGTTTGTATGCAATGTTATATGCCCCATTGAAACACAACTTAAATAATATCAAATATTTCACCAAATGTCTCAGCAAATTGAAATAGTAAATAAGTATAGTCTTATGATTCATAACTTGTATTAAGGGGTTCCAATATCAAATTTTCATTTATGATTATGTCGGTACCTTGTAAACTAGTGTACTCGTACTATCTTAATTCTATCTACTTGTAAACAAAGACAATAATATTAAAAAATATAATTTTCTCCTTTTACTGGATTTTTCACACCTGCGTGAGTGAAGACATTCAGAATATGATTTAACAGACTGACATTGTGTGAGTGGAAATAATATTAAGAATATAATCCAAAAAACACTTCATCCGAATTACTAATAAATTATTTTTAGTACAATCTGTTAGTTATGTAGATGAGGTGCTTGTTAATTTTAATGTCTGTGTATGATGGGTTGGCTGGAAGAACTCACATAAATGCGATAAGCCCACCTTTTGGTACCCTCTGTAAATAAACAATTGTATCCTACTCCAAATTATTTCGATGCCAATAAATTTTAATTTATTAATTTATTTGCTCTTATATTTATATTTTCACGGGCAACTCTAGAAGTGGAAATGTTTTTTACCGTTGCAAATCTGTTTTTTTACACCATTTGATAATTGCATCATCATGCTTATTATTTGCGTACGTGACATAATATTGCATTTTGTTTGAGGAGGATGAGTTTATTTGAATTGTGGATGATTAAATAGGTCAGTCGTGTTAGTTTTGCTTATTCTGAAATCCATTGCACAAAACCTAATTAAATGTGTCATTTTAACCATTGAAACACATTTAACTACACATCATATATATAATGTCTCATTGGCGTATCATCCAAATATTACAAATTAATAATCAAAAACCTCTTTCTTTTTCTTAGTTTTTTCCTAATCGTGTAAAAGTATCATACTAAAAGTTTTCATGCAATGTTTAGACAATCATTTGGGGGTATTTATGGTAAAGATTGTCCTTGACGCAGTCTATATAATAATGAAAGATGATTTTTGGTATTCTGGTACTGCTCAATTTTAGAACTTAATTGTAAATTTGAAATTAAAAAATTCTTTCAGTTATTTTATTATATTTAACTAATAATCCAAATCTCACCATTTCTTTCACAATAATTACGACATCTCCATTATAATGAGATACCTGTAAATTTCATTGTATTTATTTGATAGTGATAGTGTCTTAAAATAATTAAGAAAAGAAAAAAACAGGTCAAATTTATATTTTATTTATGTATTTCAGTCATTTACTCTTTCTATCACTAGGTTTATACTGAAATTATACCTATGTGTACTCGTCAACTGCGTATTCAAAACTTGAAATTAATAGAATTTTAAATGATAAACTTTATTCACTGTGTCGGTGTCTAGGTAGTAGAATTCCATAGCGAAATAAATAAAACAAATGTTTTATTTATTTCGATAAACTTAATGGTTGACATTATAGAAGGTACACCACTGGCAGACAATACAAGCGAGGAGCTTTAACATACTTAATCCAATAGCGGGGAAATTATTGGACATTTACTAGGTATATGTACAAGTAATATAGCTCTGAATATTATTATGAATCAATACTGAAACTGAAGCACGATTTGGTGGACTTTTACTGGCAGCACATAACACTATTTAGCAATTATTAGCATAATTTACTATGTTATAGCAGTCATATCTCTAAATAAAGTTATCGATATATTCAGTCAGTTTTCGCGATGATGATTATCGTATTATGTTATTCATTTCTAATTTACATATTGAATTTTTCACATAAATTTAATAAAATTACATACCTACTGTACATACCAACAAGCCGCTTCCTTCGCGGAGTAGGCAGAAAGGATCGAGCGCCACTTCCTTCTATCCTTTCATACCTACATCTTTCGCTTCCGTCACTGTCAAACAATTCCTCATGCATGCTCTCCTGTTCAATGTGCTCAACACGTGACCATCTTGTAGGATCCGAGCACCATACATCTCAGCCAAATATATCTTCTAGCTAGGTCATTCTGTCCTCATTCAATCTCTCTTCATGCTCAAACCATCCAAGCTTATTGATTATTATTATTATAGAGTTCATCGATGTTTTATCTATGAAATCCGTAATATTCACATAGTACGTAATATTGATAGACTGTTAATAATAAAGATTTTTTTTTTAAATCTACGGTTTACATATTATACAAGAGCTTTTTTAATATGTATAAATAAATTCAAAATATACCTACCATTAAATGGACTTAAATGAATGAAACAAAACACACTTCATATTTTTCATATTGTTCTGTACGTAAAACGTCATCTTCCATAAAGATAGAAAATTTTAAATTAATATTAAGTAAAATATAATAATATGTTCTCAAATAATATCTATCCACGTCCCAATTATTGCCTCAAAACAATTGGATTGTTGTTCTATTGTAATTTAATATTCTACTCCTGACAAGAGGACATTCATTAACACAATACTATACAATCATCCATCAGGGTTTTAACAATAACTCATGTTTTACTAGTAGCTTTACATTCAACGAAAACAATAAAATATTGCTATCAACATTTATTTTAAATACCTACTTCAAATTGATGAAAACTCTTGAAGTATGGCAGCCTATTTTTTATGTACCACTGTTATCTTGTGTAATATAAATAGAAACCGGTAAAGACAGCTTTTAAGGATAAATGTTTCATGTTTTTTTATTATTTTTTATTTTTATTATTATTTATATTATAGTTAAATTATAGTAAAAAAAAATATTATTATTAAAAAAGTATATAAAATTTAAATAAAAAATAATTAAGTATAATAATATGTAAACGAGTCTTTCTAAAATTTGGAAATTGTGGAAAAATAAAAAGTTCTATATCAACAACATGAATTAAACCGGTTGCAATTTCTACGACTACTTTCTAGATGTAGGTAGTAGTTGTATTGCAACCGGTATAATAATTATTAAAAACCCTTCCAACAGTCATTGTTTTAATAACGTTTACAGTTAAATACAAAATGATACGAACTGATGCGGACTTAAATAAAAACATAAAAAGTTTAATATAGACACCTCAATATGGGCTATGTTTTTCCATAATAACCCCCCATTATATCCCTATCGGTGGTATATTTGAAATGTAAATAAAATTTTAGATGCCCATTTACTCTTGGTTATTTTCAAAACCTGGCGTTGAATAAATGTATATGCGCCAAGGGAGATACGAAAACATAAAATGTTTATATTATTTTTCAAAAACAATAATAAGTAGCTTTCGTTATATTAAAAAAAAATCAACCTTTTCAACCTTTTCTTTGAGCAAAAAAGAGACGAAAGATGATACCAATATTACTTCCTCTATTAAGTCGGTAAAAAGGGATGGTTATTTCACAAAAGAAGTAAGAAATTAATTCAATGGTTTTACCTATTGAGAAATTTTAAAACGTTCATCATAGTGAGTGAATTCCAAGAGAAGTTTCGTTTTCTTGATAATCCTGCAAATATTACATACTTTTAAAAAGATCTTAACGGAACAGAATAATTCTATGTTAAGTAAAATGACATCAGTGATATGATTTAAACAAAAACCTTCACTTTACCTTCTTCTAGTTAAGAATTTAAAACACTGACTTACTATTCGTTTTAAGAAATTCAACATTTCAAACCAATGTTTCTTT
Source organism: Athripsodes cinereus (assembly GCA_947579605.1). Lineage (NCBI taxonomy): Eukaryota > Metazoa > Arthropoda > Insecta > Trichoptera > Leptoceridae > Athripsodes > Athripsodes cinereus. Next base: position 24,796,016 of record OX388311.1, on the reverse strand, counting down.
TAAGCTTTATCTAGAAGAAGAACCAGAAATCCAATTTAACGGCAATTTTTACGATGAACTACTCCTTAACATTCCATCTACCGCCCACAAAAAAAATGCTGCTTTGTGTATATGATGTATAAAAAAACACACACTATATTCGATGTTAAATTTACAACTCTTCAAAGAGATGAAAAATCTATGTCACAAGATAGTCATAAAAAAGTCTCCTGTCTATTGAAAATATTCTTCCTTCGTGAATAGAAGTGGAACTGATGAGTCGATAGGGACATTGATAGGGGATGCTATTTGAAAGGAGATGGATATTATTATCTTTAATACCGTAAACTGCTACGTTATTCAGATAATATTACTATTAATATATTGTAGTAAGTAACATTTACCTATAAAAATAAAACATCTTTTATCTGGCATAATCATGTATTTAGATAGTTAGCTGACAATATGTTTTGAACTGATATTTTGACATCATATGGGTAATAATGGACTAGAGATTTAACAATGATAATTATTTTAACGAATCTTAACTGCTACTACTTCTACGATATTCACAAGTGGGGTAGCCAGCAAACCAGCCGCACGTAATGAACATGATTGCAAGCTGTCTACTATGTGGAGACAAAAAAGACATTCTAACCTTTGCTGACTAAGCAATTTGTGACATAATATGCCGTGATGGTATAGTAATAGTTGTATCTATAATATAACAAAAAAACAATTTCAAGACATTTTTTTCACTTTTTTTACTGAAAGTAATGAAACAATATTGTATGTATCATGTACTTATCAAATGTTATAAAAGTATTTTCACCGCAACCGTTAATTCCAATTATCAAGAGCCAAAATAATTATATTAAACAGGGTCTGTATTAATATTCTAGTAACAACAATGAATTGGTACCTTTTCTTATACCTACCATAGTGAAATGTATTAGGAATATCAGGATTCCATAATATCAAAGTTTGTATTTTTACTATATTACTTACCCGACTCTATTCAGGAAACGCACGATTAAAGACGAGTCTTTTTTAAAAGAATTAAAGAATTTAAAGAATTAAAGAATTTTATTAAAAGTTAATATATACATTCTGAATAATTGAACACATACATATAAATTCACAAAAAAAAAATTGAAATCCCCAAACAGCAATAGTAGGGTAAGGTGCCCCAAGAGTGCGCGGTTCCTAAGAGTACGCATTATTCAAATTTCCCACAATTTTGCTCGATTGGCACTAACTTCAGTCTTGTTTCTAACGCTGTACACGGGACATTGTTCTGACGAAATTTTTAGCGAAATAAACGTGTTTTGGTGAGAAAATGTGAGTTTTTTTTCAAATCTATCACATTTGATAAAATGTTTTTGTGTTTCGCAGCATGTGTGACATATTTATTTTCAAAATACTATACAATTTTGCGTTTACTTCGGTGAAAATACTTTGTTAGTAAACAAATAATCGCACTAATTCGTGCCGACTCCGATAGATGTAGCTATCAGTGCGATCATTTGAAAATTATGGTGTTGGTAGCAAGAGTGCGCACAGCAAGAGTGCGCATGCGCACTCTTGCGGTATATTAATTTTTCAAACTTTTTATTTATTTGTTTTTTATTGTAGATGGCATCGAAACTAAGAAAAACGGGCAGACAAAATATTTCACAAGAGACCCTTGATCTTGCTCGCAAGATGATAGAGGAGGGGAAAAGTAAGAGAAGTGTGGCTGAATTATTGGGTATGGCTGAATCAAGTTTGAGAAAACGCTTAAAAAGTGCTACAGCCGCCATCTCTCTTGGTAGATACAGGCCTACATTTGCTGAAGGAAAAGAGAAAGAATTAGTCAAGTATGTAAAAACTATGGACTCCATGTTTTATGGAATGACTATTAAAAAACTAAGGTCATTAGTATTTGAATACGCGGAGGCAAACAAATTGCCACACCAGTTCAATTCCCAAACTAAATTGGCAGGGAAAAAATGGGTTAGAGGTTTTTTAAAGAGAAATCCTGAAATCTCAATTCGACAGCCTACATCTACCAGCATTGCTAGAGCCATGGGCTTTAATAGACCCCAAGTAAACAGATTTTATGACCAACTCTCTGACATATTGAAAAAACATCAATTTCAGCCGTGTGACATCTACAATATGGATGAATCTGGATTTTCAACGGTCCCGAACAAAGCACCAAAAGTTCTGAGTGTCAGAGGAAAACGTTGTGTGAATAAAATAAGCAGCGCGGAAAGAGGCACCAACGTCACAGTGGTATGTGCTATGAGCGCATCGGGAAATTATATACCTCCAGTTTTCATATTTCCCCGCAAACGTATGAAAGCTGAGCTGCTTGATGGAGCACCACCATCTTCGATCGGGCTTGTTGCGGATTCTGGGCGCATGAATACTGAACTTTTTAAACATTGGCTAGAACATTTTAAATACCATGCTAAGCCTACTGAAACACAGCCGTTGTTACTCATATTGGACAACTATTTGTCTCACACAAGCTTAGAAGCTATACGTTTTTGCAGAAAGAATTATATCTCCGTGTTGATATTACCTCCACACAGCACGCATAAAATGCAGCCCCTGGATAGATGCTTTTTTTCACCTTTGAAAAAGTATTTCGCCAACGAATGTGAAAAATGGATGCTAAATCATCCAGCAAGGCCAATCACCATATACCAAATTGCGTCATTGTTTAATGCTGCTTATATTAAAACTGCTACAATTTCTAATGCCGTCGAAGGCTTCAAAGTAGGTGGTATTTATCCCTTTGATAGAGATTTGTTTACGGAGGCAGATTTTCTTGCAAGCATGGTAACAGACAGGCCTTTAGAAGAGATGTGTCTGATGGAGACGAATCCAGCGCAGATAAATCCAGAGGAGATTGACCAAGTGCACCTTACAGTAATTTCGTCAAGTGATGTAAGTCTGAATCCTACGTGCAATCAACAACGGAAATCACCGCAACGAGAAGTTTTATCTCCATCAATCCTAACAGGCCAAAATAAAGCAGAACCATCAAATTCATTTGAAGCAATATCGCCTCTGCCTAGAGCTCAAGTCTTACGTCAAACATCTAATCGTCGCAAAAGGTCTGAAGTGATCACAAGTTCACCCTACAAACGACTTTTAGAAGAGAACATACAAAAACAACCTAAGAAAAAAATACCAAAGAAGTTTGAAATAATTAAGCCACCGAACAATAAGAACAAAAACTGGCAGTGCCCTGGATGCCAAGAAAACTATCAAGAGCCAATTACAGAAGATTGGATTCAATGCAAAAAGTGCACAGAATGGTGGCACGAAAAATGCACGTCTTACCTTGGTATCGGGGACTATTCTTGTGATTTGTGTAAATAATTTGTCCATTGCGCACTCTTGGGATAACGTGCGCACTCTTGTGATACTTGCAGCGCACTCTTGGGACACTAGAGTCCCAAGAGTGCGCGTTCTACATATGTGTTAATTTATGGTAATAAGTCCTTAAATTTGATACTTTCATTGCATTTTTTTAGTCAAATTATAATACTAAAGATAGAAATAAATATTAAAAGTGTTTTGATCAAAATACCGAGTTTATTTTTTGCACTATGCTCATTTACCTTAAAACCGCGCACTCTTGGGGCACCTTACCCTATTGCTGGTATAAGGAGATTTTTTAAAATATTAATGTTGTTGACCGAAGGTACTTGTTGGAAGTCCATTTCAAGATAAAATTGAAAAAAAAGCACAATATATGTAGTTAACTTCCAAATTACTTTTATTAACTTCGCGTACTAGTAACTTTTTACTAATCGCCTGATGATGGAGTCGAGAGTCTCCGAATACTAGTACGCGAAGTTATGTAATAAAAGTCATTTGGAAGTTAACTATATATTGTGTTTTTTTTTCAATTTTATCTTGAGTCTTTTTTTAATTTAAAGGAAGGTAGGTAGGTACATATATAACGTTTTAACACTAACTTCATTTTAACTACATATCCTGCAAAGCACAATATACCCAGAGTTAGGGTGTTCAGCTGTACAACGAAATGTGTTCATATCACTAAAGTGTATTGTATTTTTTTAATGTGCTTTAATATGTATCTACCTATATCGCAATCTGAATAATAAAATAAATTTGACATTTATCTCGAATATTAACTTTTTTTATTATTTTACTGGATTTGGGCACAAAGCGCAGATGACATCTCAATTACATAACTATGTAAACACAATTTATTTACTTCTCAAAGAACAAACAGTCAATTACAAAAAACAGCAATAATGTAACATTGTACAAAATCTAATCTAAATAGTTGGGTCGGGGGCCCATTGCGCCTAGGTACCTCCTCCAGAGATCCCTGTCCACCGCTGCTTCCAGGACCTCTGGCCACTCCAAACCAAGTCTTTCATCACACAAGTTTGACACCTGCCCTTGCCAGCTTCTTCTAGGGCGGCCCACCGGTCTTCTGCCCTCTCCCACAGCCTCCAAAGATCTAAGTGGTAGTCTGTCCTCTGGCATGCGGAGAACGTTATAATAATTAAAACAATCTCATAGTGGAATGAAACAGTGTTTGATTTAATTTAAATATTATCTTTTATAATGCATGTCTACAAAGTTACACTTCAAAATATAGAATAACTAATTTAAATATGTAATTCAAATTAGTATTTACATCCATAATGAAAGAACAATCACTTTCCTTAGAAATGTCATAAAATGCAGATATTATTCTGTATAGCATTCTAGTTTTATTTTAAGCAATCGTTTTGTTTTTATCCAAATACTGAATTTGGACAAAATACTTACTTACGTCAAAATAAAATTTAAAAAGAAAAAACTATAATTTTTGTACAAATTTTCAACATATTGAAATAAAAATGGTGTGTTTAGACAATATTGTCATATTTTTTTTCATATGTAGGTATCTACTTATCTAATGTGACGGTGCTACGTAATTTACAATATATCCGTCAATATATTACCTGATATTTATATTTTAGCTGATATTTATGATATTTTTACCAAAAAGTCTGTCCCGAAGACAAGACCTCATACAGAGTGTATTATCTTACCTCGATCTTACAACATCTGAGAAAAAATAATCTGATAACATAAACATACAAACAAAATTAAATATTTATATGTGATGATTTCTACATATTATTAAAGCACGTAGGATTGAAAATTCCCATTAGCCAATGACATTAATGACCTCATTAAACATTTATTTGATGAAGGTTCTCTCGGATACCACAGAAACACATTAGCCAGTATTTTTGACTTCTCCGTATGCTATATAATATTATACGAGCATAATATATTTGATACCTTAATACGTTGATTTATTCGAAACACTTTTCGATGAAACTTCACATTTTGTATTTTTGGGAAAAAAATACATTTACATCGGGATAATTAATTAATTAATTAGATACGAAAATAATGATACTACTTTTATCCCTACAAAATAAAGTCGTAGCTGTTATATCACACACCCTCTGTACTTTTTAGTCTGCCTCTTTGAACTTGTTCGAAAAATAATTATATAAGATACCATATGCGTTGTGGCACTTTTTTGACATAATATCGTATAAGCTTAACAGAACATATTTTTACGTATTGCGAATCTCCTGGCAAACATTCAAAGACCCCATCATTATCACCATCACGCCGCTTTCCGTTCAGTGTAGGCAGAAAGGATCGAGAATACACTGTTCTCTCCCGTCAATGTCATACAATTCCTCATGCATGCTCTCCTATTCATTGTGCTCAACACAATTCCATCCTGGAGAATCTGATTTATGTGGTATTGCCATTTAATCCTCAGAAGATCATGTTTCCGACCACCATTTCTCTCAGCCTTAACATTTTTCTTTGTCATTCTATCCTCATTCGTTCTTTCCACGTGCTTAAACCACCATAGTTTCTTCACAGTTATTTATGAAATTTTAAGAATGCACAAAATGATTAGGTACATTATTTCTTTTATTTTGATCTATTCTACAATACTTTATTTTATTTAATGGCAGAGTCTTGAACTTCCAATCGAGAGTTCCAAATTCGATTCCACACGTTGTCAACCTAAATCACATTCATGATGCAGGCATATTGCTTACTGTGAAGATATCTGGGGGTGTGTTTGGGTTTATTTAAAATCCAGATTCATCGAAAAATATTCGTTTTGATGGATATTAAGGACAATTGAGTATAAAATTGCAGAATATATAAGAAATGCATTAAACTGTTGAGTAGACAAGTTTATTGAAAGTGGACACTATACAAACGTTGATTGATTTTTAGTAATAAAAATATATTAAATAAAACAGAACTTTATTCAACATCGTTTTGAATTATTTTCTATGCATATTTAAGTCTTTTGTCAATCGGTATGCCTTTGTTGTTGAAATACTAATAAAATTAAATTACAACCTACGCCAGCTTTTGTCAAATGAACAAATAAAAAAAAAATAACAAAGAATTTGAAAACAACAATATTTACTTAACATTTCAACGAAATAACGATATATTTTTATTTCAGAATTATAAGAGTAGACATTTTTGACTTTTTTTACTTTTACCTGTCACTAGCGTAATTTCAAAGGAATAACATATCTAATTGACATTTCGAGAACCTTTCCGAATTACGATTTGGAAAAATCAAATCAATAAAGTAAATAAAAACATCGGATATATAAAACAAATAAACTGTCATCTCACTCCCAAACGAAATGTTTAATTCTGGTTCCTTCACACAAAGCCGAAATATATTTTTAACACAAGTATCTGTACGCTTGCAAGTAATACGAGTGGAAATTATTGTTTGTATTTATAAAATAAAAATGAAAGTAATGATTGTACAGTGCTTGTAATATCTTGGTACTATATACTAAATTATATACTAAGCAAAATTTTGCTCTTACGGGCGGGCCATAATCGGCAACCTGAAGGGCTAGCCGGCGAAAACCGCCTCGCGAAAATATTTTAGACTTGATCTAGATCTTTGATACTCCTCTTATAAGGGGAAAATGCTTGAAAAATAAGTAGAGAATAAAAAAAATACAGTTTTAGAAATTGAGGAAATAATAAGATAGATTGTGATAATAGTTATCTGTGTATGGTTTATAGCGACCACAAGACCATCCCCCTTTTTCATCATTGTTTGGAGTAAATTATCTACTTCAATGCAAAACGATATGACGATATGAATGCTACTATGGCTGTGTAAGCATTTCCGGTTTACGTATGACTTGCTACGCACTGCGAGGCCTGATAATTGCGCCTACAGAATCAAAGGATTTATACCATGAGTATAAATGGATTAATAGGAGTCCTTGGACTCCTGCAATATCCAAGAAATAAAGTTATTTCAACATGAATATCTATCATACCAATAATTTATTTATCGAGGCTTGTACCTATTGCAAATAACCAGTAGAACAATAACACATAATAAACATTTAAGATTTGAAATTATCAAATAAAAAGAATATTTATCCTTCTTCTTCTCTACGTGTCTTGTCGGGTCGCCCCGACGTTGACGACCACCTGGGACAGCTCCTCCACACTTCTCTTCCCGGTCCACTCTTGAACGTTCTGGAGCCAGGAAAGCCACCTTCTTCCAACTCCTCTATGGCCCTCAGTTTTCCCTTCTATGACCAGTTTTAGGATGGCATATTTTTCCATTCTCATTATGTGACTAAAATATGAAGTTTTACGGAGCTTGATTGTTGTGGACAATTCTCTATGAGCATTTGCTTTACGTAATACTTCAACATTATTTGTCATGTCAGTCCAAGATATTCTTAACATAACAATATTAATTAAATATTATTATTGTTTAATGTTACTATTTAGTGTGACTAACGAATAGTAATATTAAACAATAGGTAATAATAAAAAAATATTTTATTAGATAATTTAAAATGTTGTGTTAGGTACAAATTAAATGCTGATGCAATCAATGAAATGTTAGATTTTTTTTAATTACATTTAATGTACAATGTTCTCTTAAATCAATAATGTAATGTAAAAAAATTTACGTGATGAAAAAACAATAGCCCATCCTGTGCCTCATACAGTAAAATCTATTGTCTAGAATCATCATATAACTAAAGTATATATTTTTTCTATGCTGGATTTCAGTAGCAATATCCTAGAACACACGTTATAATAATAGTATAGATCTCTAAAACGCATACACAGTGTATTATTTTCCAGTACAGGAGAAATTTTTTCAACCGTGAAAATGAAGCACAATTACCAAATGATACGCCTGGCCGATCGGCATCATTGAGATATCGTATGTTCCAACATGTATATGTATGTATTTCTAACTATTAAATAATATGTAAGTAAAAGTATCCACGACTAAATATTACAAAGGATAAGGAGGCAGTAGGTACTCGAATAATAGGTATATTTCAATATGTATATTAGTAATTTCACTTACATATATTAGAGGCATTAACTATGTATGTAACAATTTCTAGACATTTTTAAATAAAATGTATATTAGTACTTCTGTTAATCTCTGATGCAACATTATTACAATTTTTTTCTTATCATTGTGCTGTGATAATTTAGATTTTATTTCAATAAAGAAAAATTATTATAATTATTATTTAACAAAATATTACCTAATTCAAAAAGAAATAAGGATACCTACTTGAAAGAAATTAAACGAAATAGAGCAAGAGTGACCGAAATTTAGACCAAAAAGTTACGGACCAAATGCGCGATTGGCGACTCTATTTATTTATTTATTTCATTTAACCTTATGCATTATTTCAAAATTAAAATATAATAAATAAATAGTGAAAACTTATAACAATTCATCGTAGGCAACATCATTGATGTACTGCTATTTCTTCCAACTAATCCATAACTAACCCAAGATAGTCTAGAAAGTTAAGAAATTTAAAAAAAAAATGTAAAGCAAGGATTTAATTGGAAGCAGTCAGTCTGTTACACAGTATTAAATGCAGGTAGGTATGTGTGTTATTTATGTTTCCTTAAAAATAGAATATCGGTCGAAGTTTTATCTTTAGAAATAAGCTGGTATTTGACATTCCGAAATTCCCCTATTCTACTGTTTCCATAGATACCTAAATTAGGTATTAAATTTAATGTTTCAGTGTTGACATTGTGAGACAACATTTTAATAATACAAAATATAAAAAAGCACTGTTTTTCGTTTCATATAAATGTACACAAAGTATACCACAATTAAGCCTAGCGCTTTCACCAATACATTGGCATCATAGGGCGGAGTATTAACTAAATTTCCAAGAGAAAAGGACGTCTATAAATACTTGAGATATTAAGGGATGTTAGGTGGTGGTGTTTTAGAACAAAGCAATAGCGAAGTTAAAGGAGTTTGGATATTAATAATTTATTAATCTCCAATGATTTCAGAACGTTCACTTTACGTCATTTAATATCTCAAGTATACTTACATATATAGACGTTGTTTTCTTTACTATTTCACCGGAGTGGCGATCACTCTGGCGAAAACCTCCCTGTCCTGCGCTGCTCTGAACAGGTCATCCACTGTCCGGATTCCGGTCCACTCTCTAATGTTGCGCAGCCAGGACATCTGCCTTCTGCCAACTCCCCGTCTTCCCTCTATCTTGCCCTCCAATATTAGGCGGAGTAGACGATACTTCTCTCCACGCAGCATGTGACCCAAATATGAGACCTTCCTCACTTTGATAATCGACAACAGCTCTCTCCTGGCTCCCGCTCTCCTAAGTACTTCGATGTTACTGACTTTTTCGGTCTTTGAAAAAAAACCCTTCAGAATAGTTGTCATCCCTCATTACTGAAATATTACCTATATTATTATTATATTATATTACATATTATATTAATAGCTAGGTATGTTCATATGTTTACATATAAAAATTACAATTTCCAATGACATATATAAAACTACTATTGATATTTTATTTCCACATCCCCGAGCATGATATTTAATAGCTGACAACTGAGAAGGATAATAAGTAGTAACATTTGTACATAGTATTTAACCGTCGATAAACTCGTCTGGATACTAGTGGGGTTTCACCAACACACAATGTTGAAAATAGTATAAGAAATACTCACCTCGAATTTCGCGAATTTTATAAATCGTAATGCAGCTTGAAACTATTTTTATCTCATATTGGATTACTTATTTTTTTATTTGCTCCGTGAAGCACCTGGTCAAGAATTGGTCTCCCACTCCATTCTGTAAGTTTTCGTGTGTCCTAAAATGGCAGGTGTTCAAAAAAATAAAAACATTTTATATCTTACAGTCTACGATGAGGTTTGCCATCAATCCTGAATGTCTTGACTTTTTGCTGACACAGAGAGAATGGTATGCATGATGATGGCTTACATGCAGCTAGTCCCTGGTTACCCCACTTACCCCATTTTAATAGGAGTAGGTAGTTGTTTATTTGCTCCATAAAGTTTTCGGCAAAGAATAGATTTATTTATAAATTTTTGGAGAAAATTTCACTCGTTTCCATAAGTTTTCGAGAATACTTTAATACTCAAGTACCTACCTATATTTTGTTTTAATATACAGGTCATCCTCTCCATGACAAAAAACCCTTCAGAATAGTTGTCATACCTCATTACTGAAATGTATTTATGTCAAAATTTGTCTAATACGTGATGTTTTCGACATAATTATTTGTAACTTATGACTGTTGTAGCGTGAACATGGCGGTGTACAATTTATGTATAACAACGTATGTACAATAGCAGTTAATTTCGAATGTATGTAAATTGAATTAAATGAATAATAATAATAATACGTCATAGGCATTACACGGATTAATTGAAACTGTCGTACGTATATTGGACAATGGGTGTAAATGTACTATGTGGTGTCTACCCACTAAACAACATAATATTACAGATAAAGATTTATATTATATGTCTATTGAATACAATAATTTACACAAACGTATCGAGTTCGCACGGTGTTTGAGTTACCTTGTATTTGATAATGAAGTAGTAATATTCGTAGGGTATTGTTGGAGTTTTTTAATTTATAAACTTCCACAATACGACATCTCAATCTCTATGAAAATATAAATCAGATCATTATTTTATTTTATTTATTGCTAAAAAGTACAAAACAGACAACAACTATAAATATGGTTTACAAAAATAGAAATAAGTCGTTCATAACCCAGTTGTCATCCACAAACATGTACCACAGTTAAGTCAATTATTTAAGTATTGCACATTCCGCTCATTCATCTGTTCTCATTAGCATATTATAATAATTATGCAGATTGACATAAAATCTGTTTGTTTTAAAAAGGTTTATTACATTTTTGTTCGTAAACATTCTGGATACTGAACGTATTTAAAAGGAAGCAATGTGATTTTTTCAATATACAATTGATATTCTTAAGTACAAAAATATCGAACTTGATGAAATTTGTTAACCAAGATAAGATGACATCTTATAATTGTTAGGAGAATAGAAAAAACTTTCAAACGCGACATCCTTCTTACCCTCTGAAGACGCCTACCATATGAGTAAACGAAACGTTCGGTTCATTTGACAAGTAATCCATCAAGCACAAAAACTTATAGTTTTGGTAACTATTTTCTTTTTTTTTCTAAACTAAACGAAAATTTGTTAAAAATTTATGTTTTTTTTTTATCTAGATTGATTCATTATTATAAAGATGTTATAAATAACGAATCACCCTGAGCAGTTTTAATCCCCCCAATCACAACAAAATTCAAATTGGATATTGAAGTCTATCAAATGTTGGTAACAATGGAAATAAGTATCAGCGTTTATTATTAGAATTAAACTACTTAGTGTACAACGACCTATTAAAACAAAACAATTGGTATTTTAAGGTTCATAAAATCGTGGTACCTTAAATATGTACTTATGTATATTTGACAATGGTACGCGGAGCTCTTGACAAAGAATCGGTCTCCCGCTCTTATCAGTAAGTTTTCGAGCATCCTGTAAAAGGCAGGCATTCAAAAATAAATATATTTTAGATCTGAAATTTAGCAATGAGGTTTTCTTTCCATCTTGAATATCTTATTTTTTTGTCGGCAGGGAGAGGACAGCTTAGATATTCATTACATGCAGTTGGTCTGCTGCCTTTCCCTCTTCCCTCGTGATGGTATATTATTAATGATGATGATGATGATTCAGGATGATTTTGTTTAAAGAGCGCAGTTTTCAACTTGCTTCTGAAGCTGGTGACAGTCTGATTATCTCTCAATGGCACCGGTAGGCGATTCCACGTAACCATAAAACGTATTAATGCAGATTATGATTTTTATAATTATATAGAATAAAGCCAACACCCTTACAAAAGGAATAAGACAGCATCTGGGATAATCAAATTAAAAAAAACTATTGATTATAAACGGTGATGACTCCTCAGAAGAAATTGACATTAAAAGAGGCGTACGTCAGGGTTGCATATTGTCACCGCTGCTCTTCAACATGTACTCCAATTATGTTTTTAAGAAGGCTCTAGAAAACTCGACAATGGGAGTAAAGGTCAATGGCGAATGCATCAGTACATAATATCTCTCGTGCATGGCATTAACAGTATAAGTAAAAAAAAATCGATTTTTACTTTTTGATGGAACCTTGTAGTATATCTCAAACTACACATGTGTAATCGATAACAAAAGTCAAATTGTAATTATAAGACCCTAAAAACAATATTTGTATTTAATAGTATATCTTATTTATTTTCAAACTCGTATAGCATTAAAAGTATATGTCGACCTATACTCTTAGTGACCAATCATTATGGTTAGTTTTCAACATGTGAGTGGCATCAACAGTATAAGTCAACATGTACTATGAGCCGCGTGAATGTTTTTTTTTCTTACTAATTCACTTATACTGTTGGTATCACGTGTTGTCTCTCTTATTCTTTTGTTGGCTTTCTTCCTAGCCAGAAACTGCCAAGAAAAATTATTAGTTCAGGACAAAAAACACAAAATTCAAAGCTTTATCAAATGGGGCTTAAGGAATAGGACAAGGAGTTTGAAAATACTTTTGTTTCTTGAACCCAGGAGCAAGGAAGTATTTGTAGGTAACGGAACCCTACAATGTACCAGGTTGTTAATCAAAGTTGGGTAGAAGTTATTGATCGGGCATTCGAAAAAAAAAATGATCAATGTCCTCCTCCACTGGATGAGATTTCGGCCGAATATCAAAGTGTAATCGGAGGCTGAGACAGTTTCCGATGGGTTAGGGAGGTTCGTTCCCAATTTGGCCAATAGATATACTGCCTCATTGCCCGGGATCCCACAGTTCGGGATCCAACCCAGTACCACCTCTCCACCCAAAATCTGAAGTTTATATAGGAGGTATCTAATATCTAAAGATAAAAGATCATCTGGTTGGGACAATGCTGGAGAGAGAACGGCCTGGAGGGAGAACGGACTGGAGAGCGTTTTGAGAGTCGCTGAGGAGAGTTTTAACCCTGTAATGGCGTATGGTCAGAGCCCTTATAGCCTCTCTAATAACAAGACATTCCGCTGAGAAGGCTGACGACTCGTCTCTGTGCCTGAACATTTTATTAGTGTTATATTAAAAAAAGAAGCCAGCCCCTGTACGCTCTTTGTCACTTTTCGAACTGTCTGTATAGATAGGTGCCAGTAGTGCCAATCGGAATCAAAAATCGATTTGAAAATATGAGGTGCGAATATGCCATTACTGACACCCAGGTTGAGAGCAACTTTCGGTTTAAAACTTAGTGTGGGAAATGACAAAGAGTATACAGTAAGAACTGTGTAGCTCTCCAACAAGGGAGTTTTAATTTTTCTATAGCTGGTAACAAGAGGTGGTGGATCTTTACCCCTCCATACCGGTAAATGAGTTACTAAGTATGAGAGGAGATGAAGTTTGAGAGACAGAGGGTAATCAATAAAGGGTAATCAATAAAACGCAGGATTTTGACTAAAAACCTGTAAAACATAAGATGTCTGCGCAGTCCAAGTGGGGGATCTGCAGCCTCCACCTGTAATGCGTTGATAGGGGAGGATTACCCATAATTAACGGAAGAGACTGAGACCGGATCCGGTCTCAACAAGTTTTCTTGGAGGTTGGGGTTATTAAAAAGGATCCAAAGTCCAAATGGCTGCAGATAAATGCTGTATAAAAGATTTTCTGAGTCGCGGGGTGGCAACCTCACCAGACCCTGCAGACGGCTCTCATGATGTTGAGGCCGGTCTGACATTTGTGGTGTATGAGTTCAATGAATAAGGTCCATCAAAGACCAGTGACCAATGTGACCTCCAGGAATCTTAATCCGTTAAAAGAATTAATCAACCGTTGGTCAAATCAAAATTTCAGGTAGACTAGACGGAGTTTTCTGGAGAATACTATGCTTTTGCACTTCTGGAAGGAAGCATTAAGGCCATGTTCCGACAACAACTCTGATTGCAAGGAAACCTGGAAGTTGTCTATGGATTTATCGGAGCAATATACGAACAAATCATCCGCAGATTTCAAAATTTGGACATCCGTAGATACTGACTGATAGACATCATGCGTGTACAAGTTGAATAGAATGGGTGAGAACACTGAGCCTTGCGGCAATCACCTGTGAATGGTCTTTCTAATAGGAGGGTGATTGCGGGTTTGGTTCACGTCCGGATTGCGGATTTGGTTCACGATGGATTTATCGGAGCAATATACGAACAAATCATCCGCAGATTTAAAAATTTGGACATCCGTAGATACTGACTGATAGACATCATGCGTGTACAAGTTGAATAGAATGGGTGAGAACACTGAGCCTTGCGGCAATCACCTGTGAATGGTCTTTCTAATAGGAGGGTGATTGCGGGTTTGGTTCACGTCCGGATAGGGTAGAAGGAATGTCCAATTGATCAAGCTTTGCACATAGTATAAAAATAATAACATTATCGAAAGCACTATTGATGTCCAAGCAAACACCTTCCAAGAGCTTTCTCCTCGATAACGAAACGTGAACATCTGTGACCAAAATAGCTACGCTGTCCAGGACTCCCATTCTCTTCCTGAAATTGGATAACCAAGATGGCTGCTTCCTGTTACCTTCTATGAATCAATCTAGTCGATTTTTCACCATGTGTTCTGTATTTTTGGCTATTGCTGAGGAGAGTGCAATTGGTCGATATGATTGGCCCTGGTTTGGGTCAGTCTCTGCTTTCAAGATTGGAATAATGATCTGAGTTTTCCTCGAGCAATGTATATTGGCTATGATGAAAATATTGTAAATATTCTAGAGAAACTCTTTGTATAAGGCTATACGTTATTCCATCGATTCCTGGGGATGTATCTGTAACGCAGTTCAGGAACAGCTTTAGTTCCTTGCCATTAAACTTTTTGTCAATTTCTCCAAGAGGAAAGTGGGAATAGGATTGAGAAATTTCATTATGTTTTGGCACTGAAGGGGGGCAAGTCTGTCTGCGAATTTAAGGATCCATTTGTCTGAGGATGGATGAAGTTTAGGAGAGCTGCAACCCTGGAAGATGGTACCATCAGTTGGGAGACAAAATATGAAAATAGTTTCCTAAACACTCACAGTGGATAATGAGAAACCACCATGGAAACTTGCAATCTATACCATTACAAAGCGAAGTACCTATGTTTTTTAGTCTTCCAAAGAAGTGTCTGTTTTTATGAAATTGGATGATTTTTAATATTATTTTTAGAGCTAGCCTATGAAAAAGTTGCATTTAGTAGTATACGTCACAAACAAAATACCAACACAACTGACATCAACAGTATAATTGTAAGAATCTAACAGTATATGTCACTGAAACCAGATACCAACACAACTGACATCTACAGTATATGTAAGAATCTAATATTATATGTCATTTTTATATCAGAATCTATGAGTACAAGTCAATTTAATCCTTTATTTAAGTTATTTTTAAACTTTTGTATATACAGTAACAAAATAATACACATTTTACATTGAAATTGTAAATTTCACGTCTTTATATCAATATTTGACTTCAGAAGCTTATTTTAAAAACTTTAAAATGCTCTCCTGTAAAATGTTGAAATTTGACTTATACTGTTAATGCCATGCACGAGAGATATAAGATACGCCGATGACACTGTCATCCTGGCCGATAGCATCGCAGATCTCCAGAAGCTTCTTATAAACATTAATAACGCAGGAGAAGAATTAGGCCTTAATATCAACAAAAAAAAGACGAAGTGGATGGCATTTAGCAGAGCAGATTACTCCGCTATAACATTGCAACTCAATGGTGATAATATCAACAAAAAAAAGACGAATTGGATAGCATTTAGCAGAGCAGATTACTCCGCTATAACATTGCAACTCTGGAGAACTGCTGGAGAGGGTGGATCGATTTAAGTACCTGGGTAGTATGATTACGTCGTCTGTGGACCCAGATGTGGAAGTGAAGTGCAGGATTGAAGCAGCCCGTAGTTCATTCAACAAAATGAGATCAATATTCTGCAATGTCAATATAAATTTGAAACTCAGGCAGAGAATGTTGAAGTGCTATGTGTGGTCTGTGCTGCTGTATGGCTCAGAAACTTGGACCCTGAAAGTGCACACTATGAACCGGTTGGAGGCATTCGAGATGTGGTTGCACAGGAGAATGCTTCGCACACCATGGACAGATTTGGTCAGCAACTCGGAGGCTTTGAGGAGAGCCAATTGCAGTAGACAGCTGCTGAAGGACGTTAAGGTCCGTAAGATTTCATATCTGGGTCACGTTCTGCGGGGCAATAAGTATAGTCTACTCCAGCTGATACTGATGGGGAAGATTGAGGGGCAGCGTGGTCCTGGTAGAAGGCAAACGTCTTGGCTGTGCAATATAAGAGACTGGACCGGGATGAGACATGTGGGAAAACTGTTCCGGGTCGCGCAGGATAGGGAAGCCTTCGCCAGAGTGATTGCCAACGTCGGGGGGACCTGATACGGCATGAGAAGAAGAAGAACTGATTATATTGATATTAAAAAAAAAATATTCCGCAGAAGATGCGCTTAGTTACCAAAAACAACATCAGTTGTAACAGAAATAAGTAAGATATTTGTTTACAACATTCTGAAATATATTTTTTTAACTTTCATAAAAAATAAAACTCCCGTATTATTATCTCACTGTGTTCGAAAAACATTAAATACTCGTATATCCATTCTCCCACGTGCATGATATTGTACTTACTATATACCTACTTACATGGTATAATACTTTGAACGTTACAACTGTAATATCTACATATAATATATCTATTATGTATATCAACCTTTTAACCCGCACAGCGGTAATGATAATATTATGATATTTTCATACAAGTGAGTATAAAGTACTTAACTCAAACGAATAAAATAATTTACGAGGATTTTCCGTCGGGTGTTGAAAAAGTGCGATTTAAGCAAAAGAAGTAGGTACATACGTAGATTTGTTCATACTAACTTCTACTTGATAATATTATTATAATACTTATCCTGCTTTGAGGCTAAATATTTAATTTAAGGTTTCTAATACTCAAAATATTATATTTGTTTATTCATTAAATACATGTGTACGTACAATGTTTTAACGTTTCATTTATTTTTCAAAAAATATGGAACCAATAAATTAATTTTGTAGTGCATTTAATGACTTCGCTGACTTTTCCACATTTACAATTTTCTTACATAGTTGATAATTTTCTCTTTAGTAGATTACCGTATTGTTGCAACGGTCATGACCGTTTGACCAATATATCGCTCTGCATCATCCTCTGTTTCTCTCTGTACTGTGTATAGCTCTGTAGACTTACATAGGGAGCTAAGGTATACATACTTACATAATCTGTCAATTGGATTCCAATTTTTTTCTCAAGTATTTGAATTTGCAATACTTTTTCTATGCTTTCGTATATCTCGAAACAGAGAGTTCAACCTCATATGGATTACAGAAAACACTTTTAAATATCAAATCTACTAAATCACTATAAAAGATTTCACAATTACGTATACGGATAAATATTTTCTTTCATAAGATACGAGTAATTACCTTTTTGCGTACAGAATAGATAAAATAATACCTATAAGTAGTCAAAATCTTGAAAATCGCTTCCTTATTTTTTTTATATTATTATCGCATTAAAAATCTAAACAAACATCAAATGCTACTTTATTTCCGTGAATATACTCAGAATGCTTAAGAAGACGTGGCATAAAAAGCTTTAAAACGTGATCCTGTTGAGAGCTTAATGTTATCGTCTTGTGCTTAATAATAAGAACTACTGGAAGGTGATTGTAGAAATTCCTCGAAAATTCCAAGTAAAGACGAGAGCCATGAGGTGATTCATATTACCTTAAGCTTTGAACTTAAGTAATAAAGTAGGAGGAACAATAAAGCTACATTTTATGATAAACTTGTGATATAAATTTATGAGAGATGGAACAATTGACGATAACGCTAGAAATAGGAGGAAATGCAAATGTTATTTTGGGATTAAAAGTGTGTTTTGGGTACACAAAACTAATGATTTATTATTTTTTTACTAACTTACCTGGAATTGAGTGTTACAGCGGAGAGCCAATGCAAAATAGAAAACCGTTCACCACTGTTAAGCTTCGTAAAATATCATATTATTTTAACCATGTATTGAGCGGCAACAAATACACAGTACCTACTTCAGCAACTCATCATGAAGGGGAATATCGAATGCTTAAAATGGGTCGGTATAAGACAGCCCTACTGCCTTGAAATATCTGAAAATGAACCGGCGTCATAACTATAAGGGAGCTGCTTCGCACCTTCCGGGACAGGGAAGCTTTTCTAACAGATGATCGTCAACGTCGGAGCGGACCCGGTAAGACACGTGAAGCAGAATAAGAAAATGAAGTATTTGGTAAATACCTACCTACTAATTTTTTTTTAGTGAAACTTTATGTGTTCCAAGCAAATTAATCCATGTAAAGTAATCACAAAACATTTTACTTCCAACGCCTCTCAAAGAAGAAAAAGCTTAAAGCAGAATTTATTTTCTGCAAACTCTTCATTTTTCCACATTTAATACATTTTTTTACCTTACAGAAAAAAAACTCTCGGCGATGTTTTTCAAACGAAATGGGCCCTAATGAAAATATTTCATAAGATCCAATGTACCGTAACTTACTTACTTACTAACAAATTTAATTTTTACCCCCGCGCAAAAGAGAACATGTTGAGTATAGGTGGCAATCGGTTTGTATTATAATAATACATCGAAATTATTATGACTTATTTTTTTTCAAAAATAAATAAAAATTTGGATTCACCGTGGAGCACCCGGTATATAATTCAAATCCCACTCTTTCCCACCAGTTTTTGAGCGACCTGTAAAAGGCAGGAATTCAAAGAAAATAGAGACTTTTTACATCTCAGGATGGGAAGCATGCTTCATCGCATAGTTACAGAAGTTAATTGTCTAGTGATGGTTTTTCAAACACCTGCCTTTAACATGTCATTCAAAAACTTATAGTAGTGCTCTCTTCATCTTCATAGTATTGCTCTTGAAAGACAGAATACGTTGCTATTGCTCTTGGAAAGCAGAAAACGTTGCGTAATAGAGATTGTAATGAGGATGTTAGAAGAATTGGCGTATGCAAGAGGAGCGTTGTAGATATAATGCGTGTAAATAAGTTACGAAGGTTTGGAGATGTGGAACAAATGGTTGTGGATATAATGCGTGTAAATAAGTTACGAAGGTTTGGAGATGTGGAACAAATGGTTGTGGATATAATGCGTGTAAATAAGTTACGAAGGTTTGGAGATGTGGAACAAATGGTTGTGGATATAATGCGTGTAAATAAGTTACGAAGGTTTGGAGATGTGGAACAAATGGTTGTGGATATAATGCGTGTAAATAAGTTACGAAGGTTTGGAGATGTGGAACAAATGGTTGTGGATATAATGCGTGTAAATAAGTTACGAAGGTTTGGAGATGTGGAACAAATGGTTGTGGATATAATGCGTGTAAATAAGTTACGAAGGTTTGGAGATGTGGAACAAATGGTTGTGGATATAATGCGTGTAAATAAGTTACGAAGGTTTGGAGATGTGGAACAAATGGTTACGGAAAGATGATATTCTTATCTGAAATAGGGTGTGTTAGGAAACACGAGCTACCGAAAACCACGTGACTTGATCATGTGCGCTAAATTCTTAAAGACGGCCATTGTGAGTAAGAAAAATTGACGTGCTTGGATGAGTTCTGTTCTCTCTGCCCACCCCACTTAAGGTGCGGTATAATATAAAAATTATAGTGCATACTACAAAACAAGAGTTTTTGGTTTCATAAAATGAGATACTAAATTATATATCTATCATTCCTCTCCTTTCGATGTCCTTTTAGTTTAAATGATATTTATAGCATCCCTAAATAAAACACAAAGTAAAATATCGTATCGCTTGATGATATCGGAGATGTTTTGTTGAAAAGCTGCGATGAAAAATAATATTTTAAAGAGGAAAATTAAAAGCTTTTTCTTCGCGGATTATAATATTATTATTTTTTCCCCTGCTGACATTTTTATAAATAATAATAATAATAACAACAATAATTTATACACGAAAAATTTTAAGTGGGATTCGTTACAGGGAAACAAAATTTATTTCAATATACCTCTGCTTACACAATACAATATTATAACAAATGATAAAATATAATATGCGAAGAATTACCTTTTTGTATGAATGTGTAAAAAACGAATGAAGCACTTATAAAAGGATAAGATCGTGTTACTGGATTAAAATATTATTTATTTTATCAAAAGAAAAAAGGTACCTTGGTGAGATACAGGATATCCACTTACAAATTGTGTATTTTGACATGACTCTGAGTCTCTCTCTTTCTCTCTTTTTTCTGGCATTGCACCCAACCTGGGAGTGATGCTGCCTTTATCAATCACTTTTACAATCTACATCAAAAGTTCACCAGAACAAAATAATAAATTGGATTCTATCAACTATTTACCTACTATTCGTTTTCATAATATTCTCCTCATATAAATACAAATTATATCATTGTTGACTTGCCATGATCTGAACTGCTATCATTAAAATGATTTTTTATGAATCGTATAACTTACTTTGTCAATTTGTTCAGCGATGATCTACGTATGATTTCATGCACCTGTACGTCTTATTATTCATATTATGGTGATAACGACCTGTATTTGTATTATATGAAGATGATTCACTGCCCATCCCACACTAATGATGCTGTGATGATAGATAAATATTACAACTTAATAATTTTTACCAATTAGTTTTGCTTGACTACGCGGATCTAATTTCTAAGAACGATCGAGTGTTGAGTAAAGAAGTTGACATGCATGTATGAGAAACTGTATCAATGAATATGGGTTAGTTGGAAGATATAATTTCTGTAATAAACTCGCCCATTGTACAATATAATTTGTTTGTACCACATTATTTTATAACTTTGTCTATTGTGCAATAAAGTTTATTATTATTATTATTATAATGTGGAGATAGCAAAAGAAGTACATATTATGTCAGGATAGATAAATTTGGCATTCCGTCCTTTCTGCCTACCCATGGTGTGAGGTGATATGGTGTGAGGGTATAGAAAAATTGATAAATATGCTTTTTTCATTTCTTCCCACATAGCAGTGGAATATTTTGGAATATTTTATTATATTTTATTAATGAAATACAATTTCCGTAACATTATTGTTTCAAATATTACTTCTTATACATAAGTTAAAAAGGTGTCATAAAATTTCATATTTTTTTTGTTCAAGCTTTTTCTCTTTGCAAACAAAAAACTTTGGTTAAACCTCATGAATTTCACAGCAATTTCTATTGAAGGGAATCACTAATCCATCGCTTAATTAAATGTTGCGTTCTACGAAAAAATTTCAATCCTCATCACATTTTTCAAGCATCAAACCATCTACAAAAGACTGAAAAATATTCTCACTGTTCTTTTTACAAGTGAACGTTAAAAATAGTAACATTATGATTTGTAGTGAGTGAAATGCCACCCTTATAGTTTTATCACGAGCGCAAAACAGCACTGAGGCCTGAGTCAACAACACACTTTCGTCTCACGTTCCCGCTCCGTTAGCGTTCGGGTGCAGACGATGTTGCAAGCAAGTGTCAATTTCGTTGCTAAGATACACAATAGTTACGAAAATTAACACTTTGGCGCACCATCGTCTGCACCCGAACGCTAGCGGAGCGGGAACGTGAGACGAAAGTGTGTTGTTGACTCAGGCCTCTGGTGATAATACACAGAGCGTTGTCATCAGGACTGGCCTCCGATTGGGAGGACCCTTGTGGAGCGAAGAGAGATTCATTCTCCCTCAAGCTGTCCACAGGTGCGGTTCATTCTTAGTACTCAATATAACATATTTGTTGTGTTCTTATTTTTTTCGCGGCATTAGGTAGAATTCGCATAAAGTAACTTGAAACATATTTGCTTTTTAAATAGAAATCTTAAAGTGTACGAGTATATTGGAGTGTTTATTATATCCGGTAGGTCAAGTAAAATCATATTGTTATCCTCTACCTTTTCTCATCATTAATTTAACAAAAATCCGCAAGGAATCTTATAGCTTCTTTGGGTGACAAAGGAAAGAACTTTTTCTTAAGTAACATTTGGCATGTCCAACTCTGGCATATTCCAAATCGTATTCAGAATTTATTTTTATCTTCCATCTATCCATCCAATCACAGCATCCCCCACAAGTGAAATAGCCAGCAGACTAGCTGCTTGTGATAAACATACATGTCGTCCTATAGGTGACAGATAAAATTAATACATTCAGTTTGGGTGGCATACCACATCGCTGATCTCAAGATGTTAAATGTGATGTTTTCCGAATACCTGGCTTTAACACGAAGATCAAAAACGTACAAAATAGAATGGCAGGCCCATTCTTTCATATAAGAATAAATCAACACCACTCCTACCTATGCAAATAAAGGTGATTATTCGATACTCTTCATGCCTAGTACATTTTAATATTTCACTGCTCTTAAAAAGTATGTAATCCTAATCCTTAATACTCGGTTCATAGTGAGATGTGAGAACAATAGATTTACAGCTATAGAACAAATAGAATGATAGTAGGTACATCTCTTTGTATTATTACGTTGTATGCGGGTTTCACATGATACATACATAGGAAGAAATGTGCATACGAACCATGCAATTACAACGTTCATATTGGTGGGGTGAAGTCAAGGTATTATCTATATGCAGCTGTATGTAAAAATATGTATGGATTCAGTACTTTGTCATATTGAATATATCACTTTTTAAAATATTGAATTTATTTCAAAGTATTGTTGTAGGTATCAAAGAGATTCGTTATATTTAAATATGAACTGGTTGTTATGTATCTAGCCGTGTGTATATAATATCTACTAGTAATGTTATACCGTTGTCAAAATATTTCGTTCCGTAGAATCTCCGGCAAAGAATAGGTCTGGCATGCTAGTATGATATTTGTAGTTATAATTATTTGTTCCGTATGATCTCCCGCAAAAAATAGGTGTGCCATTCTATTACATATAATATTCGTAGTCATAATTGAAATATCTTTATTTATTTATTTTTTTCTCGGATATTTCAGGAGTCCAAGGACTCCTATTTATACGTTTAGGTGAAAAATTTATTAATATTTGGACTCTCTCTAGTCTAATACCACTATGCCAGTGTTGGCATCTCCGATCCTACCACGTTCGTAGTTCGTAGTCATAAGTATTTGTTCCGTAAAATCTCCGACAAAGAATAGGTCTGCCATTTTATAATAATATTCGTTGTCATAATTTGTTCCAAAGAATCTCCGCCAGTGAATAGGTCTGGCATTCTAGTATAATATTAATTGTAGTTATCATTCATTCTGTAGAATCTCCAGCTATCTAAAGGTCTGGCATTCTATTATAATATTCATAGTCATAATTTATTCCGTAGAACCTCCGGCGAAGAATACATAGGTCTGCCATTCTATGCATTATAATATTCGTAGTCATAATTATTTGTTCCGTAAAATCTCTGACAAAGAATTGGTCTGCCATTATATAATAATATTCGTTGTCATAATTTGTTCCGTAGAATCTCCGCCAATGAATAGGTCTGGCATTCTAGTATAATATTAATTGTAGTTATCATTCGTTAGAACCTCCGGCGAAGAATAGGTCTGCCATTCTATGCATTATAATATTCGTAATCATAATTTGTTCCGTAGAATCTCCGCCAAGAAATAGGTCTGGCATTCTAGTATAATATTAATTGTAGTTATGTATTATTCGTTCCGCAGAATATCCAGCTATCTGCAGGTTTGGCATTCTATTATAATATTCATAGTCATAATTTGTTTGGTAGAATTTTGAGTGAAAAATAGGTCTGCCATTGTATTATAAAATTCGTTGTCAAAATTTGTTCTGTAGAACTTCCGGTGAAATATAGGTCTGCTTTTCTATGTTTTTTTAATATTCGTAGCCATAATTTGTTTGGTAAATATTTTATTAATGAAATAGGTCGGCCATTTCATTATATAAATTCGTCGTCATAATTTTTCTATTGAATCTCCAGCAAAGAATAGGTCTGCGGTTTTGTTAAAATATTCATAGAACATTCTATTTATATAGGACATTCATCATATTCGATTTAGCGATAGGATTTACCACCATTGCTGGATGTCTTTTTTTATACGCGGCGGCAGAATTGCCATCCACACTTCTCAGCATTATATAACCAGATAAGTCTCCATATTATCAGTCATGGTCACACAAAAACTTAACAGTCTAATGCCGGGAAGAATTCACCTATGCAGATATACACGATATCAAAGGATTAGGCTCAGAACGCGGGTTCAAAATACCAGCATTGTACCTGAAATATCTGTGTTCATAAACTTTTTTACAATATTACAAGTGTTTATTATAATAGATTTTTGAATTTTAATGTACAAATTAACCGGTAAATCTAATTTTTGTAAATTATTTATTAAAGATTTCGGAGTTACCCCTGTAGCTGACATGACTAAAGGTAGGTATTATATAAACGGACCTAGAATTCCAAATATTTTTTATTTCTCCTGCTAGTTCTGTATATTTACGTATTTTTTCTGCGACGGTTGTTTGTATATTATGTGTATTTGGGACAGCGATGTCTATTAGGTACGTTATTTTATTACGTTTATCATGTAATATTGTTTTGTAATAGTGTTTTGTAATATTGTTTTGTAATAGTGATAAATAAATAAAATAAAACAGAAAAAAAAAATATTTTTTTACGTTTTTATTACTTTTATCATGTATTATTATTACGTTTATCATGTAATATTGTTTTGTAATAGTGTGTTGTAATATTGTTTTGTAATAGTGATAAATAAATAAAATAATAAAAAAAAAAAAAAAATATCGGGTGTTTTTTTTAGACTTGTGGTTTTCAATCTGGCAATACTTTTTTTGGAGTTGGTCTTCTTGAGAGCTGTTACTTGATTTATGCTCAGTTTGGTTTGCCATTTCATAATAAATTGACTTACTCCTGAACAAGCGCCTCGCACGTTCGGTGAATGGGCCCAAAACGAGATGGCCATCGATCCCGATTTTCACAAAAAAATTTTGTTCAGCGATGAAACTCACTTATGGTTGAATGGGTGGGTTAGTAAACAAAATTGTCGCATTTGTAGTGCTGATAATCCACAAGCCATTGTTTGGACGCCGTCACATCCTCAAAAAGTCTATGGGCAGAGGGAATCATTGGTCCATATTCCTTCAAAAATGAAGTCGGCCATAATGTTACAGACAATAGAGAACGCTTTAGAGCCATGATTAATGATATTTTCGTGCCTGAATTGGAAGATGTTGATGTGGACGACCTTTGGTTTCAACAAGACGGCGCTACATGACATACAGCCAACGAAACAATTAATTTATTGAAGGAAACTTTTGGTGAGCGCATTAGCTCACGTCGTGGACCTGTGGCGCCGCCTCCAAGATCGTGCGATTTTACACCGCTGGACTATTTTTTGTGAGGTTATGTGAAGTAACTTGTCTACGCAGATAAACCCGAGACGATTGACGTCTTGGAAGAGAATATTCAGCGTGTTATTGCTGACACACGGCTCCAATTGCTGCAAAAGTGATCGAAAATTGGGGCTCTCGGCTGGACTTTATTCGAGCCAGCCACGGCGGACACTTGCCTGAAATCGTTTTTAAAACATAATGGCAAACTCTTATCTTTATAATAAAGCTAAATTCTTGGCCTTAACATTCAATTATATGCGTTTAATTTCTTCTTGAAAACCACAGGTCTAAAAAAAACACCCTTTACTAAATCGGGTCTATTATGATGTATTTGTCTATCTGTTATTATTGTTTTATCATAGGTAATAGAACCTGTAATTTTGATTTTCTTAAACCGGTTCCGGGTTGTATTTATAATAAGGAATTACATTTTGTGAGTTTAATAGATTATGTTTAATTGCTAAATTTTGATGTATTATTTTTGCATTAAATTAAAACATAAAAGGGTTTTTATTTTTATTATTATATTCGTGTTTCAGCAAGAAATTATATATATGAGAAGTAATGAGATAAGTCAAATATTTTATAAATATATATAATATAAAGCTTTATTGTTAGTATGTAAACAAGAAAATAATAATTACACAATTATATTCCAATTGGAATATACATTCTTGTTTATTTTGCAAACATGCCTGTAATGTTTACGTTAAACATTCATGACTATGTATGTTAGTAAGAAGGCATCAAAACTTGTATACTTATATTTCGAAATTGTTTATTTTGCAATAGGTATATTTTAATATATATGTATATACTTATTATAGAGAAAGAGGAAGTGTTCTACATAGGTACGAGTACTAAAATTGTTGAAAAGACTTTGAAGAGTGAAAATTATAATAGTAACTTTTTCTAAGAAAGAAGTATTTATTTATTTATTTCTTAAAAATTCACAGCATTAGCCTTTAAGATGTTATATATTTACATAAATAGTTCATATTATGATGTACACACAAGTATAGAAAATTAAGACACAACAATCATAGTAAAAAGTCAACAAACCACAAAAAAAGAGCAATACAATTTTCAGTATCTACCTATCTGGGTTTTTGTCATAAACCTAAATACAACCTAATACACCTTTCTCAGTAAGCAAAAAGCTCGTGTTTTGAAAGGGAAGTTTGCCGGCACCTGGAATCGAGCCGCGCACCTTTGATCATGAGGCCGAGATTATACCACCAGGCTACCGACGAAAACATTTAGATATCAAATGATATCTTCAATTCAGCAATGAAGTATCCCATCCATCGCGAATATATTATTTTTTATTGGTAACTAGAGGACGACCTACATATTCATTTCTACATGTAGTTAGTCCACTTGTAAGGGACGTCTTTAAAAAAAAATTATAGGGCACTCGAAAACCAATAGAATAAAGTGGGAGGCCTATTTCTAACTTGGAACTCCGCAGAGAAAAATAACGTAAATTATATAAATACGTAACTTTACACTTATCTGATGATGACATTGGAAACTCTTGAATGCCGGTAATGTTACTGAGGTATCTTTTAATGACGTGTTTTTAAATTTATTGTAATTCACACACGTGTTTTTAATTTTTTTTTAATTTTGTTACATAATGAATTTTTATTAAGGTGTTTTTACAAAGTCAATCTTTTTAAAATTAATTGTAATTTAGAGTATTTTGGATCCCCATTCTTTTTAGAAAGAAAAGAGTTATTTATATTCTTTGTAGGCTCACCTTCATTATCTCAATTTCCATACCCTCTCATTTCGTAATTCATTTTGTTTTAATTTATAATCTTCCTGTTACAAAAATCAGGAATCTAATTTGCGTATCTTAATGATAATCCTCTTTTCTAAGTACGTATTATTGTACTGGGTATAAAAATAGCGTAGGAGGGCACGATTTTTTTTAAAACACAAGTAAATATGTAGATTTCCTTTCTTATACAGACTTTTTTACTCGCAGTAACGCGAATGAAGATAAGAATTACCCACCTGTATATTATTCCGTGGAACACCGACAAAGAATATGTCCTCCATTCTTATCTGTCATTTTTCGTGTATTCTGTAAAAGGCAAATATTCGTAAAACATAACGTTTAAGATATTCACTTTCAATCGTCTTCGATCATTTTCAATTCAGAGATGAAACATGTCTCGAATCCATAACATCATATTTTGAATATCATAGAGAGGGTTATCTGTATATTTATTACATTCACTTATTAAAGCACGCCACCCATCTCGATTATCATATTTTATATTGCACGGTGAGGGCAACCTGTATGCTGACTACCTTATTTTTGTAAAATGCCGTTATGGTGTTGGTATGGCTTATTGAATCATAATATTATTTGCAATCAATTTCATAAACATAACGGTCTTTTTAGCAGTCTGTTATGAACAGTGCTACAAGAGAAATATACCTATATTTTTTATTTTTTTATTTTAAAACCCACTATTTGAGCCTTTGACATTTTCATGGTCATAGCACGTAAATGTATTTTTTTATTTTTTATTTATTTTATTACACCAATAAATAACAAATCTATACATATTTTCATTGATGCTGCCCAACTAGGTATAACCTGTTCTTGGGCAAACATCTCACAAACATATTAATCATACTGAAACATATACACAATCACAAAAAGCATTCATCTCCTATATTAACACAATCACATTCATAACAAGAAAAACACTGCTGTAAACCGTCCATATTAGAGTTATAATAACATATTGTCTAGACTCTTTCTTATAGTTCGTAATAATTGTTATTGTACTGAATATGCCTTATAATTATTCTTTATTCTTTCTTCCTTCTCTCTCTCTCACCTCCTATTAACTTATTTGTTATTTTTCTTTTCTTTCTTTCTTCCTTCTCTTCCCCACCTATTGTGTACTTATATTGTTTTTTTTTTGTACTACATAATAATGAATATATTTAAGATACTATAATTGGCGATGTAAATCAAATATTGAACTTGTAAATTACTTATTCCTATTGTAAATGCTGTTGTATCTAAAAGAAAAATAAAAAAAAAAAAAATAAATAAAATAATTGTGTGTAAAATTGTTTCGAATTGAGGCGTCAGCTACAACAAGTTTTTTTCGTAGAATGCAAAAGTGAATTTTACTGAGCTACGCCTATATACGCCCATGCAAATATTCATTCGAATACCATATCTTGCTGCTACGCCAATTTCCTTTTTTCGTTGGATGTGTCATTTTTAATTTTATTTTTTATTTTATTTATTCAGTAAGGATCAGCCAGTTGAAACAATTAGTATAGACATTAAAAGACAACAATAGACAAACCAATTAAAATCCCCTTTTTACCAATCTAATAAACATAAATTTGAGACTAAAAACGAAAAAAGACATATAAATGTAAAAAAAATGTGTAAAATGTTAAAAAAAGTGTAAAAATGTAAATAAATGTAAAAAATTATAAAAATGTATAAAATATATAAAATGTTTAAAATGCAAAAAATTGTGAAAATGCGAAAAATGTAAAAAAGTATAAAATGCAAAATATATAAAAAAAGCAAATAAATGCAAAAAATATAAAAATATACAACCCACCAAAGTCCACTAATTTTGTTGAAATTACAGTTTCAGTGTTAGTAGCAAATGTTTAATTCAGTTTAAAATTGAATTTTGTTTGTATCTACCTATCTTTCTCAATAAATAATATTAACGAACTGTTATATTTTATTTATTTTTTATTTTATTTTATTTCACAAACATTTTATTGTTATCTGATCATAAGTACTTATATTGTAAATATACACAATTGAAAATTTTAATTAGGCATATCTCAAAACGCCATTTGACCTATGGGTCTCAAAATATGGAAATCCTCTATAATTATAACAATAATACACAGTGGATCGGCTTTACTCGTATTTCTTGTAAAGCTAATAGTCACCAAAATTTAACAGAGTATAAGCCCGACTATACCACCCATCCATCCATTGAAGGATAAGGTGACTCTGAATGGAGGACGCTGATGGTATGTAAGTGCCCTGTACTCCCAAAAGGAGTATCGAAGTGAGGAACGATGATGTTGAATAGGTTAATTTCAAAATCTAATATTGCTTAATTATTATAATCAATATTATATTTGAAATTGTAATGTCAAACAATACTAATTGGTCTGAAACCAAGCGACAATCTTACAATCAAGTGTACGATACTATGACATGTCCAATTATTACTTGTAGCATAATGGTTCTCGAGGCATTGTAACTATTATTAGTACAATAGATATATTATGTAACGTTGTTATTAATATCTACGAGTAGGTATGTATAATAATATACATAGATTGCAGGTTCATGTTTTGACATTGTTCCTCCATTAATATAGTTCAAATGTCATGTCGGTGCTATTAACGATCTCCTTCCTATTGACACTGGGTCTATTGTTATTATAATATCGGAAAATGCAGAGCAGTATTCCTGATAAGATGCATCCTTTATTGATTGCAATAAATAAATGAATAAATATTAAAATTAAAGAAGTGAAACGTTTCAAAAATGTTTCTCTCAAGTTCACACAGTGTTAAAAATCGGATCGGACAAGCACATAATGTTATGACATTTAATACTGTTTTTATGGTGTTGGCTTATCAAAGTTATTTTTTAATTCATTAAAAAGAAGCGTTTTCGTTCACGGTATATTTAAATTGAGGGAGATGTCACTCGACTCCTCTGGTCTGATCTCCGATCATTCCTTAGAAATATGGCTTTATAAGAAGTTGAACCATATTTCTCTCGATTAAAATACATACACATTAGAATAAAAAGTTTTGTTTTCAATTAATTCAATTAAATACTGTAGGTAATCAAACAATTCCCGACACTTATGATA
The DNA here is from genome assembly GCA_947579605.1 of Athripsodes cinereus. Lineage (NCBI taxonomy): Eukaryota > Metazoa > Arthropoda > Insecta > Trichoptera > Leptoceridae > Athripsodes > Athripsodes cinereus. The sequence goes on along the minus strand of OX388311.1, from coordinate 24,765,123 downwards.
ACAATTTATCATATTTTGTAATGAGTTTCAACTTCAAATTAAAAAAAAAACAGCAATTACAATAACTTTAATAACAATCATCAGTGGAGTTTTTAAATATTTTGTTTCATTTTAGTTTCTAATTGTAATGAATTGCCATCAAGACCTGTCGGTCGATAAATCAACCTTTAGAATAGCAAACTCCAATAGATCGGTATGTTTATTGGATACAGTTAGTATTTTTTTTTAACTGATTGCCTTTCTTGTGAAAGTTATAATGGTACTGATTTTATTTCTTTACTATATTGTCGAAGACTAACAAGACACTTGGGGTTGAACCTACCAGAGTACTTAAGAGCAGTACTCCGACAAATGATGTAAGAATATTTCCCCGAGCATAAAGCGATTAATCAACCGATCACGAGCGATTTATGAGCACCCGAAATAAATCCTAATGTATCTACGGGAGTGTATATAAAAATATATAAATGACCCAACAACCAAGATCTTTTGTAGCAAAACTTTTGGCTTTAAGCTTTCTACGAGCCCCAAATAGAACAATCATATTATTATAACTATTATTTATCTTAATTTAAAACCAAATCAAGGAGGCCACGCAGAGCTCACTACACAGGGCCTTGCACATGACGGAGGATCGCTCAAGGTGGAGACAGATGGTCTAGAGAAAGAAAAATGATAGTCACGATCCTCAGGATTGAGGAACCGACGGAGATAATGATGATGATGAAAACTAAAACCTTTTCTATTAGATTTTTAACTTCCACTGAAAGACAGGGGTTCATAAAATATCACTTAAAGGCGTTTAACACCATCATTTCAGCAATGAGGTTTTAGATTTCTTAACTATTATTGGCACGGCGAGGAAGCGTGTTTATTGCGTGCAGATTCCGCTTGTGGAAAATACAGTGGAAGTATGAATCAGATATCAATTCATTCAAAGCAAGTTTTCAAAAGTTGTTGATTTAGGTGGTCGTTTTTTGTCATAATTCATTAATTTATAAATCGTTAAATTATTTGATTATGTTAATAAATGAAACGTTAAAAAATAATTCTTTTGTTTGAGGCAAAAGCTATAATTGTAATTTGAATATTTCTGATAAACTTTTCGTATGTTTCGTGTTATTTTTTTTCATACAAGTATATCAATTTGCATAAGATTGATAAGAATGATTATTAATTTTCTCTGGGATTGTTGTTTTTATGAATGTTTTTACTAAGTTTATTTAAAACAACTTGGTTCAATTGATGCAAAGTTATTTATATGTTATGTAAGTAAATAAAAGAAAATTGCAAACAAAAAGTTAAACAAAACTTTAGAATTTCAGACGAATTAACCAATATTCAAATTATTAATATCATAACAACTTCTTTGCATTTTTTTTAACAGTTTACTTATGAAAAAACAAATCTAGATTAGGTACAATATACACCACTACTCTCTTTTTGAATAAAATTATTTATCTTTTATGATATCTCTTACAAATGGAATAACCAGTAGACCAAATGAGTTAAAAAAACATGCAAGTCATCCTCTATGTTCCAAAATATAAGCGTTCAGCAAGAATCCTGAATAAAACTTAGCCAAAAATATTAATTGTTCTCTCGGATAATTTATATTAATCTACTCCTTAGGCCAGTTATATAGGTACTATATCTCATCACGGAATATCCCACAAATGAGGTAGCCAGCAGATCAGCTGTATGTAATAAACGTACAAGGCGAGATCAAGTTGAACTAAATGCTAAGGGTGCAAACACAAAGAGAGCAGGTTACCCGAGCCTGCCGGCGCCGATTTGTTATCATGTTTATTTTAAAGATGTATTAAGGTATGTTAGAAGAATGACCGGATGCAAGAAGAGTGTTGTTGACAAAATGCGCGTGAATAAACTACGGTGGTTTGGACATGTTGAATGAATGAACGAGGTAAAAATGACCAAGAGGATATACTTGTCTGAAATAAAGGGTGTGAGGAAGCGCGGGCATCCGAGAAACACGTGGCTTGATCACGTGGATCAAATTCTCAAGGATGGCCGTGTGTTGAGTAAGAGGAACCGACATGCGTGTGTGAGAAACTGTATGAATGTGGAGGAAGCGAAGGAAGTGTGTAAAGATGGATCTGTTTGGCGTTCCGTTCTCTCTACCTACCCCACTTGGGACACGGCGTGAGACTATAGGAAAGGCGTATGTTTGTAATGAATACCTAAATAAAAATAAAATTTAATAAATAAAACAAAATAGTGTAAAACCTACACTTTGCCAGGTTCTCCAAGGAGCAGTAGAAATAAGATTTATACTGATAATAAAATAATGTATTTCGCAGACAATTATATAAAATTATCTGCATGTTCGTTTGTCTGATGTATAAAGAGTTGTGGATATCTGAAATTGATGTATGGAAAATCGGAAATGAAACTGAATACATGTACTTGCATACTAATGTACTTAAATGTAGTACTTTTATCATTCTTGCATACCTACTATAACTTCATAGGGATTGTATGTAAAATGGACACGAGCAGTGTACCATGGTATTACACACTGCATTCTAACTATGGACTTCTAAGTAGATACTAGTTAGATATTGTTGTAGTATAAGTACCTAGTCATAGCAATGTAAGCATTCACGTAGATTTTGAACAGTATATTATTATATTGATAGTGGGTTATGGATGGTGTATGCTTCGTTATAACGAATGTAGTAGATGTGCCATATTATAGATAGGTTTATTGGTTGGGTACTAATTTTTTTTTGTGCAAAAATCTCACGGATTTTTGCAGAATTAATTTGCTGATATATTTTTTTACGAATGTCAAGGGTAGTCAATGGAAAGTGGAAGAAAAACCAACTGCTTATATTTTTGTCTTTGCTTGATTTTACTTCGTTTTTTCTTTGTATCAAGATTGTACATAATTTTATGAATTAAGTTATAATTGGCATAAGTTTTTTTACGAATTATTCTGTCAATTATTAAATAAAAGCTGTAACTATTAAGTTTGAAAAAATTAAACAAAAAGGTACCTATAGATAAATAAGTAATATTTTATTTGGCAATCTTTTTTTTTGAAATATTTGTTATTGAAAAATATCTCTTCCATGGAACACCAGGCAAAGAATTGATCTCCCACTCTTTCCGTAAATTTTCGCTTGTCCTATAAAAGTCAGCTGTTCGAAAAAATAATCACATTTTACATCTTAAATTCAGCGATGAGGTTTGCTTCCCATCCTGAATGTCTTACTTTTTTGTTGGCACGGAGAGGACGACTTTCATGCTTTTTACAAGTGGTTTGTCTGCTGATTACCCCACTTGTGGGAAAAACCGTATAGCAGTAGAAAAGGTATATTAAAGTTTTGACAGAAAGACTAATTCTTTCAATAAGCCTGATACACCAGATATTGGTGCAGTACTTAATATTACGTACTTAAACACCTAATACGTACACAATTCCTATCCAACCGTAACGATTGTCAGAGGATTTAACGTTAAATGCGAGCTTTATGCTAATATAATATCAGCTGCCTGCTGCTTCAACACAACGATGTATATATGAGAATATTATACATATCTACTACACGTACAAACTACCCAATGAACCAATAGTACCTTCTAACAACAACCGCTTTATGTTTTATTAATCGGTTGTTCCTGCTTAATATTGGTGTTAAAATAGATCTTTTATACCTCTGTTTATACATAAGTAGTTTAAGAAACTATAAATATAACATAAGCTTCCTGTTAAGATCGCCTTGGCAAAAAGATGTTATGGTCACAGTGCAGTATACCATTTTTAAGATAATAAATTTAACAATAATAATAAAGAAACTGGTGACTGATACAGATTGACGCAGAAGCGGGTGACTGACACAAAATGACACAGAAATGGGTGACTCAAAAACGGGTGGTAGACACAGAAACGGGTCTCTGTCACAGAAACTAGTAACTGACATAGAAGCGCCTGAAATTTATTTGAAATGACACAGAGAAATTGACGAACTAACACAGAATTAGTGACGCTGACACAGAAACAGGTTACACTCGGCACATATGCCCGTGTGGCTTGAAATACCAGGTGAAATCCCTGAGATATTGAAAGCAACATATCAAAAATTAACAGAAATAACAATGAACTCACAGAAATGGTTAATGATATTTTTACCTGAAACATAAGTTTAAGGACTCTTCTTCAATTCACCTTACACCTTCAACTCATCATTCTATTCCATTCAATTATTCAATGCAGGCATGCAATATTGTTGATTAGATAGGTTTGGATAAATCAGTTTTTACATTGAGCCCGCAGGTCGTGAATATCCTTTTCCTTCAAAGAGTGAATAGTGAATGGCCTGCCCATACGATCTTTTTTACGGATGGGTCTAAATCTCATACAAATGAATGTGGATCGGCTATTTACTCTCCTTCTCTTCAAGTCGAACTTCAATTTCAACTCCCATCTTCTGCATCTGTTTTTATAGCAGAATGTTTAGCTCTCAGAGAGGCGTTAGGGGTAATTTATCGAAGGATTACTTTCACGGGCTATTGTCTTTACTGATTCCCTTAGCCTCGTATCTCTTCTAGGGCGAAAGGGTAGTTTGTCATCAAATAATTGTATAATCCACGATATTTTAAGATTGATGTTCGAGGCATCAAGTAAAAATATAGAGTTGGTGATTGCTTGGATCCCTTCTCATGTGGGTATTGCCGGAAACGAGAAAGTAGATATTCTGGCTAAGGAAGCATGTTCTTGTGGTATATTGCCAAATGCATTTGTACTTCCTATAGGAGATTGTCTGGGTGTTGTAAGAGGTGAAATTTATGAAAAGTGGAATTATTCATTTATCGGGTCTGTATCTGGGTCTCATTATAAAGGAATTCAGCCTTCAATCCCCTCGCAACCTTGGTTTCAAGAAACAAAATGGCCAAAATTAAACATTTCGCTTCTCTGTAGAATGAGGATAGGACATTGTGTTATGGCCTCTCATTTGGCCAGAATCAATATTCTGGATTCCCCTATGTGCGAATGCGGGGAGGACACGGAAACTCTGGACCACGTTTTCTTTGGTTGCCCACTCCTACCTAATCAAGAATTTTCTCAGACGATTAGGAAGTTGGGCTTTAATTTCCCCATTTCTGTCCATTCTCTTTTGGCCCAAAATTGTAATAAAGTGAACCTAGCCTTAATAAATCACCTTAAAAAATTTAATAAGAACATCTAAATATTAATTTTAATAAGAATAAATTTCAATAATAAATTATACCTAATAATAAATTGTTTTATAGTAAATGTTTTTGAAACAAATTATTATAATAAAAATAATAATAAATTTTGACAAGAATTTTTTTTTTTTGTAAGACTACGATGTATTTAACATCAAATATATTCCTAAAAACGGCCCTGTGATTGCAACGATGTCGCCACACAAGCGGTGTGCATGTATTGGTTACTCGGGCGGGGAGTTCATTGATCCCAATGCCCTTGAGATGTACTTGCCGCACGTGGCGACTGAAACGGGAGTTACTATGTAGTTATGTACTAATGAATACCCACTACGTTAAGACATTGTACTCACAGCAGTGAGTTTATAGGCATAATTCACTCGATGTCGGGTGCCTTGCCGAAAAGAAAAAGAAGAAGAAGAAGAAGAAGAAGTTTAAGGACAGAATTAAAAGCAAACCTTGTGCAATATAAGATTGGACTGGAATAAGGTCGGTAAAAGACTTAAAATGGTTTAGGACAAGGATATCTTCATATATAAGAATGATTGCCAACATTGAAAAACCTAATACAGCACAAAAAGGAGAAGAAAAGTAATAAATGTATGTATCTATATAAAATGTAAGATTGAAAATGTTTTGATGAATCATTAAGAAAGATATATTATAACTGTATTTTAGTGATTGATAGACTTGTGGATATTTGTAGGAAAAAATATTATGAAGTATATTACTACTGAATAGAAAATGCGAAGATATCTATGATAAAATCCTCGTTCATGGAATTCTTTTTACCGCCTGAGAAAATTTGTTATAGTTATCCATCCATTATCCGACATAAGCTTCTGTCAAAATTTCTCCATGCGAATGCATCCAGATGGATGTACACTAAAAGAAAGAGAAGGAAACATGAAAACACAGAAGGAGAACATCAAAAATAGGAATTATACAGTGGCGGAACGGCAATTTTCTTATTTTCAATGCAAAAAAAGATACCTTTTTTCACATCAATAATATTGTTTTACATCGAATTCGTTCTGTAAAGATTTTAAAATGAAAAATCTTTTAATTGACGTCTTGACGTTTAATCTTTTAATAAACTCAATTTAAAGAATGATTTATAGAATCTATCTCATCACTTTTTTAGATTATGTTGATAAACTGAATTATATCATTTATAAACTCACTTCTCCTTTCATTATTATACCACTTTAAAGTGCATACGTTTATTAATAGGTAAGTATATCATCATCATCATATGTAAGCTTGAAAGCCCTGGGGGGGTCTTGGATGAATCTAGAAGTCTCTTCCATTCTCGTATGCCCCTTGCTTTTGTCTTCCAGTTTGTGATATGCAGTGTGAATGGATCGGCGTCGACAGAGTCCACTCGTCGCAATTCAAACCTTCCTGGCAGGTTATAGGGTAAAGTAATTTACATTGATAAATTTATTTGAATGCTGATCATTACAAAGGTGTTTAGTGTTTAAAGCTAAGAGAGAAGTAATAAATTTTATGAAAAAATAAATTCAGTATTTTTATGGGTATTTTATCGTATAATAGAAAACCGATGAAGTTTTGATGAAAAACTAGTTTTTTTAAAATCATTCAACTTTTTAATTATATTTTTATATCACGGACTGCCTTTGTTAACTGACACATGTGCTCTATAGAATTAGTACTTTCTTTACGTGGTTTTAGGTTTATCTTCGGAAGGTCTATCTTTTGATACGTAAATTCGATCGGTTCATTTAACCGAATAAACGTAATGCTATTCTACCTTTCCTAAAATATTATATTTCATATATATTCATAAAAAAATATCTTAAGACATGAGCCCTCTTTTTTCAGAGAACTTTCAAATTAACATCTTGCTAAATTTATATTTTTTATCGTCATAAATCATGAATATATTAAATGATGAAAAGTTGAAAATAACTTCAGTTTATTCGATTTTCATAAATAAATATCTAACGCCCACACCCAATTTATTTTATTGGTCTTGAATCTTGTGTCTACTTTATTAATAAAATTGTATCAAATTAAGCAACCAAATGAAGCAAGTTGTCGATTGCTTCCCACATTGGATTCACATTTTTTATAAAGATGATAATTTGTGCAAACGAAATTCAAAATTATACACAAATAACATTTAAAGTTTCTTTAACATTTTTAATAATTACTTATAATTTATGAGGATAAATTTGTTACTATGGGTAGAAACCACCATAGACTAGAAATAGTCCAGCTGATCCTTGTTGTACATACAGAATATGTTGTAGTACAGCATTTATTATGTCTGTAGTTTCCACATCCTATTCCTGTCACAACATGTCTTCTAGCAGTAGGATTATCCTGTCAGACGTAATGTTTCTCATAAGCAGCACGTGCTTTATTCTACAACTTAAACATGTTTAAATACTACATGTACATTAATATATTATTAGGTATATCATTTTGTTACAATAAATAATATAACCAAAGGAATACATATTAACAAAAGATGCATGATGCAATACTGACCACTTTAGTTAGATATCAAAACACTTTACAACACAATTTTGTTGGACTATTTTTTTGTACGAATAAAGTAATATTATTTTACTGCAGTATGAGCACATTTTTGTATTTCAATTAAATAACAGAATGTCAATCTATGAAAAAGGGCAAGTAATACCAACTGGTAAGATTGATTCGGTAGAAATTTCGAGTTTTTTTGTGATGTCAAATTTAGATCGGAATAAACACACATATTATTTAGCATGAATCAAAATTATGAAGGATTAGTTCTGACCAAAGTTTAGATGAATGGAAAGCTAAAATGAATGATGATGAGAAAGCATTTTTATCATTCGTCAAGATGAATATGAAATTCTAAACTAACGTGGGATTAATATTTTTATTTTAATTATATATGTACGATATTCATTGCTACTTACCTTAGAAACAATTTTAATAAGAAAAAATTACATACACTTCGATAATTTCTAAATGTTTATTTAATTGACGAGAGTTTCTTACGCACAGTGTTTGTTGATAAATATTAATTACTGGGAAATCGTGAAGGCTCAAATGAAAAGCTTTCATAATTGCAAAGATATAATTATTAGTCGTTATTTGCTATAACAAGTCATATTTGCTCCGCCTACAATTTTAAATAACATTATCTGTATTAGCATGTTGTTAAGTTTCATATAAATCGCACTAGGATATTTTCAGTGACAAAACTATAAATAATAATTATATATTGTATTGTGTTACTTTTGTTCGTTATGCAACTGATGATGTGCAAGAAGAATAAAATAAATAAATGAATCACATCTTTGTGTATATATGTCATATTGATACAGCGCCCTTGAGGTCAAGTTATGAGTAAACGGCGCTTTACAAATTGTCCATATATATACCTATATATATATATATATACCTATATTGATAAATCAAATGAATTTGGAATTTTATCAAATCCCAACGGTTTAGATAATGATTTCTAATCAAACTACGGAAGATCTATAAAAATCTAATTAAAATACAAGTTATTCAATGTACACACTCCTTCCTGGAATATTGGGCAGAAAACAACGTCATTCATTCAGAGTGTATTTGCGCTCACCTTTTCCATGAAATTCCTGTCAATCTGATATTGTCTTCATTATTAGACAAAAATTAGGTATTTATCAAATGAATGTCATGTCATTCACGGCACAGAGAGGACTATGTTTATCCCATGCAGCTAGTTTGCTATCTGGATTACTGTCAGAAATATTTTGTATAAGAAAATTTTGCTGTCTCTTATGCTTTGAACCAGACCATAAAAATGTGATCGTTTCTCTTTTTGAACCATGCTCATACACTCTATACATATAGCCAGATACGTCATTATAAATTGTAGAGCAAGAAATATATAAATATTCTAACATAACATGATAATAATAGGTACTTGTAGGTATAGTTATATATGTGTCTAGGAGTACTCAAGTTAAGCATTTCAAAATGTCAGTGTGGGATTAGCTCTTTGGTAAAACAATGTTTAGTACTTTAGTATTTTCTAGACCGAGTCGTTTGGTACATTAGAAGTCTTTACAAACACAAAATTATATAAGTTCATACCAAATGTATGTACTTATATATACCTGAAGATTGGATTAAAATAGGTTTGTAATAGAACAAGGGTGAATCTAGACTTATGAAGCAATGCTATTTATGTTATAAATTCTTTTTTTAATTTACGTAAAAATAATTACTTAATCATCCCTTTTTGTTTATGATTATTAATTATTTTTTTATTTACATAATATACGGCGTGAGCCTTTTACATGTTTAACAAAAAATGTACCTAAGGAACAACAACAACAACAACAAAAATATTATATATATTCTTTATTTTATTATTTCCTTCTCTTTATGTATTCGTTCCCGTTAATTAATTAAACAAAAAACTGTCTATCGAAATACACGTTAAAAATTAGTTTCACTGTGTCAGTGTTTAGGTAGTAGAATTCCATAATGAAAAATTGGAAAGTTAAAAAATTGGATTGAAAAAGTCATTGAAAGGTGAAAAACTCAACAAAACTCAATATGGTAGAAGAAAACGTTTTTAAGTTTCATCGCGTTATAAATAGATACTACACGGAGGACGAGATCGACGTTAGAGTTAATTTTTTTCTAAACAACCCAATATATTAGACGACTTTTATTTAAAGGTAAATATTAAATGCCTCTTCAATAAAGCAGTTTTTAACGATTATCTTAAACGTGAAAACACTCTATAATATCTACATACATCAGAGGGTTAAAACACTTATTTTTTCCATTTCCACGGAGCCGAAGAGCTCTATCACTCTAATTTATTAAGTAGGTACGTTGAAAGATTAAAAGAATTTTACACCCTAATAATAAAACTATAGACATGTGCTAATTAATAATGTAGGTACTAAAGTTAAATAAAAACTTTATCTATTACGAACTTAAAAACTGTTTCGCTTGTGTAAGTTTGACACTTGGAACTTCCATGAAAAAGCTTAGAAAAAACAACGTCACCTTATTCAGTAGCTTGCCAGAAGGTTCATGAACATCTCACTCATGGCATAATTTGCTCGTTTTTTGTAACTTTAATGTAGATATGTATGTGATTTCGAAATCTTATTTCTTTGATAGTTCATACATCCATATAAATAAGTTCACTCTATTTTAAACACAACAAGGTGGGTATCTACTCACTGACATAATATAATCTAAGAGGGAAAACGTGTCTTGATAAAATGAATGGCGCTGATTCTACCGAGTGTATGAAGGTGTTAATAATGATATTAAGAAAGATGTAAAGCGAGCAAATAAAGCGGATATATTAAGTTCATTGGACTTACAAAATATCAAATATACCTACGTGCATAGTATGCTAATATAGAAGCGTGTCCATAATAGACAGGGAGTAATCTCTTGACTAGTTTATGCTACAAAAAGAAGAAAAAAACATTTTGGATGTTCAACACTAACAAAAAATTAAACCAGAAAATAAATAGTTAATAATGAAACTCTAGTGCTTATTAAATATTCATAAATGAAGCAGATGCATACTTACATAAAAAACGTACCTATAAAGAAAAATTAAATTTCATAGTTTGTTTTTTTTATTTTTTTAAACATTTATGTATACAAACATTGACAATCGATCATACACAATACCTTTTTTTAGACTTTTCACATATTACAATATTTACACATTGGTAATATATATCATCAATAAAACCAATGATGGCCTCACAGATTGCCGAAACATATATTTTCTTAACATTATGTTACAAAATAATGTCTAGTTACGAGAAAGCTCACACTAATTGTCGCGCTTTGTTCAATGACTCTGTCAATCGACTTCTCGCGATGTAGAGAAGTTGCACCTTAATACACTGGAAGTGCGATGTAGTGTAAATTCTCCACACTATTACTATTATAATTAACAACAGCTCACAATCTGTTCATACTTAGATAGAACGACGTTATGTCTTGTATGAGATATGAATATTCTAGCATCTAATATCAGAGAATGAAATTAGTAATTCTAATATGGAAAATAATAGAGTGCATCCCCGTTGCTTATTTCAGCCAACAACGTCAGTTCTACTGCTCCGGGTTGACCTCTTGGTATTAAATTGTATTTGCATGTTTCCATAGAATGAACAAACAATGAGTATATAATAATGTATGTTACAATATAAATGTCAATATAAATTCATGAATAATAATGCAGCTTCTGTCATCGTACATACGAGTACATAGAGAATACTCGTATACAAGTATTAAATGATTGAATATAACAAATCTATAGAAGATATTTAGTTATTTATGATATACATACTTCCTGGTTTGTACTCCTTTCTTTAGTTTCTGGTTCCTATTCATGGTTTGGAGTGGCCAAAAGTCCTGGAAGTAGCAATGGAATCTTTCGAGGAAATATTTTAGCACAATGAATCCCCGACTCCACTAGCGTAAAGGAAAGAAGATGTATGATTTTCTTTGGACAAACATTACTGCGTGTGTTGAATTTATTAAATAAAAATTGTACCCAATACCTTATCCCTCAAAGCATGAACTCTGATCAAATTTGAGTGTAAGTATAAAGACAAACTGAAATTTATCATATAATTAAATTTAATGTTGGTGCATTGACGTTGTGAAAATTATATTGAATATCAGATTTGTTAATGCTGTTTATTTTCACATACCTATGCCTAGTTTTGTAACTATATTTTAATCAATTAACAATGACCAAATACTTCGAGCGCTTTCACCTTGCAGCATCTTTAGGGCAAGAGTTACTCAAAACTAAAGAATGGTATTATCATGTAATTGTTAATAAATGTTGGCTCGTAATCCATACGTCACATAACGTTGCCAATAAACTATACTATACTACTATACTATACCATCACGGCATATCCCACAAGTGGGGTAGCCAGCAGATCAGCTGCATGTAAGAAACATGCAAACTGTCCTCTTTGTGCCAATATAAAATCAAGACATTCAGGATGGGTGGCATACCTCATCACTTAATTTAAGATGAAAAATGTCTTAATTTTTTCGAACACCTGCCTTTTACAGGACACTCGAAAACTTACGCAGAAGAGTGGGAGACCAATTCTTTACCGGGTGCTCCACGGGATGGCCAATAAAACATACTTTATAAATTTAATAATTATTCCCTGTTTTGTATCTAAGATTACAGCTTTTCCTGCTACAAAACCAAAAACCGTATAAAGCATGTCCAACATCTGTAGGCATATGCGCACTTTTTTCAATACGATAATCTGTTGTGTACAAACGCTTAGATTATTCTATCAAAGGTTGATAATTTAAAATGCATGATTTAGTAGGTGATTATCGTTATGAGTAAATAAAATCCCTTTTTATACATATTATTATAAATAATTATGCATGAAGATATGGACGTGCCTGGAATTATTATTTTAAAGGGAGGGGGTAGCAGAATCAAATGTTTCACGTTCTCCTTGTTTTTGTTATTTTAGAATCGCCTACATTAAGTCTCAGCTCTCAAATATGTGGTGGTTTTGTTTATTTTGCAGTTTTCACGATTTGATAATTTAGTAAGCGCGTAAAATTTCTATCCCACGCCTGCAGAATATTATATAAAATCCGGGAAATATTGTGCAGGAATTTGAATTTTTTCATGTTGTTTTGTTTAAACTCACCTTATATTTAGTCTGACTTCATAAGAGGAGCAGTTTCCCTCGTAGATGCCAATTTTCCATACTTTTCCATATTTTAATAAAAAAATTGCCAATTTTTCGATATTCTAGGGGGAGGGGCAGCTGATACCTTTTACCTCCACTGTGTACACCCATGCATGAAGAACAAAAAGGGACATGTAGAATTTAAAAAGTAACAAAAGAACAGAGTGCTAGCATTATTATTTTGGGTACTACACAGATTAAGCACACTATGAACTTCAAATTACCAGAAATACATAATAATTCATAAGTCGTACTTATATTATGTGGATATTAATATGAAAGAGAGATGAAAAGGATATCTGAAAACTATCCGGTTCTAATGTATTCGGATTAGTAATACTAGGATGTAATTTATTAATATTCGATCAGATTCATCCGAAGGGAGGTTTTCAGACTGTCAATCGAGTGATTTCGGGTTTGAGCCCTTCTGCAATGTATCTATTTCGACGACAATGAAATAATGCTTGCATTTATGCATTTATGATAAGTATTTTATTCGTTTATTTATTTACATATTCACGGCGTGAGTCTTTCACATGTTTAAAAATACACAAAAATACTCATACAAATCAAATTTATCATTCACAACACAGTTGTAACAAGGCAAGAACAAAAATTGGCGACGAACAAAATACAAAAGTGAATCAATTTTGAGTGTATTCAGATTTATATCAAACCATTATTCATCTTCTCCCGAAAAAAATATTAACTGAACGCAAATTAATGTCTATCGATAGAAGAAGATACAGAGTTGATCTTTTTTTGTAACGATGGAACATAATATATAAACATCATTGTTAGCCTATCAGAAAAAGGGCTTCATTTGTTCACTTATCATAAAAAAACTCATCCTACTCCAAACATAAAACTGTTAATTTTACTTACACATAGTTATAGTGCGGTGGCCAAAAATTCTTTTGTCAGATATCTAACAACCTCGTTTAGAATCTTGCCAAATATGCAGTATTCGGTTGACCTTTCGTCACTATTCTAAAATGTACCTACTTATAACATTTAGCAAATTAACTCGCGCTTTATAATCTCATTTCTACCATATTCTCATTAAACAACTTACATATATATCATACCTTTTATTATGTATATATACCTAATCATATTTTACCCAACGTTTTACATCATGACTTAGAATAATAATATGCTTACGAGGTGTTAATAATTATAATGTGTAAGTAGTAAGTAACATTTTGTTTGAAATTACTTAGAACTTTGGTATTGTATTTCTGAGAAATTGATAAAGAGTAAAGAAGTTATATAAAGTACTCGACGTTCTACAAAGTGTAATAAGTTAAAACTTAATTGTTTTTTTTAATAGGTTACATCGATACTCGCAAAAAGGTTCCAATTTAAATGTAGGTCGTCCACTCATTTCTGTATGTTTTTAAGTGTCCTGTAAAGGATAATTACTCGAAAATTATAACCAATAACCGTTACTATATGTGCTATCAGATTCTGTTCATCATCATATCTCGCCCTATAACGCTCTTCTCGGGAACGCAAAGCAGGAACCAGCTTCTTCCTATCAGAGCATTTGCGCCAATCGAGTTACCTATTCCCAAAACTATCCCTACGCTCTGATGTTAATGTCATAGGATCGGTATACTGTGAACGAGAGACCTCCAAACAATAAAAAAAAATTGGATAAAAGAATTATCCATTCAGAGCGTCTCTGCACCAATTGGGTCACCTCTTCCCACAACTTTCTCAGCGCTCTGATGTTAATGTCATAAGAACGGTTTATTATAAAAGAGAGACGCCTAAACCGTTAAAATCTTTGTGGACAAATGAACAGTGCTTTTTTGGATAACTATTTTTTATTTATTTATTTATTTATTTTATTCTATTAATACAAACAAACAACTTTAACATATTATATAGTTCAACTTAAATATAATATTTTTCACAAGCCAGTGAAGTTTGTTAAATTATTTCATTAAACACTATGTTCCAAATTAAGAATATAACGCAAATAAAAAGAAGCATAGTGCACATAAAGTAAAAAAAAACACAAAAACGTTCATCCATGAAATGAATATACCATTACAACATACCCAAGTAATGAATGACGCCCATGGGGGGGGGCAAATGCTCTACAAGCAAAAAACAGGGGTATATCGGGGGAGACACTCATTGATCAGAACCGCGCAGAGATCTGGAAACAGCACCCCTAAGAAGAAGATCATTGCAATCAATAACATTGTTAATTATCTTATATAGGAAAACCATATCAGCTTTTGTACGTCTGTTCTCCAGCAGGGCAATACCATGATATCGAGCTGAATGTGCGTAGTTATTAAATGATTGACAACATCTATAATCCAAGCGTTTGAGAAATTTGTTTTGCACCTTTTCAACTCTGTCTATATATGTGATATATTGTGGGTTCCACACCATAGATGCAAACTCCAAACAACTCCTTACGTATGTGAAATATAATACCTTTATTGTACTTACGTTTTTAAAAGGCTTAGATACTCTTAAAATAAAACCAAGTTGTTTAAACGCCTTTTCGACAATATTGTCTATATATCCCCTGAATAACATTTTTTCGTCAAGAATGACGCCAAGATCTCTAACTTCATGACATCTCATGAGAGGTGTTCCACAAAGCGTATAATTGTACTAGATAGGATTTTTACTTCGTCTATCTTCAGATATTCTGAATAACAGAGACTATAGGTCTTTGCTGAGTGCGCTAGCGCACAGTATTATTTGTGATACGATCATACTACCTAACATCCCACATTCTTCTAAAGCACGTATTTGTATCACCTATGACTTGAACCTATGCCATTTACTATGTGTGAGTCAATACCTTACCAATAGCAACAGATAATACAGTATAAGAATGTCTTGCAACTGTTGCATAGTTAATCGTTCCAAAATAAGCGAAAATATCTATTCTGAAGTATTTCATTTTTCATTGCATGAAGATGATGATTGGCATACAATTCATTCACGGTGTCGGTGCTTAGGTAGTAGAATTACATATAGAAATAAAAAAAAATCTTCAACTTTATGTTCTTTATTGAGAAAGACTTTCGTCTTATAAGAACATTGTTAATCTGTTGGATGATTGGCATGTTACGTTTGGTTAGTCCACTGGCAGCTCCACTTATGGAAGACAAGGTGATGGAGTAGATAGAGATATATTATTTTCTTCGACAAGATAAATTTATCCTGAGCGAGATATTATTCGATAAAAAACTAGTATCTACATTTTCATGTACATATATTTACATCTACAAACAGTGTATTTCTGGAACTGAAACTATTGCAGTAAATCTGCTGGCTACCCAATTTATACCAAATTACGTAGGTAGTCGTAATAAATTGATGTACCTACCTATTATTATGTTGATTTTAATGATAAATAAGAAATTACATAAAATAAGTCGATCACTCATCGTACTAATGTATCTTAGATAAAAACTAAAATAAAAGAATGGGTATTTTTATTTTCCCAACACTTAAAAGCAATGATATTTTAAAATAATAATTTGTAAATCACAAATGAAAAAGATTATTATTCGAATCTTTTTAGGCGTTAATTTATTAATTTTACGAATTCTCATTAAGCATATAAAAATTATTTAATTTAATAACTTTTCACTTAAAATTTGTTTATCAAAACCTTAGGTACCCATTTTTGTGAGGAATAAGTCAAAATTTTGGATTATTTTAAGAAGTAGGTACACAAAGTACTTGTTAGTTAAACCCTAAGCCGGCTTAAAGACTTTAATCTACGTAAAACGCTTTGTAAAATAATTTACGCTTGTGAATATAAACAGGTAACTTTTGAATTTTCTTGGAATACTTTAAATTAAAGGGCTGAAGAGGAATTAAACCTATTTTCTTTGTACTTACATATATTCAGAGACGGCTAGTGAGTTGGATTAATGGAGTTCTTCGGAATTATAAAAAAACTACTTTTATTCTAGAATCTGTAAGTTTGAAAGTATTTTATTTAAATACATGTATCCGTTAAACATCCATTACAAAGGTTTTTGATATCTTCAATTCAGCGATGAGATATGTCATCCATCCTGAAAATCTTATGAACAAACATACATGTGCATACTTTATTGGCTACCATTTTGAACTTAATTCATTTGATATGTAAAATAATATGTGATCCTATATTTTTTTATGTTGCTTTAATGTTTGGCATAAAATGTTTCCCGATTGATGGGCTTTATTTCGTGACAGTAAGAATGGCGGAATAATCGATGAACTACATAAGTCTATGGATACCGTAAGTGATAACTTAGAGCCAATTCCCTTAGGAATCAATTTATATCAATATCAATTTAAAATTCCATGGTCTATTCGCACTATAAATGATAAAAGGTATGCTTAATCAAGTAATGTATCGAACATTGAAAATTGTTTGATAAATTACAAGCAAATGAAACAATATCATCCTAAATCCTTGATTATTGGGTTTAATTTAAAAAAAAAACAAAGAAAAGCAAATATTAGTTTACCATAGAAAGATGCTTTTTTCATCATGATAAATATCTTGCTATTTTTTTTACTAAAATGAAATATAGAGTCAAATTTCGGTGTTATTTTTCCAAAACGTGAAAATTTGCGTTATTCGTGAAAAAAGTGCGAAATACGCGAGTAATATCGGGTTTATCGCAAACGCGAAAAATTTAGGTCTTGAGTAATTTTTCAGTATGGTCGGTGACAGTTGTTTTCACTTCTTCAGATTAGATTTTGCACAACGTAACATTGTGTAAACATGGTTCTCCAATCGAGATGTCTGATTTGTTTTGCCATTTGCGCGTCGTACCCAAATCAAGTGAAATATTTGCGCGTCGTACCCAAATAAAGTGAAATATTTGCGCGTCGTACCCAAATCAATTGAAATATTTTTTATGTTCTAGTAAATATTCTTACCATGTAAGTGCATGTTTATTGCATGTAATTAGTCCACTTGCTTTCTTACCATGCGAGATGGTTTGGCTAGATAGATAGATAGACTTTCATGTAGCAAACGTCGATTTATTTTCTTGTATCTCATCCATCATGACGAGAAAACATGTAGTCGATTTTTAAAGTAACAAATATTTTTTTTAAATTATTAAAATGATTGGGTTCTACTCGTAAAACTAAACTGACGGTTTTATTGAATTTATGTACACAGAAAGAGCACCGCATAAACGCTCCTAAGAAGAAACCGCCGTTGCTAATATTAATATAAAAAACACGTTTTTTTCCATTAAGTATTTTTTTAATTGGTCCAATTATATATTGAGATTGCTTCTCAGAAGAATAATACTTGCCTTATTGTAATCATATATAATTAAAAATTAAGTTTCAAAAAATAAGCTTTTAAGTTCTCTTTTAGGACAAAAGTAAAATTAATAATTAAAAAAAAAATGTGATAATATATATGTTTAACAAAGTACATATTTCAAAAACAATTCAATCCATTTATTCATCAACGTTCAAGATGCAAGTCTTAGTATGTAGATAATATTTAGAGAATATCCACGACAGGTGGACAAAAATACTACCTATTTTAAGGTTATTGAAGACCTGAATAACTCTCTTTCAGAGTAGTTTCTGTTACAAAAACTTCAGAGCGTTGAGAATATTGTGAAAAGTTTATCATCAACAGAACCCACAATCAATTGGGTCGGTCTGCAACAAGTCGAGTGTTTTTTTACCACTGTTCCCGGCCTCCTGCCAGTATTTTCAGTTCTAAGGAAATCTGACTCAAATATTATGAAATTGTCTATGGATTTTAACCTTCATTATGAATTACCAATATCGATATTATTCCGAAAAACGAACAAAAACAAATTGAACTAAAATAAAAGGAACAGAAAAAAAAAATTAAAATAAAATATTTATGTATCAGTGGTTCATCACAATTATTGAGTCTCAATCAATTTGATATAAAAGCCTTTTGTATAATAACAAAAAGGTGTCAAAATCAGACTCGTATCCACAAACATAATAATGTTATGTCATGCCTTTGAGATATTAATCACAGTGTGATTCAGTAATTCGATACGTTTCATTTTCAATGACAATGATAGAGTACAGTAAGTACAATACATCAATACTCACTTATACACTGTATGTCAGAGCGAAACGGTATATTTTCTAGTAAAATATTGTTATTTCTTAGAAATGTATGTTTTTCTTAGAAATGTAAGGATTTTGACTTATGGCCGGGGATCATAGGCAGAAACGGAATTGGTAAAATGAACCAAAACGGTGAATTGCTCTTGACAAAATGTGCTGAGCACAATTTAACAATAACAAACACATACTTCCCGATGAATGATAAATTCAAAGGAACTTGGCGTCACCCTAGATCAGGACATTGGCACATGCTGGATTATGTTATTGTAAGAAAAAGTGATATTAAAGACATAACACTGACTAAGGCTCGGGTTGACGTGGACTGCTGGACGGACCATCGTCTGGTTTTGGCGAAGGCATCTATAATTTTGCGGCCAAGGCGGCGGCACGGCTTCCCCAGAACGAATCGCTGTCGCTTACAACTGGATGGGTTGTCAGATCCAACTGTTCGCCAGGAGCTCGGTGAGAGAGTCCAAGCAGAATTATCAAATAATCACGGCAACAGTGGCAACGTGGAAGATGTCTGGGCTAACATCAGGGACACTATACACCACGCAAGCCTCACGGTCCTCGGCAAAGCGCGCCATAAAAAGCAACCCGACTGGTTCAACGAGAACAAAAATTTACTGGAACCTCTACTGAATCGCAAACATACACTATTCCAAAGAACAATTGATCAACCACCAAACACAATTGCGCAATTGGAATTCAAATCATGCAAAAACGAACTACGGAACACTATAAGAAAAATCAAAAACGAATGGTGGGCAAATAAAGCGCAAGAAATCCAACAATATGCTGATAGACACGATCAAAGAAATTTTTTCCAAGCAGTAAAAACAGTCTACGGCCCCAAAAAGAAAATGAACAGTCCTATCTTAGACAAAGAAGGAAATCTTCTAAAAGACGATAACGAAATGAGACAGAGATGGAAACAACACTACTCAGAGGTGCTAAACTGTCACGCTCAAGTCGAATCCGAAATCGTGCAGACAATCCCTCAATATCCGCTTATGACCATCCTGGACAGACCAATTGAAAGAGAGGAAGTGATCGCAGCTATAAGAAACCTAAAAAATAACAAAGCTGCCGGAAGCGACGAAATTCCCGCTGAAATTCTGAAATCACTGTCAGAAGACCTTGCAGATAGTCTATTGCAATGTTTCAATACCATCTGGGAATCAAAAACTGTGCCCCAAGATTTCCGTGACGCTATAATTGTCAATTTATACAAAAATAAGGGCAGTTCCTCAGATTGCAATAATTACAGAGGCATATCTCTCCTGTCTGTTACCGGAAAGGTTTTGGCGAGGATAATGGCAAATAGACTCATACCAGCTATCGAGCCCCTCCTGCCGGAATCACAATGTGGTTTTAGACCCGGTCGAGGCACAGTGGATCTGATCTTCTCCCTTAGACAACTACAAGAGAAGACGATTGAACAACATACATCCATGTTCATGGCATTTATAGATCTCACCAAGGCCTTTGACACCATAAATCGGGACTTGTTGTGGTCCATCATGAGCCGGCTGGGAGTACCACCTGTCTTTCTGGAAGTGTGCAAGAGCCTTTATACCAACAACATGGCGAAAGTATTGTGCAATGGATCGATGACAGACCCATTTAGCACAAACACTGGTGTTAGACAGGGATGCGTGCTGGCTCCTATATTGTTTAATCTATTTGTTACAGCACTTGCAATAATTGTTGACATGCGACTCACCACAAGAGGAATGGCTATAAAGTTCAGATTCGATGGAGGGCTCTTTAACCTTGGTCGATTTCGTGCTAAGACTCACTCAAAACACATCACTGATATGCAATATGCTGATGACTGCGTGTTAGTTTCACACAATATTGAGGATTTGCAGACCATATTGAACACATATTCATGGGCCTATAGTACTCTTGGCCTAAAGTTGAACATTTCCAAGACCAAAATTATGTCCACTCCTGACACACATAGCGCAGAAGCACATGTGGACGGACAAACGCTGGAAAAAGTGGATCGCTTCAACTATCTGGGTAGCATTTTGAACTCCAGAGCAAATATAGATGATGAAATTCAAAACAGACTAAATGCAGCTTCCCGTGCATTCTGGAAGCTGCGCGACCGAGTTTTCAGGAACCACGACCTTTCACTCAAGACAAAAACTGCAATATACAGTGCAGTAATAGTTCCAACCCTCATCTATAGTTGTGAAGCATGGGTTCCATACAGACGGCATATCAAGTCCCTAGCAAAACTCCAACAGCGCCAATTAAGACAAATAATGAGAGTTCAATGGTTCCACAAAATCAGCAACAAGGAGATTCTGGAGAGAGCGGGTTGCCAGAGTATCGAAGTATTAATAGCTCGCGCCCAACTTCGCTGGTCGGGACACGTCGTCCGCATGCATGAAGGCCGACTCCCTAAAAAGATCATGTTCTCGGAACTCGCAGAAGGCAAAAGGAACAGGGGAGGCCAGCGGAAACGGTTCAAAGATGTCCTACACAACACCTTGAAGGACATCAACGCTCAAGATGACTGGGAGAAGATGGCGGGTGACCGCACGAAATGGCGGAAAACCATTTATGACTATAGCGGCCCGCAAAATCGAACAACTCGCAGACCCATCATAAACGAAGAGCAGCCTTGTCCCGAATGTGAAAAAGTGTGCCTGTCCAGAATCGGCCTTCACAGTCACCTTAGATGGCACCGTCGACAGGATGCTCGATTAAATTCAGTCTCTCAATAATACCCGGCAACGGGTACAAGGCATTATTATTATTATTATGTTTTTCTATAAAGAAATATCAATTTAAAATTGCATGGTCTATTCGCACTATAAATGATAAAAAGTATGCTTAAGCAAGTAATGTAACGAACATTAAAAATTGTTTGATAAATTACAAGCAAATGGAACAATATCATCCTAAATCCTTGAACCCAATAGGTTTAATTAAAAAAAAAAACATAGAAAAGCAAATAGTAGTTTACCATAGAAAGATGCTTTTTTTAATCATTATAAAATATCTTGCTATTTTTTTGCGAAAATGTTGTATAAGGTCAAATTTTGGTGTTATTTTTCTAAAGCGTGAACATTTGCGTTATTCGTGAAAAAAGTGCGAAATTCGCGAGTAAAATCGGGTTTATCGCAAACGCAAAAATTTAGGTCTCTAGTCATAAGATGTAATTTTTCAGTATGGTTGGTGACAGTTGTTAACAGTTGTTAGCAAAAAACATTTGTTTGAAATAACTCTTGCCCCGATGATGCGGCAAGCGAAAGCGCTCGGTAAATAAGATTTGTATTTAATAATTAATATTGATTAAATAGATACTTAATATTATTTGAAAATTAACAGTGGTCCTCCGAGGATGTGACTTAGTTTGTGAGCGATTGCATCACAATTATAGAGGATGTGGATAGGTGTTGCATTATCCTCCGAACAAAATCTGCAGACTGCGGTGTCTGCTGATGCATAATATGCATCCCCTTGTGGGAGTTGTCATGATTGTATGAATTAGTTTTGGTATAGATCAGAGATTGTCATTAAAATCGTGCTAGAGATTTTACATACTAACCCGTCAATATACTAATGATATGTTATTATGTACGTGTCTCTCAACATTATAATATCTGCTCTTGTAACTTTGTAATATCATTGCATTGTTTTAAACACAACATCACACTTGATGTTACAAGTTACTATGTAAGATGATAATATCTTTGATATGATAGGTTGTTAGTTGTTTTGGTAAAAGTGTGGTTAACTTTCAATGTGGTTAGTCATAATTCATAGTAGGTACTTTGTAGATCTTGTTATTAATTTCTGTAGAGTCTAGCATTAAGATAAAGTTCATAAAAAAATTGTTATATTTTTTTCTCAATCTCAAAATCTGTCTAATATTTGAGAAATATATTTATACTAATAAAGTTACTTGTAAAAATTTTAATGCTATAACATATTTTTAATCTATCAATTGATCATAAAAAATAATTTTATTTTCCCTATTCATTCGGTGGGCGAGTGCAATGGGTAGTCTACCAATGAACATGTTATAAATGGCTATAATTTTATTTTGTATGTTTTTAGTATTCAACAATGCACTTCCTTTACTTTACTATAATATTCATAATGTCTCAAAACTGTTACATAGTTAATCTTTCTAATTTTTTTTAAGGATGTATTTGGATTTATGCTGTTACGCCAAATACAACTTTACACAACTTTCACTGCAAGCCAAAAGCTTGCGTCGTGAAAGAGGAGTTTGCCGGCACCTGCTACCTTCAGACCACCGACGAACTGAAAGTTTCGTTACTAGGTATTCAGTCAATCTCATTAAAAAAACATTATTATGTTCTATTTATACCTAAGCATATTTCCTATTCCACTTATTTCGTTTCAAACAGTACTAACTTAATACTTAATAAAATTATTATATTAGATAGGTATCTATATATTGAATTATAATAAAATACATTAAATGAGATTACATAATGTGTTTCCTCGTTTCCTTGCAAAAGCCACTAGAAACTTTGATATAATAATGTTTATGTATATCACAAGTTAGATTACTCAAAATGTCACACTCACTTTCCCAGTAGAAAGTTTTGAACAAGTGTTTACCTAATAACAATGGTATTTCAAGTAGGTAGTAAAGAAAATTAAAAGAAACAGTTACGCTCAAGATTTTAATTATGACGCCCTTATTCGTCTTCACAGAAAATAATTGTGATAGTATGTTAAATTGTACACTTTGTGTCACTATAATTATATGGTTTTTCGGGATTGAAATTGGTCTTTCACTCTTTTCTGGGAGTTTTTTGTTAAAAAAACCAGGTTTTTGTAAAACATCAACATTAAGAAATTTAACATATTTAACCTAGAGATATAATCTGCCACCTATCTTGTTAATAGTTTGTTGAGTTTTACAAAAAAAAAAAATCAGTTACCTTGGTTCGAAATGCTATCTCTTTGTCAAACTCTTTGTTTCATTAACAATTATTTTCTTTCACACAAAAACAGAAATTTTCAATTTGAAAAAAAGGAATTAATCGAAATGTAACCTTTTCGAGAAATCTGTTTTTCACCTGAACAAATTGACTCGACTGTACAAAGGCAGTCAATTTTTCGCCGTCAATTGCAAGTGGTTTAATCGTATTTTGTAGGTCGACTAAACTGAACTACAACATGTCGAAACACTGTACACAAACACTCTTGTATCCCTTTATCTTGGCAATTACATAAATCAACACAATTTCCAATTCGTATTCTATATACCTAGGTACCCATTTTTGCATTTCTTGTGAAAATAAATGATAATTATTTGAAACTAATTATTTGAATCAACATTGACGAAAGCGTTCGAAATTTGAATAAATCTATGTGAAAAGTGAGTGTTGTAATCAAATTATAATGTCATTATTTGAAACATATCTATTTTTTCTTTGGTAGATATACTAATCAGATTTCCACAATTTAAAGGTCTTAGAATAATCATATTAATGCTTTTATAAAATCTTAGTATGTAAATAAACACGCAACGCATTCACTGGCTACTTGAGGGTAATGCCTTAGTTGTACTTTAAATCTACATATATCATTGACAAATTATCTAAATGCAGAACATTGTAAGAAAAATCTGCAAGCAAATAAGAATATGTAATAGTTTTGCCAAGTTACACTCGTCTCATTTTAGCAACGTTTATTTGTTCATTATCGACATTGCGATCAGAGCGGCCATGTTGTTTCATTAGACTGTAGATACATAGTGGGTACATAGGTACATAATACAATCAGTAAGTAAATACGTACCTACTCACTAATACCTAATATTACAAGTCACATTGGCTGAAATGTAACGCCATTATTTTCTGAATGACATCCATATAGCCTTGTACATACCTACGTCCGTACTTTTATAGAACAAAAGTACCTATCTATGTATCGATGTGTCGGCTAAGGGGTTGCGACAAGGATTAAAAAGGATTAAAAGACGGGGAAAAGTAGAAAACAATCAACATTGTCGAATCCCTCTTAATACCGGATAATTGTTTTATTTTTAAGTTTCTTTATTACTTCATCTTGACTGTCTTGTTTTTTGTTGGTACAGAGAAGATGAAATAAATTTTTATTACATGTAGTTAGCATATAGGCTACATCAGGGGTCGGCAACCTTTTAGCTGTGGTGTGCCAAGCCACTCTACCAATGTGATTCAGGGTGCCGCCTTTATTCTAAATTATATAATGGGGTTCTAGAGGAGAAGAATTTTATACCAAATTTATCTTTTAAAAATATTTATTAAAAAAATAACATAAAATTCTAACATAAATTTAAAAAAATTATTGCGAGCCACGTTAGATAGATAATTGTAATTAAACATTTTCTCTTAATTAAAAATCTCTTCATCTCGATATTTTCGCGATTTCCCTGATTACTTTGTAGAGTGCCATTCAGAACCCCATCGCGTGCCAAGCCTGGCACGCGTGCCATAGGTTGCCGACGCCTGGGCTACATCATTATTTTGTGAGTGTAAAAATTAAATCAAAGTAAAACACATTACACTGATTCAGTACTCTTGAGAATGGCCATTGAAGTGGGCGAAAACGTTAGAGTTTAAATAAATATAGTGAAAATATAACAGTGTTTTTAATTATTTTCTTTAGTTATTTCATAATAATTTTCACAGTGTAAACACAAACACCCTTTAACAATTAATCAAAGTTCTCACTTCTTAAATTGTTTTTTATTGAGATATATGTCTTCTGTCTTTCAAAGACATTGTCAAAGATTGACAATATTCTTGAAAGACTAAAGACGTCTCTTTTAATAAAAACGTTTAAGAAGATAAAAAACGTTTGTTTCATTAATTTTATTATGGAAATCTACTACCTGAACATTGAAACAGCGAATATGAAATATGAACGATAAGAAAAATCAATTCCTCAATTTTTCATGGTTCTTGTAATGTTATCGGGATGTCCGTGAAGTAGCTAAAGTAGGTAAAAAGTGAAAGGAGCTGTTTTTTGGCACGAGCTTTCGCTATCTGAAGATGTCAAACTCATGAAGATGTATATACACAGACAACAATGAGTTAACACGTAAATGAAAAACTTACGATTTATTATTTTATTCTTCTTTTCAACTATGAAAAACTCTGTACCTGGGTACAACAAGATTATTTTATAAATAATTATATGTTTTGTCACAAACCCTCATGTAAAAAAACTGTTTGATATCTACATCTAGATACAAAAATGTCAAATCTTATTTAAAAAACGATTCGATTCAAGAATAAAATAAAGAAGAAAAACATGGCAGGTACCATTTATTTGCATTGAGAAAGAATTCCATGAGTAGGTTAACAAATATATTTTTTTAATACATAACATTATTTTTCATTTACTTTCCCTCAAGAGAAAGAGATTGAAGATAATGATAAAAAAAAAACAGAAAAGTTAAAAGTCATTTGTTTTTGGTAATGGAATTTTAATGATGTCTTGATGTGACTCCGAGGAGAAAATAAAATAAGTCAGCAGCATCAGCTGTATGAAGAAATTTACGAATTAATAGTTTTATTGTGGTCTCACTGTGATAAATCACGAGCTACAATAATTTTAGAATTTTCTCTCAATTCTTCTTATGCTACTATTCTTTAATAGCATCTTCTATACCTGTGTGTTATTATTAATAATGAACATTTATGTGTAATTCGTTAAGAATTGTTCTAAGAAAATTGAAAGATTTTGAATGTAGGTATTTAAACGAGTTTTCTACAATGCACTTTTGTAACTGGATTTTATATGGATTGCGACTGATTTCACCAAACTGTTGCCATTGACGAGCGAAATAATATTGACTAATATTGTGTAATATCTACAAAAAATATTTCGCTTGTCAATTTGCAACGGTTTGCTGAAATCAATCGCAAACTATGAACAACTAAAAAAAGTTTCAAACATTCAAAATGTCTCTAAGCTGTAACATAGTTCATCCTTAAAAAAAAACATGAAAATCAAAGGATTTTAATTGAAAATTTAACGAAAAATTTGTAAAGTTTTTTCTAAGCTATTACCACATTTCTCCCAAATGAAATACCTGACTACACTAAAAAGATTCTAACTTCTGATATAGACCGTTCTGTGCCTATTAAAGTTTAAGGTATCGATCATGAAATAATACAATAAATACAAAACAAAAAATGGCAAATATTGAAAATTACATGTTATAAATTATTTTTGTTGTGCGTACATTTTTGCGAAAACTTATATTTATACGTAAGTTTTCAATCATTGTCGTACAGAATAATAAACTTTTTTTTGTTATTTATATATAAAAAATAATAATAAATAATCCAGTTAGCACTTTTTTGACACACACCCACGTATCTGTCTGTCTGCGAGAATTTTCGCGATAAGATTCCATTCAGATTTCCCACACTCTGAAAATAAAAGTTTTGTCATTTTTCAAAAATTTCAGCCTCATCTGATGATATCTTTATTTGTCAACTCGACTTTTTCAATTTGCTTTCCACAATATACTGCCTCCTTACATCAGTGGTAGGAGAGCTTTCATGATTAAGGCTTTTATATTGGTCAAATTCTTGTATAACTTATAAAGAAATTGACCAGCCATAGAGCACCCGGCAAGGTACAGATCTCCCACTTTTTTCTGTAAGTTTTCGAGTATCTTGTTTAAGGAATGTCTTGAAAAGAACACCTTATACATCAAAAATTTAGAAAAAAGTATGTCACATATACACATTGGCTTGCATGGCTATTATTATATGGTCAAATTACATATGATGGTGGTTAAGTATCTTGTTTGCATTTAGTTAGGTTAGGAACTACCTAGACGCAATTCCACGATGACCCATCATTATCTGTTATAATAAATAGACTAGACTTGAGCACTATTTCGTTCTAGCCGATTTTTCTTGGTAAACGTGTTCATGCTAAGAGATTTCCGATTTATTACTATTATTTATTTATTAATCATGTCGAAACCCAGAAAAAAAAACAATAAAACTGATCTGTACCGTGCAAAACGCACAGCACGTCAAAAATACCCTCCATAGTGCATGTGACAGGGCACAATCGACACTCCAACAAGTGTGGCATGGTCTGTGCTGCACACGCTCCAGATTCACCTTACAGAAAGCCCCGTATAACTATTACTACACCATCATAGCATATTTCACAAATTAAATTTTAAGGAAAGAGTTAGAGATTTATTCTTTACCGGATACTCCACGAGGTATTTATTACTATACATCGAGAATAAGCTTAAGACAAATATTAAAAGGCATGAAAGTTGCACAATAGAAAAGCCACTGCTTAATTTTGTCCCCTTGCAAACGTTTTATTTATGTAAGCCTTTGTTGTGGCTTCAGTAAGATCTTGACAACACACTTCACAGAATGAAACAAACTTTATATTTAAAATTTTCATTATAAATATCATAATAATCACAAACTCTCTACCAAACTGTGTTGCGGTTGATGATAATAAAAATAATAATAATAATAATTGTGAAATACAAGAATACAAAAACTTGGTATAAAATAATTTATAATCTTTTTAATAATATTAATTCTGGTTTATTTGAATTTTGAAAAAATAATATTATAATCGTATATTTTATTTATTTTTATTTCCAGAATTATAAAACTTAACTATTTATACCCTCACGATGTGTCCCAGGTGGGGAAGGCAGAGAGAATGAAACGCCATATAGAGCTATAAAACTTAACTACCTACTACAAAATCTATTAAACAAACAACACTCATGTTTAATTGAAAATGACCAAGATAATATTTATAAAGACAATCTTTCTAAATTACTATTTTTACCTTTCATCAGAATCTAGATTGAATAGTTTTAAAAACTAAAATTTTCGATAAAACAAATGGGATATCTAGTGGATAGTGCATGTAATAAGCATAAAGGAAGTTTTCGCTGTGCTATTTGATTACATATACTATGACGTCATAGTATATGCAAATGTTGTATTAATTAAGTATGAAATGTGGATGACAGAATAATTTGTTTCCTGTATAGAGATGATAGAAATGAAATTTCTGATATAAATTAGCTCTAAGAGATTAAACAAAAAATCTGGAATGAAAGTAAATTTTTAATTTGAAAGTGAAAAGCTTTATGGAACGTAAGTAGTTGTCTTGAAATCTTATTGCCGATATTAGTTTCGTAATGTGAGTTTAGATTTACAGATATAAACATAATAATTATTATACTCGTATTAGGCATGAATAAATTATCAAATTATTAATTCAGTTATATACTCAGTTATATAATTATTATACCTACATAAATAGTATGTAAATTTCTAACTATTACTATTAACAGCAGTATTATTATGTATTCCCAAAGCTACGTTATATCTGAATATTATCTAAAATTCTAATGCAGCCATACAATAAAGTAGAACAATTATCATACTATCTCATTACAACGAAATATAAAGGATAACGTTTCATATTAATGACTTTAGTAAAAGTGTTTTAGAAAGACTTAAAAAATGACAGCTACACAAACAGTAATATTTTATCATTTTTACAAGATTTTTTATACATTTATTGGTATAAAATTATTATAACAAATGCAGAATAAGTAGGTACATAATTTATTTCTGTAACACCGAGATTATTTTGTTGTTTTTTTCTTTGTATTTTTATGTTTTCCTTATGTTTTTATCAAATTTAAATAATGTGTAGTAAAATAATTTACTAACTACATTTAAGTTTTATCATATAATCTAAAATAACTGCCTGTTTGTAGGATATTTATAAAATTAAACTAAAAAATAGATTAAAGAAACAACATAAAAAATAATTCTAAGGTTTGTACATTCACAGAGTGAAAATTCATACTGATGATATTCTACTTTAATAACAACACAGTTAACTTTTCACTTATATTTTTTTTAAATCTCGAGCGCTTTTGTCAATGTTGATATATTGACATTTTCAAGAGATTGACGAAAGCGCTCGATATTTTAAATAAATCTAAGTGAAAAAGATAACTGTGTTGTAATTAAAGTAGAATATTATCAACAAAAAAAAATGTTAATGTTAAAAATCATCGTGGTGTCTTTGATGATGGAGATGGTCATACATATAAAAAAAAAACATTGAACTTATTTCAATATTCAGAACATTGATAAAAAAAACATTCGTTATACATAAACCTTCGTTAAATCAGCATTCGTCTAAACGAAGTTCTGTTAGAGTTATAAGGTAATTGTTGTTCAGGCAATAATCAATTCAACAAAGTCACTATAGTGAAGTTACGACGGTATTAATGTTTACATTGTTTAGTTGGGAACTATGTAATGGTAGTAGCAAACATAACATTTGGGGAAAGTTTCGATGAAACGGCACAGTGGGGATTTAGTGTGCCGTTATACATAATTATATACAACTTCTTACGGCATGTTATAATAATGCCCGATATTTTTTTAATCCGAATATTATAACGTATGTCTGTTTGTTTAATATAGTGAATCAAATAGTGAGGGGTTCAATATAATGAAATCCAAAGATGAGGAAGATGGCATATTTGGGACACGTACTTCGAAATGAGAAATGTAGTTTGCTCTAACTCATTTTGAAGGGGAAAATTGAAGATTGTCGCGGTGTGGGAAGGAGGCAGGTCTGCTGGCTGAGAAATATCTGAGAGTGGACCGGAGTCCGGAGGGTGGAAGAGCCATTCCGGCTAGCACAGGACAGAGAAGCCTACACAAGGGTGATAGCTGACGGTGAAGAAGAAGAAGAATGTTTATTTATTTCTACTTTAAAGTCGTTTTTAAAATGTATACGATAGAGTTATAAATGTTTTAATATCATGGGACAATGTGACACAATTGGTGTAAAGATGCACTGAAAGGAATAGACTGGTTTCTGTCCTATGGTCCACGAGAACCTTTGAAGTGCTATTGATGGATTGATAAATGTATTTATAGATACAATCAGCAATATTGTGATCCATTTTGAAAATAAAGCTTTTTCTGTATAGGGAAAACGTAAAAAAGTAAAATTTTGCACAAAAAGATATTTGCATAGATTTGTAAGTTTTTTCGCCACTTTGCAGAATAGTTGCAAATGTTTTACTATATTATTCTTCATTTTAATATTTATTCCTTGAGTTAAGCTTGGTTTAAAGCTAGTTTCTACTATACATATAATATCCAAAATATTTCAGAATAATTTTAATAGCAATAATAGTACCTACATATGTATGATGTTGATATAAATTTTGATAGGTTAATCAAGAAAATTAGTCAATATTTCTTAATTACCTAACTTAAATAAATTTCAGCTAATATTACTTGAACAAACTGTGATGATGTATCTCATAATCGTTCAAACTTTACAGAAATTTAGACTTAAGCTTTTGAGGTTGCCTCTGAAAGGGATGCCTTAATATCGAAACCAAAATAGTTATTAATTCCAAACAAAAATCATATAGCTACATTCTACATTACAATATGCTTTCAAATTCATTAAATAGATTAATTTGTTAAGAAAATTTAATTTATAACATTCCATTACAATGTACAGTAAAAACGTGAGTTTATATTTCAAATTATGAATTAAATTATCTAGGTATGTAATAAATAGTTAACATTTTCGAATAAATTGCATACTTCATTACGACAACTTCTTAAAAAACATTAGGAGCATCAAGGAAAGAACTGTAAACATATTGCACTCCATCTGAGATCACTTTTTTCAACACTGTTTTCAAAGAGGGAATGATTGTGTGCAAATATTTTGTAGGTGTACATATAATGAAAGAGTTTTCAATTATCTTTATTATCATATTTTATTCATCTCAAAGGTATTTATGATTTTATGTTTTAAATAAATTTATATTAAAAAACGAAACAATATTTTTCTCAAAAAAAATATACTTATTTTACATTCACCTTCCGTACGAGAAATTGGGTTTATTTTACATTCTAATCAAACCCCTGCGTTTTAAACCTTTATTATAATTTAATTTTCTATTACATTTTTATTAAGAAACAATTTCAACCTTCCACCGACCAGTCTATCCAATTTCAAAATAATAAAGGCGGCTTGTCCTGAACGATACGGGCGGTTTTTGGGTCTCTCTGAATTACATAATCATATTATTTTCCAAATAAACCGGGAAATGAATGAATATAATAACGTTCTTTTCGTGGGTTGATATTGTTAAAAAAAATAACTAAATATTTACCACCATCTGTGTGAGCAGAATAATATTAATGTACCTTTGAAAAGTAAGTGGTATACCTACTTAGAAAATGGGTACAGCCCATGAAGTAGGAACAAGTTCCAAAATTTTTATATAGGTAAACCTAGAATATATTTGCACTCACATTTTTGTTTCTTTTAAAATACACAAAAATCACTCAAGATAAAACTGTTAACGGACTCGTAAAAAAACGCAGAAAATTTAGATTTAGTTAACTTAGTTTCATTGATATTCTGAGTTTATTCTAAAAATATTTCACGTATGATTTGTATGACTTCCGTTTCGAGCCTTATCGATTTAATTAACTAACTCACATTTGTTTCATACAAAAAAACGCCCATTTACTTCGTTATTGTTCATCGCATCGCTATGTATATTTAAAAAGAAACATAAAAATTTAATATTTTTTTTTAATTTACAATCTTACATACAATTGGTGGGGAATGGCGGATTTGCCAGGTGGGAAATTACGTGCATGCGTTTCCATCCACAAGTATGACTGTAATATAAATTCATAAAATAGATAAGTATATCTATTAGAAGACATTTATTCCTGACTTGACAAAAGATTTTCTCTCACTTTTAGTAATAAATCTAATATACTTAATTATGCAAACAAAAATTACACAAAAAATGTTACAAAAAATCAAAACAAATTTGTCAAAGACCGATGCTGTGGTGGGGAATGGAGAGTTGGCTCACTAAAAAATGGTGAATTGGAGAAAACCGGTTAAGAACCACTGCTCTAGACCTCATAAAGTCTATCAATAAGCTATCTAGTATCTAAATTCATGCTTAAATTCATGTTTATTTATCTTCGTTGACTTCATAAGCTTATCATGCAATAAAAAATAAATATCATAAAAGCAATCAGTACCTACATTATTATCTATTTCTTTACTGAACCAAACAATCAATTGCAGAATCTGTTAACAAAATATACTTTCAGAGTATATTTTGTTAACAGGACCGGCAGAGATTCCAAATTTAAAAAAAGTTAAAGCAATTATTATCATATCAAAACAACATAAAAGTTTAGAGTCTACATATGTATAAACAAACGTCTGAATGTAAAAAATCAGCACACTCAGTTTTATACATACTTATTAGGTAGACATGTAGAATTAATATGCTGACGATAACTTTTGACAGTTTGAAGTCGTTTAAGTATTTATGTATGTATGGTAAAGTATTATGTAGATTTTAGGACCAATAGGTCTATAGTGTGATATGAAAGTTTTGGGCCTTCAATTAAATAAATTGGACCATCCACAACATCGTGGTTCAGGAATTGAACGAGCAAAAATTAATATTAATATATTCATCTTAGGAGAGTGACTTAAATTTAAGAACGGGCAAGATAACATCGAGAATGTGATAACATCATAGGCAATAATAACGAAAAAAGTTTACAATACGAAAAAAAAAATTAACGAAATAAGAAATCATTTCTTAATTTTTAAAAAAAAAGAATAAAAAATCATGTTTTTCGTTTAATATGAATAAGTTAGTCTCAAAAACATTTAAATTAAATTAAATTAATGTTGAGAATATTAACTATTTTCTGTTTAACTGGGTTTTGGAAGAACGTGCAAATGACAGAACCAATTCGACAATTGTTATCTAAATGTTTGAATCGTATATACACAATGCAACAACATGGATATAATTATGAGATGAATTAATATAATGCGGATAATCGATTTCATGTAATTAATAATGGACTCGAGCCCAAGCCCCGCTCAGTTTCAGAAGATTATTATTAGAATAAACTTATAATATTTATCCAGGTATGGTTATGTTCTTTTTCTATACTATCCGAATTTCATTTTTCAAGTAAAATCATACATAATCAAAAATAAAAGAACATCAATAGATGTGTCAACAATTTAAAAATATATTCCAATAATTCGCCTATCTATTACCATCAGTTAAAATCTATTGTATAATATACAGGATTTTTACTGACAGTAATGAGTAGATAGGTTGTTGAATCTGCTTGACAAAACTAAACACGATCTTAATCTAGTCTTGATCTTGATCATACGACGCACGAAGGGACTATGGTCAAAAACACCGCGCTACCGCTAACGCGCGATCGGTTTGTGTGTATTTTTGGCCAATAGTCACTTCGTGCGTCGTATGATCAAGATCAAGACTAGATTAAGATCGTGTTAAGTTTTGTCAAGAGTAGCCCTGCTGACCATTAGCTGATATTCACTCAATTTAGTATCGCCATCGAAAGCCTTTGTATGAACGTGCTGTGACATAATCAAAAAGTTTTGTTTAATCCCATATAGGTACATAGATACGTAATGTTTCAAGTAGTAACTTGTTATTGTATGCTTAGTC
This sequence comes from Athripsodes cinereus, assembly GCA_947579605.1. Taxonomy (NCBI): domain Eukaryota; kingdom Metazoa; phylum Arthropoda; class Insecta; order Trichoptera; family Leptoceridae; genus Athripsodes; species Athripsodes cinereus. The sequence goes on along the minus strand of OX388311.1, from coordinate 24,730,446 downwards.
GTCGATTTTTAACAAAAATTTGCATCCCTTGCGTATTGATGAGGTATGAGTGAGTGGGAGGGTGTGTTTGTAACTATCCCGCATATATTTCCATAAAGTATGATAACACACAACTACATAGACAAATAGATAATAATACATACACAAGGAGGCGGTTAGTGCGTACGGCGTAAAGGCGGTGCGGTGGAATTATAAAAAAAATACCTTCATATTGAAAAGCTGATTCCCTAACATATTATGGTAAAAAGAAATACTCACGAACGCTCTTATTTTATATATTATTTTCTGTTCATTACTTACAAACAATTTAAACTTTTCGATTTTTGATTAGGAAACATTGCGTTTCTTATTTATATTATTTTATTATCAATAAAATAAGCAACTTTACATTTTAAAAAATCATAAATTTATACCATCAAGCCACTTCCCATACGTGAGGTAGCCAACGGACCAATGAATGTAAAAAGGATGCAAACAATCCTCTATGTACCAATAAAACTTAAGACATTCAAGATAGATGGTACAAAAGAGTGGGAGACTTTACCGGGTTTACTTTACTTCTTTACCGGGTAATCCACAGGATAGTTATTAAAATAATGTTTATTAGGGAGTGCACCGCAACAATACCCTTAAAGAGAAACCGTCGCTGCATACACACATAGACACTACAAAGATATTAGTAGTAGTAAATGGGTCAAAGGGGAAATGTTCGCATTAATTAACAAACTACCATTACTACTAAAACCTGCTACTAGTACATGCATACCTATAATATATGTACACCGTTACATTATATATAATGTAGGCACCTATGTGTAATGGTCATCGTCGATAGTCAGATTCAAAATGACTAAACTTAACACCATTTTACGTTTTTCTCCCACCATGAGGCGCTAAATATCTGAATATTAATAGTTTTGTGACAAAATATTATCTTAGCTATGTTAGCCTGAAGACTCATGGTGTATTATGTATGAACCTACCTATTAGTAGATACACATAGAGTATATATTTTCATATTATAATTTTCATTTATTTTTTTTATATTGAAGTGTAAATATAGATTTCAGCAATACTTGTACTTACAAAAGTATAATCAATTAAATGCCTTCTTTATTTGCACACCTTTATTAGGTATAGGTACAATTGATTCGTTAGTCTTAATACAGCCATTATGAAGTCTTGTATTATTGTAAGTCGAATATTTTGCATTTTATCATAAAGAAAGGTGAAGGAGTAAATATGAAGTTCTTCCTAGGAACTAGGCAGCAGTTCTGGATAATATTCATTTTATTCAGTGTAAGTTGATCCTGATAATATTGATTTATTTTATACTTCTTGCACATCATCATTCACATAACAAAATAACAAATGAGTTTACTTAAAAAAAAATATGATGAAATGCAGTTGCGAGATAATCACTATGTAGTGATTTCTTACATCTAACTACGTCACGTTAACACTAAACACAAATAATAATAAAATCGTTACATAAATCGTAATGAAAAAAATCTACAATCCATACACCTAACACTCCAAAGAGACCGGGAATTATAGGAAATATAGAAAGGGGTTAGGGGGAGGATGCTTTATATTGAGGGAAAGGACAGATTTTTGAGATCCCGTTTGTTTTATCCAGTGGAAAAGTATAATTTGTGAGGTTTACTAATAACTATACTTTGGTCACATTGTTCGTACTATCGAAGTTCATTATTTTCAGTACATGTCCAATATTATAATTGTGCTGAAAATTGTTTAGATATAGGTACCTAACAGACAGCTCTGCTATCCCTGCCGTTATGTTCTGGACACAAAGTGTTACGGATGTTTGCATAATCTAATTACATCCATTTCATACAGTTTCCAATTCATTGTGTAACTATTAGAGGTGAAAAGGATATCCGGTAGGATACTTCATTTATCTCGTGACATACTTCATTTTCGAGTGTCCTGTGAAACACGGATATTCGTAAAATATCACGTTTAAGACATTAATATACTGGAGTGTATTTGAAATAAAAAAATAAACAATTTCGTTACCAACCCGATCAGTAGGAGAAAAGATCGAGCGCCACTTGCTTCAATCTTTTAACTCCTTGTTTTAATTCTTATAAAATAATTATTATACAAATCAAGAATCCTTTATTGATAGAATAGAGACATGAAAAGTTTTAATAAATTTTAATCTATTAGCCATTACGTAAAATGACTATAGATATACCTATTCTTACAATTTCCATACACAAGACTTCGGTCTTTTTTGGATTGAAAAAATCTTGCGTAAATATGTGATTATTACTGTACAATTGTGATGTAAATTTATGTTTATTGTTTATGTAGATATTTATTATGAATAAATAAATAAACAAAAAAAAATGAGAGCTTTCGTTTGATTGATTTCTTGACACTTTGTGCTATAGTACCGTTCATATAAACTTCTGTACAATCAACACTCACGAAATTGACTAAATCATAAAAATCACACTCTGATGACTCAAATGTTCTCTGACATGGTGACACATAATATAGTTACACATAGTGGGTAGGTAATTAAAATTATTATACCAAGTTAAAATTTCATCAAAATTATATCCATAAATTTAAATCAACAAGCATAAGAAATAATAACAAAAATAGGGAGGAAAAGTAATGGGAAAGAAACTGTTGCAGCAGCGTCAGCCTATAATCAAAATTTAAAAATCTGAATGTGGTCTTTGTACCTATGTTGATGTCCAAAAAAATGTATTAAATATAACCTCACTATATTTTAGATTTTTGACAATTGTGTATTGTGCACTGTGGGAGTCTCAGTGGAAAAATATTCTTGCATTCAGTTTAATCGCTGGCTACACCTAATATAGAATATGCCATAATAGTAGATATATACTGGCAAAATATCCGGCTAACAGCTTTAGAATCTTGCTGAGCATTTGGTGTCCGACAGTGCTTATGTTTATACATATAAAGTATACACATTAACTGATTGTACGTGACAGAACACACAATAATGATTGTCTGTGGTCAAAATGTCTAATTACCCCAAACACTTATTAAGAATACACGTTCTTGTTTTGACAACAATAATTGATAATTATTAGGCGAATGTGTGTAGTAGAGTGTTCTTCAAAATAATACTTGTAAGAATATGTGTTTGTGTTCCAATACGCTGTTTATTCGATACTGTTTTGAGTGTATCGAATTTCGATCGAATAAAAAGATCAATAATATTTGAAAAAAGCAGAACAAAAGGTGACTTTTAAATATATTTTATGATACATTGTGCCTAGTGGGGTAGCAAAACCAGCGCATTGTTAATTGTTACACAAATAATGTATTAATATTGGACATATTATGTTAGAAAATTTCTATGAAAAAAGAAATTTAAATTTGGTAAGGGATATATCGTTTTATATAACTTGTTAGAAACGACAAGATAAACTGCTACCTATACCATCAGAGGAGTATAAATTGATAATTTTTGTCATTCTGTATTATCATTCACGCTATCATGCTGCTTCCCTTGCTGAGTAGACAAAAAGGATAGAGTGCTTTTTAATCGCTTTTTTATTATCATACAAATCCTTGTGCATGCTGTCTTATTTAACATGTGTTATACCTACGTTTATAACGATGTTTTTAAATGAATTTTCACATTTCTTTACCAAATTCACCAGATTGATTAAAAATTTCAAATTTACTTTCAGCATTGATTATTTTTAAAAGAATGAGGTATAACTCTTATAATAATAATTTATTGAACACAACAATCAATAAAGATAACTACAATATGGTACAGACTATTTAATTGAAAATTAATTGTTATAAATTTGATTGTAACTTTATTTGATTGTACTGTTATTTTTAACTGTTTATCTTCATAATTTTTGTCTTGTTTTTTGTTTTTGATTTAAGTAAGGTAAAGTGTATATTATTACTGTTTGCTAGCAACGTGCTCGTCATACGCTTTGGTGATTTGCGGGATCTTGATTGTTATGTTTACTGAAGGAATTGGAATGTTGATATTTGTTAAGTTGAATTGTTTGTGTCCCTTTAGACAATAAATAGATGAATTAATAAATACAATAAATAGATGAATTAATAAATACAATAAATAGATAAATAGATAAATAAATAAATACAATAAATAGATAAATAAAAGTTTTATCGAAACATAGCCCCCTTATAGAGACTTCTCAGCAAATACAGGCAATAATCCACAACATTAACAAAAAATATGATAATATAATTATACCGAATTACGAATTATATCCAAATACATGGAAAATTTCAAGAAAACATTTCCCGAACATGCTCGCATGGGACTTTGTTGTATACATACCTATATGCATACCTATACACCAACGTTAGTAAAACAGTTCGCCAACAAGGAAGACGTTGGCATACATTAGTTCCCGTGTCAGCTCACATTATTCTCAATTTTACATTGGCAAGTACCAACCAACGTTGGGTAGTACTATAATATCTGGTACTGAATAACTTTGAAACGGATGTTAGATTATTTCTACGAGCTACCGGATATGTTACATTCATTACAAATAAGTTAATAACGGAAAAAAGTGAAAATCGAATATGTTGCAATCGGGTCCAAACTAAAAATATATTTTCATATTTTAAATAATGTATTTTCTCATTCGTATTTCCTTTATATCATAAAAACTTCATTACATTTTTATGAAACGTCCAATGTTGCGAATATTTTTCACCAGTGGTGCTTGCTAATGTTTAAGACGTCTGGCAATCCATTGTTCAAGATAGAAAGTTTTGGAGATCTTTTGTTTTAGAGGCAAAGGCCCTACAATGACTTTTTGGTCATCGGAAGTTAGTAAGTAAGTAAGTGGTGCTTATGCCCATTGACATCATCATAATTATTATTCTCTTTTTACTAACTTTGTTGCACATCATTACAGCTTTTGACCAATGTGATGTGCAAAAAGTTAAAAGACATATATCTAAGTATTGGGGCTCATTTATTATCTAGTTAAGTAGAAAATTTGGACTAGGAGTATTATTCTTCAAATGAACTAGAATATTCTGAAAGTTAACGTTATTCATTTCCGAGTTTTCAGTGTAATATTTTTTAAGAGTACTTTGTTGTGTAGATGGATACACTCTTCTAATAAATTAACGTTTCTCTATTTCAGGTAATACTGAAGACAACTATACTTCTTCTTCTTCCTCTTGATGTACATAGATCATCGATCTGTTAGTTCAGAAGTTGACGCCTCTTGTGATGCTGAAGATCAGCTGTCTTTCCATCTTTATGGTGGTCTTCCTCGGGGACGTGAACCGACTGGTGATTCCTTAGCAGCTTAATGTACGAGTCTGTTTTCAGCCATCCGATCTACAATTATACTGTTAATGTATATTTTTCACTTTCGCGACATCTCCTACAAGGGAGGTAGCCGGGAGACTAATTGCTTATAAATAACATGCAAGACGTCCTCTTAATGTAATGCCAATAAAAGATAAGTTATTCAGGATGAGAGGCATACCTCATCACTGAACTGAAGATGTGAAACGTCTTAACCTCGTCAGACCTGAATTAATTGTGTGAGTCGAAAAAATTCTTTTGTTTTAAAATCTTGTTATTTGGCTTCTAAATATCAAGTTTCGGATAAATTGAAATTTTTTGATTTCTAGATTTGAGAAAATAAATATGTTCATTGGAATGGACATTAAATAAAAATGAGGTTTCTGAAAAGTTAATTTCAATTTATTTGATATATATTAATTGATGAACATAAAATAAAGAATAAATTTACCTTTGCAAAAAAATTCCAGTAAAATTAAACACAAACTATGTAAATAAATCTTTAATTTTCTCAACCTAAAACCTGGCATTGACACTTTGCGTAGACTCGTTGACAAATAATTGAGTAAAAAATATAGTTAACTTTGACAAATGGCGCAAAAAAATATGTCGATAAAATAGACTTCATACCACTAATTTTCAATATTAATATTAGAAAAAAGCAATAGACGGGAGCGTAAAAAATATTACTAAAATCTATGTCCATTGGAATGGACACCAGGTCTGAAGAGGTTAAAACATGATTTTTTTTATAAATTTCTGTCTTTTAAAATATACCTACTTGAAAACTAACAGAATAATGTAGGTGGAATATTTTTTTACTAGGGACCCTGCAGGATTCGTGGTTGATATTTATCTAATGGGTTTAACCCTACAAATTTAAATATATTCAGCTAAATAATAGGTACACAAAACAGATACCTACACATGTATCTCCATAAAATATTTATCTGAAAACACAATGCAACCTTATCCGTTATCGATGATATCCGATTATCCTGCTGGAATAAATTTCATTTGCTGCAAAACTAGAAACTGTAACAAGGAGTCTCTTGTTAGTAGGTATGTAGTTTCAGTGACAATGGAAAGAGTAAAAATACTTCGAATGTAATTTTCAACTTCAAGCTGAGGTTTCAAGCTCATTGATAAGCAATTTCTTTTCATAGAGTAGGTAGTACCTACTTGAGTTATCTGACATGAAAATAAATAATGGAATGTTGGAATAAATCCTTGTGACAATTTTATTGGTTCTCTAAAATAAGTTGTAATTTCATTTGATTTTGAATACCAAATTGAACAAGATATGTATGAAAACAATGTTTTTTTTTAATTGCTCTGTAATAAAAAAAAACAAGCAAAAAAGTAAAAAAGAAATAGATTTGGAATTTTATGTTCAATAAATATTTCATTTCCTATTTTTAATTTAGAATTATTGCTTAGTTGGAATACAGCGCATTCAAACGACAAACCCGCCCTTCGTACATTGAATAGTATAATATAACGTCATTTTTATGATATTTTATATATTAAGTTGAAATATTGGAACCAATATACAGTGAGGAACATAACAAATATATACTCAATTTCATCTAAAATAAATTTTGCTATTTAACACAAATTGTTCTATGCGAAACCACCACAAAATTTTACATAGGTATGGATAAAATGACGTCACTTTTAGAAGTGTTTTCGAAAACAGTTGTAAATATCACAAGAATTTGATCGTCTTCACGCAATAATCAACTGATATCCTCAAAGTTTTTACTTTTTTATCCTTTTTATATTCCTTAAATTAACATATAGAATAGGTCCTTTACCTCTTTATTCATACTACTTATCGTAAAAGTTTAAATAGGCTGTGGATTTGCATCTCACAATGTTTATCTTATAACGCTTGTCTGAAAAAAGTTTTTAAAAAGGTGAGTGTTTAGTAAACTTACACCTATACTACTTATTGTGTCTAAATTTTACACATTTGGATAATTTTATATTTGAAAAACGAAATAAAAATCCCATTTGAATATGATTCGTTGAAAAGATATGTACCTGTATGTAGATTTTTTAATATTCTGAAAAATATGAATCTGGGTGTATTCACTGTGTCGGTGCTTAGTGTAACCAGTTTTCCTCCAGCTTGCTCATAATCGGCAGATTACTGAAACCTTCTCAGGGGTGTCGTTGGGTAAATGTATGAGAATGTTCCCTATTGTAAGACGAACGGAGATAGACTGCTGCAAAATGGCTGACTCGAACGGAAGGGGGTCAAGATGGAATCTGTTTTATCTTAAGATCAAAAGGAATTTACGTTATCTCTGGACAGGGCGGCCAGTGCTTCCACCGGATTTCAAGAGATGGCGACACAAGTACCAAAATTACAATACTCCCATGACATTAGGTAGCATAATTCTATAGTGAAATTATAAAACAAATATTTATTCTGCTATACATAATGTTATATTATTGAGAGAGACGTCTTTCGTCTTCAATCAAAGATTCATTGAAAGACGTTTTTCTCACTAATAAAACATACGAGTTGATAAAGTAAAAAAAAACATTTGTGTTATAATTGCATCATGAATATTAATGGATTAAATAAGCCTGAAAAACATTCAAGTCTACCTCTCCGTACCAATAATTGAAACAAGAAATCAAAGGAAAGTGGAATACCCCATCGCTTAATCGAAGATATAAATTCATTGCCTTATTCATGTCATTTTAAAAACCTGCCTTTTATAGGCCAATCGAACACTTATAGAGATGAGTAAGAACACATTTTTTATTGTGGATTATGCGGATCAATAATATATAATTGACCCGACAAATAATGATATGTAATATTGAAGAGTCAGGTATTCGTAAAATATCACGTTTAAGATATTTCACATCTTCGATTCAGCGATGAGGTATGTCACCAATCGTGAATGTCACTTTTTTGTCACAGAATAGAAAAATTGCATATTTATTATGTGTACTTGGTCCGCTTGCGACCTCACTTGTAGTTAATGCCGTGGTGGTATACATGAATAAATATATTATGTCTATGGGTAGGTACCTACTAGTTTATCCTATATATTATGATAGTTTCATGTGTTAAATTTTCAGCTAATACTAAATTTGAAACTCTCGAAGAAAGCATCGAAACTTATATGCCAAGTATAATAATATTGGCATTGTAATATAAACTAAATAGTAACAGTAACATAGGACAGTGTTCCTAGAGTTGGGAATCATTTGTCAAATATTTAACTTAATTAATTATCAGTTAATCCGAACTCTTTTTTAACTCCATGGTAGTTCGCCTTAGCCTTGGCTATCACTCTGAATTAGATCTTTCTATCCTTTATCAGCTGAAACAGCTTTATCACCCTCGGAATACTTAACCATTTTTTTTATTTATTTATTTATTGACCATAACAAACAATACAGATATAACCATACTTAGACTATTAATTGAACATCCTCATTATAGATATAAGTCTCGTGTAAATGAAGATTTATTCTTTTTCTCAGTCAGGACATTCGTTTTCTTCGCACACCACGTCTGCCTGATAATGTTACCTTCTCAAATTAAATACGGCAGGTTATATTTGCTATCACGCATATTTAATTTAATGAAAGCTTTTTTTAAAGAGGTTTTCGTTTAAAAAATCTGAGTTCAAACATAAACGTTAACCACAACAAAAACGGAGTATATTAAGGGCGTTAATCGTTATTATTACATCTTGGCCTTCAGAGAGGTAATTATAAACTTCATTACAGAATCAAAGTTTGCTTTACAGCAACATACAATATATGTACATACATTCACTCAACTTTAACAATCCTAACACACATTTGGTTCATCGATCTTAATAGCACTACAGGAAACTTAACGGTATCTATGTACATTTTACATACAACTCGTCTTATGACTGTGATACTCTTATTACATATATTATAAGACAGTTTGACTTTGTTTCTAAAATTATAGACAAGGGCTGAATACGCTCATTATTTCATGATGATATCTACTTTTACATATAACTATCATCTACCGTACATATTTTTTTTCTTTTCACTATGACAATAAATAAAGTCCCATTAGGAGATGTCTGACATCCCAGGATGCTAATATATTAAAAAAAAATAAAACACTTATTTTTAGAAAACATCAAAACTTGTGATCATACTCTCATCCATATTCACACATTTCTCACCTATTCATTCGCATCTCACCGCATTCAAAAAGTTCTGTAAACATAATTTCACTTGAATATTTATTATGTCATAGGATGTATCAAAAAGTGTTTTTTTGCATGATGTTTTTTTTTGTTTCTTAATTTAATTATTATATGCATAGTTGTTATTTATATATAAATATGTTTTAATATGAAGTTTTGTAATTGGCTTCTGAGCCGTTTAAGTTTAAATGTAAAATTTAATAATCTCATATTTAATTAATTAAATATTTTATATGTTTCATCCTATAACATCCACGTTTATTAACATTTTCTCACTTTGTCATGCATAGGTACCTATATATATTTTTCTTTCCTACCCAATTTCCATTTTTCATTTCTTAAGTCATTAAAATATATAAAATATTGAGAGAAGAGGTCTCTGAATACATTCCTAAAGAACTTTATTCTGTACTGAGTTGTGTGTGCTCTGTGCTTATACTCCCAAAAGAAAACTTTATTCTACTCTATGCTCCCGGGAGCAGCATTGAAAGACAATAAGTAGACAAAAAAATATATTTACCACTAACTTGATCTTCCTCTAGTCACTAGTGATCTCCTCCATGTTAATAAATATTATTTTTTAAACATATAATTTCGGGTAAGTTGGAAGTAATCGCACGTTTGCGGTAAACTCGCTTTCTGTATCTTGATTGTAGGTATATTTTTCTTGAATGCATTTTTCAATAAAACTGTATGGTAGTGATGAATGTACAGTAAAAAATGGATAGATAAATTAAATATTTGTCAACACTTTAACTTTAATTTACAAACATTTGTACCAGCTTTATTCCAAAATCTTCTATTTAGAATGATAACGAAAATATTTTCCCTAGCATAGGCTTAGCTTAGTCAGAAAGCGTTAGTATTTATTAGTCAATAAAAAAATATATTATTAGTTGTACTTACCACACACCAACGGAAGAACAATAAGAACCTCCGGAAAGCACGCCATCTGACGCCGGTTTTGACAACTTATTCTATCCACCGGAAATTAACACATTTTTCTTGAAGCCATGAACAAAAGATCTTCCGAGACTTCTGTAAAAGATAAAAGTTTTTCTTATTACAAAAACAAGAAAATTCCAACGACATCATTTTCTTCTGTGCAACTTTGAAAGATGGGAAATATTGTATGTAAGGTATTTTTTTGTCATAAGCTTCTATAAAAAATATTATATACATTCTATCCTTATTAAAAAAACCTCCTTGTATTCATACTGTGCAATAGAAAATATTCTAATACTTGAATAGTTTTTGAATGGAAATTACTTTACTAAATATCTGTCAACTTTCTATTCTATTACGGCATCTCCCACAAGTAGATTATCTAGAACATGTTTCTTAACATAAAAGTTGTTTTCTTTACTAATTTACATAATTATAATAAAATTTTGTTGTAAATAAAATTTTTTACATGCATGACAGGTAGCTTCTAATTTCGCTGTATGCGTTTAAAAAGTTGTTGAACTTTAAAACAAATAGCTTGAGATACAATCATGGATACTTATTATTTTTTGGTATTCTATTTAACTTTAAGTAAAGTTTTAAAAAATCTTGAATTTTATACTATAATATTATTGTTTTCTTAAAAAAAATGAAATATACCTACTTTCAAAATAATAATAACTAATGTGAGAAAATTTTTTGATTTTTTTAGCTGATATATTAAGATTTAAAAAAAGTATACCTAAATTGATATTAAAAAATATGAGACGCGTAGAATAAAAGTTACTCATATTTTTAATGCTTCATTTTAAGATATATTGAAGATAGGAACATCACAAGTGGTGAAAATGATTATTGTTACTAACGCATCAAACCTCATCACTTAGTTAAAGATTAAAATATCTTTATTTTTTCTAACTTCTGCTTTTTACAGGGCACTAGAAATTGAGTGGGACCAATTATTTTCCGAGTAGATACTCCACTGAGAGCTTTACATATCTCCCTCTATCTCAAATTAGGAAAGATTGAGGAAGCAAAAAAAGGGTTAATAATTTATTATTGTGCAATATTATTGTTCCAAACAATTGTTAGTAGTACCTACAAATTGTTCATTATTCAATCGTCAATCAATGAAGTCAAATTAAATTGAAATTTCTAAAATATTCCTATTGATATTTATAACTGTTATTTTAAAACATAAATGCTCATATGCTAAACTTATGCCGATATGAGGAGAATAGACAAATTGAAATTCACTCAAAAATGACAAGTGCACCTGATATTTTTGATAATATTGGCTTCAATGAAATAAATCTATCTACACCGTCACTATATTTTCCACAAGTTGGGGTCATCAATCAGTTCTTTCACTGTTTGTAATAAACACGCAGGTTATCCTCTTCATATCGTAAAAAAATAACAAAAAGACTGACAGATACATTTTTTGATTATGTACTTTTGATAATGGATGTCAGATGGTATGAACATGTTACAAATGATGCTGTGCGCCGGCGCACCCAGCAGAGACCTGTAATCTCCGTAATACAAGAGAGACGGTGGTCCTGGCTGGGACATGTTTTGAGAATGCCCAATGATAGTTGGCCAAAAAGAGCACTGTTCTTCCGTCCGCAGGGGTTCCGTAGGCCCGGGCGTCCCTCTTTCACAATACACCGTTCCTATGACAACGATATCAGAGCGCAAGGAATGTTGTGGGAAGAGGTGACGCAATTGGCACAGAGACGCTCTGAATGGAGGAGGCTGGTTTCTGCCCTGTGCTCCCGAGAGGAGCGTTGAGGGCGATGATGATGATGATGATGACTTTTGATAATGTATACACATATTTGGTTATGTTGTCTAGATGGAGGATTAATTATTAATTATGGAGATAAAACTTTGTAGACAGTGATGATACTAGTGTCTGCTTAATAATTCTGTAATTATTCAACAGTTTTTATATAAAATACGGGTGTAACAACAGTTTTTTAAATTTAATACTAAATTATGTATTACATCATGACAAGAAATTGGATTGGTAGGTATGTGAGAATATTAAAACTAATAGGAATGTATTGATGATGAATTCTGATCAAAAGAATAGATTGTCTTTCTATGCTAATAAAATCAGACACTCAGAGTGGGTGGCATGCTTCATTGCTGGATTTTAGAAGGAAAAATCTTACAAATAAGACAATAAAGTGCAACAGTTTTGCCATATATCTTGAATGTCTTACCTAAAGTACCAAATCAAGTATTTTTTTTTTGATAATTATAAATACTTACTTATAAATTATCCAACATCAAATTAATTATTGCAAGTCAAACAAACTTATATCACTTCTTTGTTTAATAATCCAGACACAAAACAAACAAGAAACTTTTCAATTATACCAAAAAAGTTTTGAAATTAATAAATTTTCAAAAAAACAACGGATTAAAAACGGCGGCCAATATAATTTATCGCGAAAGATTTCAAAATCATCAATTTGAAACGTAATCTATTCAAATTTAATGATAATTAATTAAATTTTGAAATGCGATGAGGCGCAAAAATTTACCGAACCGGAATTCGAAACAACACGAGGACGCCAGCGTCGATAACGCCCGTTCACAAGCGACGTCCCGACGAGAATGAATGCAGGGGAAGTGACTTCGTAAAGCTCTACTGAAAAGCTTTCCCGCGTGAAAATTCATAATAATGAAATTGCGCAAGCTCCACAAAGTTTTTTCTCGTTTACTCAGTCAAGAAAAGTTTCAAATACTTCTATGTATAATGTACATTGTATTATGATATGTACTTCATACAACGCGTATGTCTACTTGTAAGGTAAGCGCGATGAAAGGTTGTGTATATATGTACATATAATATTATTATTCTCACGTGTTTCGTTTTATTTCGAGACACTTTAAACTGTATGCAAGCGAGGCTTGGACGTGGTTGAAGAAGGACGAATGTAGAATAAATGCTGTGGAGATTCGGTCGCTGAAAACAATGGTTGGTGAAACGTTGCGTGACAGATAGAGGAAATTAGGAGAATGATTGAATGTTTTCAAATCTATCTTTGGCAAGGGCTGGTTAAAAGTTGTGATTTTTTTTAATTTCTATGATGATACTTACCTACAATAAATAGAAGTATTAAGTTTGGAAGCTGAATTTATAAATAGAAATAGTATGTACCTACTACGTGTCTGGTCTTTGCTTATAAATATTAATATTGATTGATTACATTATTACCTATTATTATTTTTTTTATGCTTTTCTTACTTACTTACTTTTCGGATCTAGACTTTAAACCTTACCACTCCAGTATGCAGCAACGTATATTTTGCTTTATCACTCGCCATCATTAGGTCATTCTCATCACATGCATTCCGCATCAGCGGGCATTGCAACAAGTGAGAATCACTTTGCGTTTTACTGTACATACATTGATAACAATGCATAGAATTTTATAGAAAAATGCATTAAAACAAGATATTATCAACATACAGAGCGCAAGATTATCGCAGACGTGCGATCTAATTTTAATGAATAATATTAAATTTATTTCAAAATGTGTGTTTCGCCTGATTGGAATTATTGACTTGACTTGACTTTTAATTTAAAGACCCCAGACAGCAATTATATGCTGGTATAAGGGGTTTAAAACAATGACAGATATTCACCAATATATATAAAATGTATACCACTATATCTCTAGCACTTCACAAATTTCTTTTCTCCAGAACACTTTTCTTAAGTTTTTTTTTGAATGAAATTAAATTATTAACTTCTTTTAAATCCTTTGGCAAAGCATTGTAACTCAATACTGCCTTTTTTTTTTTAAAGTGAAGGTCAAGGGACCTTGTATCCCTTGTGTCACCGCGACCATAGTAGATCTATTGTGACATCCTTCTGTGTCATATCTCACTCTCAAGACCTACATGGGTCATGTAGCTCACGATTTGTCTCGGTGTGGGAAGCCTCACTTTCTCCGAGTCCAGCAGTGGTCCTCCGAGGATGTGACTTCGATTGCGAGCGAGTGCGTCACAGTTACAGAGGATGTGGATAGGTGTCTCATTATCCTCTGAACAAAATCTGCAGACTGGGTTATCTGACAGTCCTATTTTTGTCATGTGTTTCCGTAGTCTGCAGTGTCCCGTCAAGGTCCTGGTTAGAATCCTTATTTGTTTTTTATTAAGTTTAAGAACTTCTGTGGTGAACTTCCGCGAGTACCCTATCATTAGTTCCTTCGCGTGTTTCAACCCTATACAATTGGACCAAATTTCGTGACTCTGGTCCATGGCCCAGTTTCTTAGACTAAGCCTGATAGTGCTAAGCGGTAATCCGCATATGGGCTCAGGACCTATTGGTGGTTCCTCAGCGCCAATTCTAGCAAGTTCATCAGCAGCTTCGTTGCCCATGACTCCACAATGCCCCGGTACCCAAACCAGCCTTACCGTGTTACCGCCTTATAGTAAAAGCAATTTCTCTCTATATTTGTTCTTTTCTATTGTAGTTATATCATTTAAAAGACTATTAAAAACTTATGGTTGATTTCGGCAAAAAAAATGTAAAAGTGAAAAAAACTAGATTGTCACATTTTAATAACGCTAAACTGAAGAAGAGCTCCATAAACGTAGAATGAATTACTCAGCAATAAAAGATCATATTGTCCAGAGAGGCGAATTTGTTTTTATATCAAAACTTGCGTTCATTAAAATGAATATCAGAATATTTTTATCTTTTTTGTAAGTCGTTACTATACTCGACATTATTTTTATATTCAGCGATAAAACTTAGAGAAATGACATAAAAATAATATCATAAAATCCTCCAAAACATACTTTCCCGTTTAAGATTAAAATGAAACATCTATAGGTATATATGGTTAATAAAAAATATATTTTAATAACGGTCAAATATGATCATTCAAAATATTTTGGAATGTGAAATAAGTAAATTCATTTTTTTAGTTATTTCTATACATTTCACAATGAGAATAATAATTAATTGTTATCTCTTCCAGACATATTTATAACATCATTACGGTGACCAATATTTTTTAAAAGAATTTATTTATATATATATCATGAAACAATTAATTAATGTCAAAATGTATTATTATATAATATTTTTATTACAATTATAATATTCAAAGTTCTGTTAATATTCTCTGTTTCTTATCTCAGAGTATTTAACGAGCAACGTTGAGCCCAATTCATTGTTGTTCTTTTAGAATAAACATACGGAAGTTATTATGGTAAAATTATTTGTTTATTTAAAACAAAACAGGCCTCTTATCCGATATCCGGAATATAAAATGTCTGGTCATCTTCTTCTTTTCTCTTTATACCATAACGGCTTATTCCACAAATGTGTCGACGAGTTTCAAAATCCGCCATACCTATTCAAAAAATTGAGTTATATATCGTCGTTGGATTCGTAATTAAATATGCTATAACTGTAGAAAAATATTTCATCATTTTCACAAAAAAAAAATGAAATGATGATTTGATGACTGAAATGATGACCCCGGTCTATCCCTTCATGATTTTTTTAATATCCCTATAACTCAACTTGATGTATACAAAATGAACAGTTTATTTTTATTCAATAGCAAAATTTATTTAAAAACATAACTGTTGTAACAATCTTATAATTATCAAACTTTTTGACTTCAGGAAAGTACCTTAAATACTAATTAATTGTATAATGGTTTTCATCGAATTTCTCCGAACCACAAAAATTGTGTTATAGTGGATTTCGAAACTCAGCGACACATATGAGGTAATCATTGAACTAACTGATTGTAACAAAGTGTAATTTTTAAATCCGTGTCAATGAATAACTATGACATTTAGGTGAGTGGCAAATTTCATCGCTGAATTTCAGGTATTGAATGTCTTATGGTTATGGGTGATGTTTTATGCCAACCCGCTCTATACAATATATTCACTTGGAAATGAAAAGAATAAAGGAGACCTATTCTTTGTCGGAAACACCATTGAGCATACTTGATCATTTTATTCTGAAAACTTGAAAACCATATTTTTCAAGTTGTCCTGGGCCCAGCGCCGGATCTACCATAGGTTCAAATGGTTCGGCCCACCAGGGCGCATAAAGTAAAAGGCGCTACGTAGATTAACTCTAGTTTTAGTTGTAACCAGAGATTTTATAAATAAATAATATAAAAAGAACTTCCGCTTCCATACAAAGTTACACATACCACAAAATGTATCGGTTTTATAAGAGAACATATTTTTGAAATTCCCGCGAAAAGTTACACGCTCTAATGCCTAATCATTATCGACTTATAATATACACATTTGAGTTCAAAGAATTTTGAATGTTACGTACTCTAACTTTTCCATACATAATAAAGGTCCAAATCTTTTATCTCCGTTTTTTTACTAGCACCTACAACCGAGTAATAAAATGAAATATGTAATAATAAATATTGTTCATAATTCACTCGATTGCGGGTGCATTGCCGTAAAATGAAATAAGAAGAAGACTAATAATTAATATTGTTCCTTGCGTCCCACTAGGCCACTAATACTTCCGCAACGCTTCAACATAGATTCTCACTAATACATACAACGCGCCTTTTAAACATTTCGCTGTCCAACCAAGTAATACTGTAGAATGAAATAATAATAATTACTGAACCAGCGCTCCTACTAACACAACCAACCGCGCTCTACATAGATTCTCACTAATACATTCAAAAGGGCGCTATGATTTTTCAAATAAAAACCAGAAATATAAATATTACCTAGCGTAAATAATCTGTGGTTTGGTTGATTATGAATAAACATTACTTAGTCTATGGAGCGCTCCTCGGATCGACTCTTCCTAGTGAATTAGTGATATAGTACAACATCACTGGATGTTCCTCAGACTCAGAACACGAATTACCTTCGTATTTAGACAAGATGCACCGAAGTGTATACGAATGTACCCGAATGAAATGTATGAAATTCGCTTCATAGTCGCAACGCAATAGGTACCTACGTATGCTTTAATATGCGTAGATTATAAATTATAATATCGTAGTGATAGTACTAAGATAATTATTAAAAATATTGCAACCATTAGGTATGTTATTATGGGCATATATTACAATATTAATTAAAATAGTAATTTTATTTATTTATTTATTTACATATAAACGGCTGTATCAGCCTTTACAAATAATACAAATAAAAGGAACAGTCAAGAGATTTAAAACCCTAATGAGTCTATATTCGAGGTTATGTGTGTGGTAGTAGTTTTCTTCAACTTTTTTTTTTGAAATTTTTATATGAAATACCTAAATATGTAGGTAGCTATATTTACTTCCATACATCGCAAGTAAAGTAAGTACTGAAATAATAGTATAATATTTGATTTTGTTGTTATTTTTCATCATATTTAACAATGTCTTGTATTTGAGGGAATTTTTTTAAAATCAAAATACTAAATATACTTCACCTAAGTATATCAATAAACATAGTGTTAGGTCGATACATAACATTTTATAAGATACGAATTACATTTTGTAAAAGTGGCAAATAAGAAATGTAACTACTTATTTTTTGCGTGTTATACAGTTTTGCTAAGATATGAAAATATTTTTTGCAAAAAAGTTTTGGGGGGGGGGGCGCAGTGTATATATTTGAACCAAGCGCAAAATGCGGTTGATCCGGCGCTGCCTGGGCCTGGGTGTTACATGTATATGTGTTTAGTGCATTGTATGTGTATATGTTAGGTATTATGTGTATCGTACACATACCTAATACAAGATTCAATCTTAGTTAGTGACTAGTTCGATCTGTATGAGTTGTCTATATACATGTTATGTTCTATTACAATTGGATCTTTTATATTGCGTCGTTTTCATGATTCAAATCATCTCAAAGGCGCATTTACACTATTATTTCACATTATAGTTTATTCTTTACTATTTTTATAATACAAATTTGGTTTGATATTATTGTCACAAATTTTGATTAGATTTTATTTGTTTGTTTCTTTTTTTACAATTTAACATTTTAACTTTAGCACAGTAAACATTAAAACCAATATAATTAAATAAACTACACTGTATTTTAGTCAGATTGCAAAAATATAATAAATCAATAATTGATTTTAATTTGAATTTAAAAGAAGGAGAAGTTATGGGCTCAGGCAGCTACAAGGGCGCCATCTAACAAAACATATGCACCTAATAAACGAAAATCAATTGATTTATAGACAGAAAAAGATACAATTGAAACATTTTTTTAATGCTTTTCCTTGAATTTTGGTTCTACAAATTACTAAAATTCTTTAATGTAATTGTCAGAATACCATCACTTGCTTACTAATCGTAACAACTTCTGGAATATATTGCCTCTTAAGCATAGGCAGGCTGCGGATATTAAGACATTGTAACCTTACTTCCCCAGCCTGCTCATAATCGGCAAAATTCAGTGACTCTCTCAGGGTTTGTCGTTGGGTAGAATAAAATGTAGGTGGTTGTTTGAAGTGGAAACACTAGCATGATGTGGTACGATCAGTTTATTGAAGAAGAAATGGTTACACAGTTTATGAATACACAAAACAAAACAATTCACAGTTTCAATACTGAATTACATACAAATGCGACACTCACAGTATGTTGAAGAAGAAAAGAAATATGGATTATTTTTATTGAGCGAGTTCCCCCTGTTGTCTATTGTAAAACGAACAGGAGGAGACTGAAGCAAAATGGCTGTCTCCACCGGAAGAGGATCAAGAAGAAGGAATCTGTTTTATCATGAGGTCAAAAGGAATTTACGTTATCTCTGGATAGGGGCCAGGGCTTTCACAGGATTTCGATAGATGGCAACACAAGTACCATTTTTACGATACCAAATTATAAGGCTCCCATGACAACATTCAGAAGGGACCTAAAAACCTATTATTTTATTAAATACTATTAAATATTGTATCCTGTTTTGCATTCTTGACATGGATCAATACATATTGTATCTAAAATATCCAATGTAATACAATATACATATGTAATATGTAACTTCAGACGCGGATACATTAATGTGTCCGAGATTCTCATTTAATCTATTTATTTATTTATATTTACAACATTATGTGGATCTAATGTCCTAGAATTGATGAATGATACAGTGTCCTTGAGATGCTTTGGCACGTAAACGACACTTCAGTGTTGTTCAATAATAATAATAACACTTCGATTCACCAGCAAACTAGCTCTTAATATAAAATTTCATGAAAGTAATCAAATATGCAGCCACTATTTATCCGTATTATCTTCTTTGAAGTATTAATTTCACGTTTTCCTGTTTTATTTTCAGTTTCCTGTAAAAGGCAGATGTTGACTATTGTACTTCAGGACTCAAAAATAAAATAACGGAACGGATTACAGTAAATATTTTTATTCATTGGAAAATATGCAAAGGTCAAATAACTGTAACTACAAATTTCGATGTTTTTAGCAGAATTATTGTTAGTAGTAGGTATCCGAAACAAGAATAAAAACATAAAAATTGAAGTGTTATTTATACATGTTTATTATTTCTTTCCATAATTAATGTTATTTAATTTCTTTAACCAATGATAGCCTTTTTCTTCGTTACACCTTTCCCCAGTATATTCCATAATAGTTGGTCCTGAAATATAAACGGAAATTATCCAGGTATTTTTATTAATATGTACAAAGACATGACGAAATGCTCAGCAAAATTCCTGGCAAAGAATAACACGAAACAAAGAATTCATTTCAATTAATTATCGAGAATCATATACAAGGGGAGTTATTGTTTAATATCACGAATAAAATATTCAAAGTCTACAATTTACTCAGAACTGCATTGTGCCACCCATTCTGTTTATTACGTGCAGTAAATTTGGGCGATAACACCATACAAAATTATTTAACGTATCTATGTTATTAAGTATGCAAACCAGTTTCAAAAATTAAGGTTTAAATTGGATTAGAAAATACTTTCACTAAATCAGTCAGCATAATACTAACGTTGGCTTGAACTGTACAAGAGGAATATTAGCTCCAATTTTATTACAGTATCCAAAGGCAATTTCCCAGAAACTTCCACACTTGTATGCGTAGTGTGATGCCGAATCATTCACAGCGTCCACAAAGTAAACCATAGCCTTTTCATGGAAGCACGCAAGATCAAATAGGGGACAATCTGGCTGTCGTCTTCCACCATTAGGATACACATCATAGTCTCCCAAAGGTGCTATAAAGCCTGCAGTGTCTCCAGAAGTGTGCACCACTTGGACGTATTGTGCATCCCCAACGTTGATACGTTGATTTAAGTCCCAATAATTGAATAATGGAAGAGCTGGGTCAAGGCCTGAAAATTTATATTGAGCTATATTAATCTTCGATTATTAATCTCTAAATATTTGTTGATTGTCCGTATAAAGACTAATAACGGGTGAATAAAAAATTTAATTGCATCAATTTTAAAAACACTGTTTATTGTTTATTGTTAATCATTCCCCATAGGCCCCTTACGGGACACTTGGGTTCATCATAATTATACAGGATAAAAAGAACAACATAAAAAGAATACAAAGCAGTAAGGCATCAAAAGCGAGACAAAACAATGGAAGTTTAGTAAAAAAGTTGCTTAATATATAAATATGAACATAAATAAAAATATTATATAAGGGGAATAAAAATAATAATAATGCATTTTTCAGTAGGTACTAGAAGGATGTAAAGAGTCCCCTTAGTACCATGTCTAAAGTACAAAATTTGATTTTTAACAAAAGAAACAGAGAGGAAGGACAAATGACACACATCACACTAAACAATTTTTGTAATAATATATTTTTCAACACTAGCAGGATGTAAAGAGTCCCCCTAGTGTCATGTCCATAGTACAATATTCATTTAATTATTTATTAGATAAATCACAAGAACAAAAGTCAACGATGAGTCACACACATGATATGAAAACCGGTTAGCTAGGTAATTATGAATTACCAAATAAATATTATATAAAAATTACCAAACATTATAGAATTACCAAAAACTGATAAAGTTTCAACATATCTTTATACATAATTACTTCTGTATTATTGACTTCCGAATAAATAGTTTACGGATATGTTAAACGTGGTTTTCTCATTTAACTGAATATTTTACATCTGCGTGGGTGAAGATATTAAGAATATTACTCAACAGCCACCTCAAATGCACTGCTAACAGATTGTGCAAACTCCCTTTAGCAGGAAACAGAAAAGGTGTTCCGTTGCTAAAGAATTGGCTCAGACTGGTTTAAGTGCACTTTACCCATGGTACGTTCACCAATCCCACCAATTCCTGTTTCAAACCATTAGTGTGATATTCGTTGAGTAATATTCTTTATATACTGATGTATCGGAAATATTTCCATTATTTTAATATAAACTATTCAATGCATGTGCTATCTAAATATGTACACATTTAAAGCTGTAGACTTTTAACACAATCACAGATAAAGTTAAAAATTAACTTACCGATGACGTTAGCCATCAATCCTCCAACTTTTTTCCCTGTTATTCCTGCAACGTGAGCTCCAAGACTAAAACCAACAGCATGCATCATTTCAATAGGCTGGCTACGAGTTTGATTCAAATGTAATATCATATCCTTGATATCATCGGCGATTCCACTCACAGATTCTTTGGCAAAGGGATAAATTTGTGCGGCAACTGTAGACCAATTCACAGCAAACACGTTCATGTCATATTTTCCCAAAATTGCTGCAAATCCGAAAAAGATAATTGAATCTTAAATGTAGCCTTCATAAATAACAGGATTTCTTACATCTTCGTAAAACAAAATCTATGAGAAAATCGGACATTAAACATTTGGAAGAAGGGAAAAGACCTTCTGCATACAAAAATAAATGTACCTAGGTATGAAATCTGCTATGTTTTGCAAGTAAAATACATACCCTGTGATTTATTTCTAGGTGAAATAAAACTTAAACAAAATTATTTGATTGTAGTTAAACAAAGTTTACTTACCAGTTTTTATGCTTAATAATGTGTTATCTGTTGGAACCATGGACCATCCATGTATGACAAAAACTGTTTCCAATGATGCATTGAAATTAGATAATGTACTGTTTTGTATTGTTACACTCTGAAAGTTGGTAGGATTCGTTCTGAAATAAGAAAGATATTTTTCTAATACATTCCACATATCATTGAAGGTATGCCTTTTGAGTAAACGTTTTTATGCGCTACGTTCTATGGAATGGGGAACATGCATGTGTGAGGAATATGAATAAATGTTGTCAATTGCGGGCAAAACTCTCAGAGACAGAATAAGAATAACTGAGATTAGAACATATGCAACATGGAGGATCTCGTAAGATGGAGTAGGAAAAGGAGACGATTCTGGAGAGACCATGTAGATCGGATGGCTGAAAACAGAAACGTACATTTAGCTGCTAAGGAAACACCAGTCAGTTCACGTCCACGAGGAAGACCACCAAAAAGATGGAAAGACAGCTCGTCTTCAGCATCAGAAGAGGCATCGACTTCCGAACTAACAGATCAATGATCTACATCACGAAGAAGAATTTATATAAATAAAATCACGAATATTCTAATAAGAATCGATAAAATAAAACTTTTCATTCATTATTTTCATTTTAAAAATCCATATTTTTTGTCCAAATTTTAAACGCCATGTCATTGAATTAGCCCGTTGTGACGTCGCTAGACAGTAAGTTGTGTTGGCACGCATTTGACTTGTAGTACTGTCTGTAGCCTCTGATGACGTCACACACCTGTTCCAC
Source organism: Athripsodes cinereus (assembly GCA_947579605.1). NCBI lineage: Eukaryota > Metazoa > Arthropoda > Insecta > Trichoptera > Leptoceridae > Athripsodes > Athripsodes cinereus. The sequence continues at coordinate 24,707,166 of OX388311.1, read as the reverse complement.
CATGGGTGGACCTTTTTGTTGCGAAGTGTGAAATTCGCTTTCTCAAAGGGTGATAAAAGCCTTAAAAATACACATTTAAAAATATAAAAAGTACCATAATTTTTCTAATATTCTGTACGGATAAATAGGAGTCCTTGGACTCCTGAAATATCCGACAAATAAGTATATAATATTCTGTACTATTTTTTGAGTTTAAAATTTTTGACAATCTAAAGTCAAGTAAGACAAGCAGGGTAAGATCATCTTACTCCATTGCCAGTTGTACATCATCGGTAATGCGGGTAACTACGAGTAGATCTGCAGGGTTACTCTTGACAAAACTAAACACGATCTTAATCTAGTCTTGATCTTGATCATACGACGCACGAAGGGACCATGGTCAAAAATACCGCGCTACCGCTAACGCGCGATCGGCAAAAAAAAAAATATGAATAGTAGATGAATTGCTCGATAAAGGAAAGAAAGGGAGACCTTTTTCTTACCCGGAACTCTGCAGTTTTTTTACTGACCTGGTAAATAGTTGAAATTGTGGTGTGTAGTTGGTTAGATTTATATGCGCATTGCCAACGCCTGAAAATAAAAGCTTATTTTTAAAAAGTATATACCTATTTACTTAATTTTGAGCCTTTAAATCAATTGACTCCATATTATGTACTTAAAAAAAGCTGATTTCATCAATTATATACTATGTATTTGGAAGATAATATTTAAATTAAATCAAACACTCTTTCATTCCACTATGATAATATTTAAATTAAATTAAACACTGTTTCATTCCACAATCTCATAGTGGAATGAAACAGTGTTTGATTTAATTTAAATATTATCTTTTATAATGCATTTCCACAAAGATACACTTGAAAATATAGAATATTTATGTATTTGATGTTAGGCAGAACATTAGAAAAACTCATAGAATATAATTATTTACATAGAGAAGCATTTGGAACATCTTGTGGGTACCTACTCAATACGAAAGCAGGATGTCACATTTTTTAGGATTTTCAGATTAAACATTTTTTTAAAACCCTTAAAAAATGTGACATTTTGTTAACGTATTGATTATCCACGTGATGTACTTAATAGTCCCCTTTACATATATACCATACATTCTGCCAAACACCCTGCGTAAAAAAACACTATGAATAATGTTTTAAGTTAATAGTATTCGAATCTTAAAAGTTTGGAGGAGCTACAACTATATGAAGCTAATTCACTGGTTACTCTACTTTTTACTGTAAATAAATTAATAAAAGAAAAAAAAATAGTGAAATAATTGAAGCTCAAGTTCTCTATCAGTATTTTTATTTACATGAGAGAATAATGAAAAGTTTGCTGGAAGATATCGCAATCTAGCAACAAACTCCCTTTCTGTGGATTGAATTTATTTATTCATGAAATAGGTATACGACCTACTTATAATCAACATGACTACGCCTTTTTATAATCAGCATGAACAAGAAAAAGCAAACAATAAGCCAACACAATTATTTAAATAAAATTTGGTTCTCTGTTTGCTTTATGGTCATTTGGTTTTTTTTTTATATTTAATGCCATATAATTTTGTTAGACTTGTCACTGTTGTATTTATTAATGTTATCTAAAATGTATTTAATCATGTAATAGTCTTATGCCGTGAATTTAAGTAAATAAATAAATAAGTGCTCTATCAATGAATACAAATATGCATACATTTATAGTCAGGCTCGTGGTACGAATCTACCAACCCAAACAAAGACAAACAAAAGCTTTTAGCTTTTTACTTAAATAAAAAATATTACCTGCCAGGACGCAAATCACCAAAAAGACTTTGAAAATCATTATGGAGAAATTCAGTTACGATACTAATAAATTTTTCGCATATTTATAGGTAGTCGATTTCATTTCGCATGCATTGCGTATTACGCAGGTGTATTTTAATTGTTATGCAGCAAAATAAGTCGATTCCAAAATTTATTAATTTATGCAAAAATATACTTAAACTGTCAGTAGTGATCAATATTTCGCCACATACAATAATGATTTACTTTAAGTGAAACTTTTTTAGCAAGATCATACATTATTACACTGAGAAAAATACTCAAAACGAATCATTGGTACAGTACTATCAGATTAGGACCAGAGATCGTACAAACGATTCATAACTCTTCGCAAACAAATCATTGGTAAATTTACCAACAACTTGTTTGCGATAGGTTTATATTATAGATTCGTACTAATGAATCGTTTGTACGATCTCTGGTCCTAATCTGATAGTACATACGTATCAATTATTCGTTGTGAAATTTCGTTAGTATTTTTCTCAGTGTATCGAAATGATTAAAACCCATCATTTTTTTATTGAAGTCATATTACTTAGGTATTTAAAAAAAAAAGATATATCTGGGTTTTATTTGTAGTAAACCCAAAAACCCAAATACAAGCTTATACACTTTTCAAAGTAAGCTACTAAAAGCTTGTGTCGTGAAAGGGGAGTTTGACGGTACCTGGTATCGAACCACGGACCCCTTGTTCACAAGGCCGAGACTCTACCTCCAGGCTACCGACGAACTACCAAAAATATACGAAAATATCTTTCACAAAAATTACAAAATCCTAAAATTTGGGTTAGTTGGATGAGATCGCGCCTCGGAGATAAACTAGCCCTCTGTATATTGATAATATCTTATTTTAATGCATTTTTCTATAAAATTTGATGTATTGTAATCAGTGTACATACAGTAAAGAATGAATACATAAAATCAAATAAAATATACATTTTGCATTTGCTTAACTTAGCTATAAATTATTTAAAGAACAAGCAATCTCAATAATTTAGTTTTGTATAGTTGCAAATATATCAGTATCTACACATTAACATCAACCTAAATAATGCAGTCATCGCTTATTCATTTCCTGATGGAGTTGAATTCATATTTATAAAGAGTCGAATCATCTATAGGTGGGGTAAGCAGAGAAGACAGAGGGTAGGAATTCAAACACGTAACATTTTTAGTATTCGGTATTGACACAAACAATTGGTACAAATACCCGGTAAATTGTAGAAATAGGTGCTGCGAGGAAATATTCTTTAAGAAAACCGACGAGTTTTTGAAATATTAAATATATATACCTTTTTGAAAATTCGGTGACGGGGAGGGGTATAAATTGTGTAATGTGTGAACATTTCTATAAATTAAAACTTTTAGAGATAATTTTCTTGTAGCGGCCTGTCCTTGGCTCATAATCTTCCCGAGTGGCCCCTGTTCCCTATAAGTCTGTGCATCCCTGCTCTACTTGAATTGCAACGAAAGTTGGAGCTAGTCGACGCAGGAAATTTTACGACCGTTAGATTTAGGTACGATTAACTAGTGCAAATGCTAGTGCACAATACCAGTCTCAAATTGCCAAGGACAGCCGCGTGTTGAGTAATGGGGGAGAATTGTATTGAATGAATGTAGAAGAAGCGAAAGAAGTATGTAAGGATAGATCTATATGGCGTTCCGTTCTCTCTGCCTATCCCACTTGGGACACGGCGTGAGGGTAGGTATAGTATAGTAAATTATAGTATAGGAATAAAAGATATACACAATTTGGTGAGTACAGGAGACCGAGGTGAGGTGTCCAGAGACGTGCAGTTAGGCGTTTCTTTTACGGGACACTTGGAAACTTGCGGAAAAGAGTGGGAGACCAATTCTTTGATGGGTGCTCCACGGAATTACTTTATTTTTTTATTATTTTATTTCGCAAACAAGTAGTTATGACATATATAATTAATATTGTTTTGACGTTGTGAATAATTGAATTGGTTTAATTTTGTATTGTGCTGGTAAATTTTGTTGAACGTTTGATGAACGTACATGATAACTGAAAGTTTGCTATTTGTAACTATGTAATTCTTAAATGTGTATTAATATTTCTAGCTGATTCTTATATGTGTGTTAATGTTATAATTATTGAAATCCGACCCTCCGCACAAGCATTTAGTTGCTTATGGAGGGAGCATTTTTACTGTGTGTTATATTGTTTTATTATTGTTATATCAATGTATACTGTGTATTTATGAATAAAATAAAAATAATAATAAAAATAAATAAATAAAAATAATATACCTACAGAAAACCAACCATATACCTACCTAGTTAATATTGATTGAGCTGACTTTATTTTGTTAAACTCTTATTAATTTTATGTAAAAAAATAACAATTGGTTTCATTTTTACTACAAATATTTAATAATTGAGTGACCTGGTTTCGAAATAAATAAAACAAGCGTTTTATTCTACTATTGATTTAATTTACGAGAGAGACGTCTTTCGTCTTATGAGGACATTGTCAATCGTCATGTTGATTGACAATGTCCTCATAAGACGAAAGACGTCTCTCTTGTAAATTAAATCAATAGTAGAATAAAACGCTTGTTTTATTTATTTCGATATGGAATTTTACTACCTAAACAGCGACACAGTGAATAGAAGGACCTGGTTTCGGCTTACAAGATCATTGTCAAACTCATAATGCCAAACAATGACTTTGTAATCAAATCCTACTCATTCATTTACTAAAACTTGAACCATTTGTATTTTTTACGTGAATCATACAGCAAGAAAACCATCAAAATTTGCAAACAGCTGTTGTATCTATATTATAATATATTTCATATCATAATGATCAATCACCACTAATCAAGAAAGGAATGGATCTCAATATGAATGCAGAGAGGAAAAGTATCAAATAATTAATTTATTTCTTCATTCTCTATTGTATGTACATTGGATACAAATAATAAAATAAAAGGTATACGTTCAAGTTTAATACAATCAATATATATAGAGGGCTAGTTTATCACAACGGCGCGATCTCTTCCAACTTAATTTCTTGTTGGAAATTTGTATTTAATAATTAAAATAAAACACTCGGTGAGACTCTCCATCCACCATGCCGCTCCCGTGGGGAATGGCGCAAAGAAAAGGAGAGAGTGTAGAGTGGGGGTATGGAACATAAGGGGAGGATGCGTATGATAGAAATTTGGTCTGGAGTGCCTGAAGAGCAGCATGCGTGTCAAGGTGTAGGAGTAATTCTTGCAATGAGAATAGCAGAATGTATGAATTGATACGAGTGTGTAAACCCAAGACTCATTTGGGTTCGTCTCAAAGTAGGGTTAACTAGACTTCTCCTAATTGCAGGCTATGGCCCTGGAAACGATGCTAGAGAAGAAGAGAAGGATGAGTTTTGGGATAGTGTGAAAAAGATAGCAGAAGCTAAGAAAGACAATGAAAGGATTTTACTGGCTGGAGATTTTAATGAATGGGTTAGAGTGAGAAGAAGAGACTATGAAAGCGTGTTAGGTGATCACGGTGGTGCAAGAGTGAATGATAATGAAAGAAGACTGCTTGAGGTATGCATGGAATGGGATCTCTTTGTGTCCAATACGTTTTTTGGCCACAAAGATATCCATTTGTTTACTTGGGAGAGAGGGTTTGAGAGATCTTTAATCGATTATGTATGTGTTGACTCAATCTTCGGAAAGCCACCATTGACACGCGTGTGTATAGAGGCGCTGAGCTGGAAACAGACCATTTTCTTGTGGTTTCAAGAATATGCTTGTTCTCTGGCTGGCGGTCTAAAACACATAAAGTTGAAAAAGCTAAGAGGATAAAGGTCGAAAAGTTGAACGACAAGGAGTGCAGGGAAAAGTATGAAAGAAACGAGAATGAAATTTGATGCAAATGAAGGCAATGGACTGAGTGTAGATGAGGGATGGATTGTGATGAAACAAGTGCTAGTAGACTATGCAAAAGATATCTGTGGAGAAACTGTGATTGGACGGAAAAAAGGCGATGCATGGTGGGATGATGAGGTTAAAGACGCAGTAAGGAAGAAGAAGAATGCATGGATGGATGTGTTAGCTTCACGTTATCTAGATCAAGAAAAAATTGAGAGTGCTAGAGAAATGAACAAGGGATGTAAGAAAGTAGTAAAGATACTGATAAAGGAACAAAAAGAAACTATTGGATGAGGAAGAGTGTAAGAAACTGTCGGAAAGTGTGAAAGAATATGAGAATGTTTTGGAAAGAAGTTAAGCGTAAAAGAAGCAACAATGAGATGAATAGTATGAATGCGATTAGAAATAAAGAGGGATGTATGTTGATGAATGGTGTTGACGTTGTGAATAGATGGAAAGAATATTTTGAGGAGCTGTTTGAAAGTGGAGGCGAATATCCAAGCCAGAGTGAAAGGGAAAATGCGAATGAAACAAGGGATGAAGAAATAACTATGGATGAGGTTAAGAATGCATTGAAGAAAGCAAAGAATGGCAAAGCGGTTGGGTATGATATGATCTCTACGGAATTCATCAGTCTGAGTGGGCTGAGGACTCTCGAATGGTGTCATACACTCTTTAACCAGTGTTGGAGGGAAGGTTGCACGCCAGAAAACTGGAGAAAAGCTGTGATATGCCCTTTATACAAAGGAAAGGGGTATACTAGAATGCGGGAGTTATCGGGCCATCAGTCTGCTGAGCTCGGTGGGGAAACTGTATGCAAGAATACTGATTGAAAGAGTTCGAAAAGTAACTGAGACGAATGTATGGGATGTACAAGGTGCCTTTCAGAGTGGTAGAGGGTGTGTGGATCAGATCTTCTCTTTGCGAATGGTGACAGAGAAGCTCCTGGAGAAACACCAGAAGCTTTTTTGCGCGTTTGTTGATCTCGAAAAGGCTTATGATAGAGAAGATCGTGAAAAAATGTGGCAAGTACTATCAATGTGTGGGGTGGGAAGTCGGCTAATTCGCGCCATTGCGTCCATCTATACAGGAAGCTCTGCGCGTGTTAGAGTGAATAATAACCTGTCGGAATGGTTCACACTGACCAAAGGAGTGAAACAAGGGTGCGTTATGTCGCCATGGCTTTTTAACCTATACATTGATCATTGTATTCGTCCATTGAAAGAGATGAATGTATGTGTTGATTTGAATGGGATGAATGCATGAGCATTAATGTTCGCCGATGATTTAGTATTGATGGCTGAAAGTGAAAGTGATCTACAGCGAATGATGACGTGTGTGTATGAAAATTGCGCGATGAATAGATTAAGAATGAATGCAAAAAAGACAAAAATTATGGTTTTTGAAAGAGGAAGTGAGAGAACAGTATGCCAGATAACGATTGACAACGAAGTGTTAGAGCAAGTTGACGAATGTGTGTACTTGGGTAGTTTGTTCACGAGAGATGGGAAGTGTGAAAGCGATATTGAAAGGAGAAAAGCTGCTGGTAATAAGGTAAATGGTGCAATCCGACCAATGATTGCAAATAGAAACATACCTACCACAGCTTAAAGGTTGGTGCACTCTGCTATCTTAGTGCCAACACTCATGTATGCAAGTGAGACGTGGACATGGTTAAAGAAGGATGAAAGTGGCATAAATGCAGTAGAAACGAGATCGTTGAGAAGGATGTGTGGTAAAATTCTGAGAGATTGTGTGCTGAGATGACATACAAAAGGAATGTGGAATGAATGTTGGTGTGGTAACAAGGATGAATGTAAATAAGTTACGATGGTTTGGGCACGTGAAAAGAATGAATGAGGACAGAATGACTAAGAAGATATATTTGTCTGAGAGGAATGGTGCTCGGAGACGTGGACGCCCGAGGATTAAATGGCAAGATCATTTAAATCAAATCCTACAGGATGGTCACGTGTTGAGCACATTGAACAGGAGAGCATGCATGAGGAATTGTATGACATTGACGGAAGCGAAAGATGTATGCAAGGATAGAAGGAAGTGGCGCTCGATCTTTTCTGCCTACCCCGCAAGGGAAGCGGCGTGATGGTATGTATGTATGTATGTATACTTTATCAGTCGTGAGCCGGGTTTCAGAAGCTCTTGCTCTTATCATCAAGCTAACATCTTCTTCTTCTTCCTCGTAATGTAGATCATCGATCTGTTAGTTCAGAAGTTGATGCCTCTTGTGATGCTGAAGACCAACTGTCTTTCCATCTTTTTGGTGATCTTTCTCGGGGACGTGAACCGACTGGTGTTTCCTTAGCAGCTATATATACGATTCTGTTTTCAGCCACCCGATCTACACGGTCTCTCTAGAGTCGTTTCTTTTCCTACTCCATCTTACGATGTCCACCGTGTCGCATATGTTCCTAATCTCAGTATTTCTTATTTTGTCAAGCTAACATTAAGTGAAAAAATTACACAAGATTGTTGAAGATTTATTAAGGTTATAATTTTCTTACTTGCGATAACCTAATAAAACTGGCTCGCAACCAAAAAATTCACCATGGAAGTAATATGTAAAATTGTTTTAATTTTCTAATTAAATATTTTAAACAATCTTAACCTTGAAACCACTAAAAATATATAAGGATGTAATAATTACATAACAATTAATGTACTTTAATAATAATATTATGTTCATATAGTTATCTTTATTACATTAAAATGTTTAATTAAAATCTTTGTTCTAATATAATATAATTATCTACTATGACATAATGAAATACACTTACATCTGTTTAAACAATGATATTTTTATTATAAACCTACATACTATCGAATCGCCAAAAAAATACTTTTGTGTTTCTTTGTGATACACAATAGTTTTTACGGAAAATTTTGTTACACATACTTATCTTGTTTATATACCTTATTGTCATTAAAATTATCTTTGTTCTTTGTTTGACATTCAGCAATATGTGATTATGCATTTATATGCTGTTATTTAACTTGTAAATTTCGACAATCTGCCAATAATTATGATAATGAGCCATGAGCCATTTCAAGGTTAAAAGAGGTGGTATTCATCAACAAACCAATAAAATGGACAGCCAATCTGTGTCAAGCTTTCAACTCGTGTCAATCAAGCGCCTTTCATAGAGTGTAAAAACTACCAAAAGACGCTATCATCATAATATGATGATAGCGTCGTTTTATGTATTTAAAGGATTCGCCCTTTTTTATAATCCGAAGATTTCGAAATTATCAACAGTTAATTTCGGGATTAACTGTAGATAATCTCGAAACCCAAAGACAATACGAGTGTATTGGTAATGAAAAGTGGTAAAAAAAATAGTACACCATGTCAAAATTAGTTTTATTTATTTATCTTTTATGTTTTAAATTATATTTATTTTATTTTTCTGTACAATAAATCACAAACGGCTATTTGAATACCGCGTGCAAAACAAACTTGGTGCTCTGCATTAAGAAGTTTTCCAACCTTTAGCATATCTATGTAATAACTTATAAGGTTGATCATTATCAAGATTGATAATGACAAAAGACGTCTCTTAGACGTAATGTCGAAAGACGTCTCTCTGGGAATTAATAATCAATAGTAGAAAGAAACACTTGTTTCAAATTTCATAATTATGGAATTCTACTTCGTGTGCACCGACACAATTAATACTTTAGCATAACATTTGGACCATCAGTGAATATTGCCACAATATCGGTATCTAGTGAGATATCGAACTCAGAAAGGTGCTCTTGTAAGATAAAAACGTCACATGTCACAATAGATCTGTTATGGTCGCAGTGACACAAGGGATGTAAGGTCCCTTGACCTTTTAAGAAAAAAAAAAAGATAAAAACACAATTTTCGGCTGTCAGTGATTCATTAATGCGAATGAGTCCCACATTCCCGACTTATTTTAAAATTGTATTAGTCCCGAAAATCCCAGAATTCGTTAAAATTAGTCTCGAAAATTTTGGGACTTAAATACGACCGGGATCATAAATTCACTATATGTATTGGAATTAAAAAATGTAAAGAAACCTCACGTTCTCTCTAATCACTTAATACTAGACCATAGCGGCGTATCCCATAAGTGGGTTAGCAGGTAAAACAGCTGCATGAAGTAAACATGCAAACTGTCCTCTCCATGCCAACAAAAAATTAAACATTTACAAACCTCATTGCTGAATTTTATATGTAAAATGTGGAAATTTCAAAACACCATATTCGGAAACTACTTGGATTACATAATTATATAGAAATACCTTTTATCGTTAATTTTCTGTAACAAGAAGACATTAATTTCAAATTTTCAGATATTTAGCTTCAAAGATTGCATTTTATTACCAATGTGCAAAGCTTGACTATTTATAGAAAAATAAGGACTACATCAAATTCTTCTGCATTACCACTAAGGATAGTGACATAAAATGTATAAATAATATAATAGGTAAATAAAAAATATCAATGGTGATATAAATTGCCTTCGTTCTAAAATAATGATGCGAGTTTATTTTTTTTAATTTCAAAATTATAATTTTTAAGCAATATAGTAAATTTTTTGATAGATATTGAAGATCGGAGACATTTTTAAACTACAAAGTTTTATATTGAAAATACGACTACATAAATACTAGTTTTTCCAAATTATCTTGATTTTCGTCGGTAGCCTGGATGTAGAGTCTCGGCCTCATGAACAAGGAGTCGATGGTTCGATACTAGGTGCCGGCAAACTCCCCTTTCACGACACAAGCTTTTAGTAGCTGACTGTGAAAGGTGTATAAGGTTGTATTTGGGTTCATAACAAAACCCAGATATATCTTATAAAGAAAAATGTTTATAAATGAATAAGATACGATATTTTTTGTATTTTTCTTTCAATTCCAAGAGTAATAAAATAATACCTACTGGCTTGATAGTCTCAACATATCAGGCGATTAACAGGCAAAGTATAAAAAATCAAATATATCGTGCAACGATTTTTCCATTTACTGGATATTTTCAAACGGATTCATACAAAAAAATTAATAAAATTGACTCATTCTGTTCTATTTGTGGTATACTAGATGCATTCCTTCTAGAATCTGGAGTGTGGTTAACAATAATAGTCTGTGACCATCTCAAGGATTTCATGTCCTTTTCTAGAAGATATAAAATCCTTTAGAAACTTTTTTACAATGTTAGTTCAAAGTTACATTAATTTATTCTAGAGAGAACAGACTTATCTGAATCAGGGGATGTTACCCGCGACCAATAAGATCTATTGTACTCCCCTTACTTAGCTTTCCTGTTGTTGCCAGTCAAAACGAACCCTCAAGTCCCAGAAATCTTATGAAGTCTAGGGTATTGAGGGAATCCAAGGTGTGGAGAGATTCTACTTCTACCCAGTGTCTGCCTAGGGCTTTGATTCTTGCGGATATCACGGCATTGCAGTCCGCCAAGAGATGCCAAGGAGTCTCGGCCTCTTCTTCACAAAATCTGTAGATAGTATCTTCCTCAAGTCCCAGTTTGATATATGTAAATTGATAGATAGATAACATTTATTTTCTTAACTGGTTCTATTGAAATACAAAACAATCATCAGTAAAAGTTTTTCTGTTTTTTAACTAGAAATGTATTATAAAAGATCTTCAAAGAGGTCATTAAGTTTGTTGGGGTAGTTCTTTTATATGGTGCTATTTATTTGCTCAGAAAAATGTATTAAACTCCAGATAAACTTTTTATAATCATCTATCACCCTTGATGAAGACGAAATATAGAAGCAATGAAATTTTTGGATCAAATCGTCATTGCCAATTTATTTTAGACGGCTTGTGTACATCATCATTTAACATAATAAATTAATACAATTTTGGGATATGCATGTGGGAAGGTGTATGTATAAAGAAAACAATTTTTTTAAACATGTAATACTTTAATAAAAATATATTATAAAACATTATATAGCCTCGATAAATTTTTGGTACTTAATATCAATTTTGGTCAGATGTCTATCATTACAATACCTATATTTTATTATGCTTTATATATGTAGGTAACAAATTCATCAACTTTAATAATTTGCTTTTATATGTAATATTTTCAATTTTAATAAATAAAATATAAAAATATATTAATGAGCACTGTTTAATATCCACTATGTTAGGTTAAATAAAAATGGATTTCTACAGCGTAAACACAAAAACTCTTGAAGTAATATTTTCATGTTTTCAATTTTGTGACAGAACAAGTTGAGTTACAAAATAAAATATAAACTATTTTTGAAAAAACAAAGACTGTATTTTCCACTTTTACTTTTTTTACGTGTAAAAAGTTGTTTACGTGTAAAAGTGGAAAATACAGTGTTTGTTTTTTCAAAAATAGTTTATTAAAATGGAATTCCACGATGTAAATGTTCACACATTTGAAAAAAAAATATATATATAAATTATATTTTATATGTACTGATTAATTCAATGCCAAAAAAATATCTTTCTTAGAAGGGATTTTAAGTAGGCACATATGTATTTTTCATTTTCTTTGTCAATTTTGTCTTGAATCAAAGAATAGTGTAACAATCATATTCACACTTTGCCCCAGTATGCTCCAAAATACTTGGTTCTGAAAAAAAAACAATGTTTACATAATGGTGAGGAAGTCAACATTTAATTTTTATCTGGTTGACGACACAAAATCATATTTTTGTTTTGTTAAATCAATAAAGTCTCAGTAATTTACTGCCTATGAAGAGGCTAAGCAGTAAGTCTAGCTTAGCAATAAAATCCATTTGTAATAATTATTTTATGAATAAGTATGTGTTGTTATAAAGATTTAATATAAAGTGATGTTAAGTTATGAGATTTTGGTAGCTAAATTTATAATATTACAAATAAAAAATTCATTCTAGTGAATCGGAAGACACAAATTGATACATTATTTTAAATCGACCATTGGCGGTCTGCATCCTGTGTACTAATTATTATACTATTATTGTTAAAAATGTATACTTACGTTGGCTTAAACTGAATCAGAGGGACATTGTCTCCAACCTTATTACAGAATCCAAAGGCAATTTCCCAGAAACTTCCACACTTGTACGCGTAGGACGATGCCGGATCATTCACAGCATTTGCAAAGTAAACTTGGGTCTTATTATGAGAGCACATCAAATCAAATATTGAACAGCCTGGTTGTTGTCTTCCACCATTGGCATACACATCGTAGTCACCCAGAGGTGGCATGAAGGCCAAAGTATCTCCAGAACAGTGCAACACTTGGACGTATTGTGCATCACCAACATTGACACGTTCGTGTGTTGCCCAAATATTAAATAATGGATAAGCTGGGTCAAGAGCTGAAAATGTACATTTACATGAAAAAAAAGTGTCTGTGCATATTCAAAAATTTCCAACGAAGTTTGACCTACGAGATCACTTTTATTTTTATTCAAGTGGAACTCATATTTTATTGGTACAATAAAGAAGATACATGCATGTTTTTTTAAGCAATTAGCTTGCTGGTCGGTTGTGGGAAACGACGTAAGGCTATATTCGAAATATGGATGAGTTTATAATTATATTTGCGGTGTTAAAGTACCATCTCACCAATAATATTAGCCATCATTCCGCCGACTCGTTTCCCTGCAATCCCTGCTATATGAGCTCCAAGACTAAATCCAACGCTATGCATCATTCCTAATGGCTGACTACGAGCTTGGTTCAAATGTAAAATCATGTCTTTGACATCATCGGCCACTTTGCTCACTGCTGCTCTAGCAAAGTTATAAAGTTGTTGACCAAGTTTTGCCCAATTCACGATGAATACGTTCATGTCATATTTTCCTAAAATTGCTGCAAACATAAAAGAGTCAATAAGCTTTTCTAAGTAGCTTTCGTTTTTAATTGGACTCATTAATTTTATTTATTAAAAAATTCTTTATACCTACGTACCGAAATATATTAACTTAAAATGAAAATCTATAAGAATATCATAAAAAACATGTTCATATAAGGATCAAGAGATTCATATGATTCTGTTCTAAATCAATTTGCACGATCAAAAGAACGCATTGACTAAATGAAAATTTTGTTGAATGATTATCCCAAGGGACTTTGATGATTTATTCTATGATTATCTAATTACTTATATTTTTTAAATGGGGACATTAAACAATTTCAATTATAAACCATAAAAAGGGTGCATTTAAGAAATGAAAAGGATTTTTAACTTCGTTTTAAATGCTTCAACAATTTCCAAAATAAATAATCTATCATACCAGTTTTCATGTTTAATATATTCCCAGCATTTGGTGCTTGATTCCATCCATGAATTATGAAAGTTGTCTCCAATGCTGGGTTGAAAGTTGATGATGTACTATTTTGTATTGTCACGATTTCGAAGTCAGTTGGGTTTGCTCTACAATAACAAAATATTTCAATCATTTCAGAGTTATTCTTGATGATGATGAAGATTCTGGATGACTTTGTTTAGACGACGTTTAATAGTCCCCAGAGGGCGCCGTCCCTAGACCGTCTCCTTCTGCCATACGTTGACGATATTCGTGGGATCATGACATAGAAAAAATAATTTGTCCTCTATTCTAGTCATTTTGTTCCCATTAGGTAATCAACCTGTTTTCTGGATGACCTAATTTACACTCCAATAACTCTAGTATCCTTGAATGTTTGTAAAAATGAAATCTATTAATTTTACCCATGAGGCAAAATTTCGATTTCACTTTTTGAGCACTGATTTAAAAAAAGTCGTTGATTTCTGGATAATTAAGGTATATAGAAAGATTTCAATGCATTTGAAAATTTTAACAGGGCTTAAACTAATGATCTAAGCTTAAAAGAAACGAAGTATCATTTTAAATGTAAGTCATACGAAGATTTCACATTATAATTGACATACCTGGTATACAAGCGAAATTGTGCTGTAAAAGAAAAGAAATCTAGTTGTGCATTTCCACCCCCTGAAAAAAATATATATGAAATTTTATACTTATTTATTTATTTTCAGCCTTATATCCAAGTTTTACGAAATTCAAATTTTAATAATCCCTTAAATGTTGGGCTTGTTGGAAGAGATTGCGACTTTGCGGTAAACTCGCCCTCTGTATATGTATTGATTGTATCTAACTTGAATGTCTACCTATTATGTAATTGTTTGTTATCAATGTACAGTAAAGAATAAATTTACAAAATGTTATTTAAAAAAAATAATGTGCGGTAGAAATCAGTGAAAGTTTTCATCTGGGAAAGATCTACTTCGTAAACATTGGAAACATATACCTATTTTCTCCCATACTCTCTCTACCCTCAAAGGGATTTGTATTAAAATATGTGATCACGGTAGGTATGTTTGTTGAAAATATCATATTTAATTATGGACGTAATTATTTATGTGTAGGCATTTCATCTATTTATAGAATCATTTGCATATTTTCATTTTTATTTAGGTAGTTAGTCAATTAATTTATTTGATTATTTATTTATTTGTTTATTTATTTATTTATTTGTTCATTGTTATATTATTATTTTTTATTCATTTAATTTTCCATCATTTTCCAAATATTCATTTGTTTACTTTATTGTGTTTGCGTTTAATTATTGACTCATTGACATATTTTCATTTTTAATTAATTTATTTATTATTTGTTCATTGTGATTTTTTTTGGATATAATGATAGTTTGTTGATTGTATATTGTTTATTATTTTTATTCGCAGCACGCCTCGATACAGGTTAACCTAGTGAGGCTGCTGCAACTTAATTGTAACCATGTTAAGAAAAAATGTATGTTGATATTTTGTATTTATGCGCAATAAAAGAATTTCTATTCTATTCTATTCTATTTCCAATTAAAAACAGACTACACACTACAAGATTAAATACTTTCCCATAACACAAGATAAATATCTGAGTTTGGGACTATCTCGATTTGTGTTAATTGTTTACACATGTTATGTTATGCACATTGTAACATGGAAAATCAAATTTTAATAAAATGTGCCTTTTTACAGGCATTATTCTGAATTTCCTGTTTCAATCGCAGTCGGAGACCAACTCAATGCCCTAAAACATGCAGGAAAATCTAAAAGGTCACCGAATTACTTTCACCAAGCAGCGTTAAAAAGATTATTTGGGACAATAATTCTAAATATAACGTTTATGCATGTCAGAAAGTCTTTTTTCACAAAATTCAATTAAATAGTTCTAATAACTAATAGGACATATTCAATTAAATAGTTCTAAAAACTAATAGGACATATTCAATTAAGCTATGAGATATGATACTCATCCCGAATCTTTTAAAATGTTATTATCACGGAGATGACATATTGTATGTTTATTAAATGATGATAGTCTTCTGGCTATCTCACTATGGAATTAACCGTGATTGAATAGTTAGTAAGTTAGTTTGCAAAACATAATTAAATATTTTACCTGCCAAGAAGCAAATTACGAAAATAATTTTGAGATACATAGCGGTAACAGCCATCTAGGATACTGATAAGCAAAATGCTGAAAATCTCTCATATTTATAGGTATTACATTATCAGAAAATCGCACTCGTTGTGTAGGTATATTTTTAAATAGTCATACACCAAAACGAGATATCTACAAAATGTATTGTTTCGTTGGAAATAAGAGCGACTATTTTTCTGTGACGATCAACGTTATTCCTTTCCAGTTCCATTTGAATTCATGGAGCAATATATTGCTATCTAATGAAAAACACCCACCGTTCACCCGGAAGGCGCAGAAGTCTTGGAACTTCCAAACGGATACATGTCCGAAATCCTACACTAAGCAACCTTGTCCACACCTGATGCGCTATAGTGGATAGCCTGAATGGCCGACCGGTCATAATAACATTGGTGTGTTCGCCAAAAGGAGCAAACACGCGAATAATATTAGCTTTTTTTGTTTTAAATATATTCGTTACCTAGGTTTACATACACTAATTGTTCTTCAAGTTAAATTCGTAGTATCATAAATACCTTAATGCAGATGTAACGTAAACAAACTCTCTCTGCAATTTGCTGATGGTCGCTGTCGGGAACAATTATCTACATTTTATGTACAATTATGTAAAAGATTTGGTTTTATTCGAATTTAATTTTCGAGTAGGTACAATATGTGTATACAATGGAATATTTTTCTTGCCGTATGTTAAACCATTTGGATATGAATGTGCATTTCAAATAACGTAAATCGTTCAATCTAGGAAGCTTTAAATAGCTGAATAATGTTGAATATGTACATAGAATCGATGCAAATTAATGAGCATTTTAAATTTGAAGTCAAATAAAATTTGAAGAAGACTTAACTTATTGTTTATATAAAACATTTTAACAAGTCTAAATATATTCTACACATAATGAAGGTAATTTATTATTAATGTGACTTGAGCACATGTATAGGTAATCATAACTAATCTTGTGTATACTAGACAATCACTGTAAAAATAAATTACATACTTAAAGCATACATGTTTACACAAAGTTAATACTTACTGCTAGTCTTCATCTCTCTACTGCTGAATAGTGGCGTCTTCAAAAATTTTCCTCGATTTTCGTTTCTCAAGCAATATAAAGCCTCTGCACTATAACCTAAACTATATCTTTTACCCATTTTTTTGTTGGTCTTCCTACATCTCTATTTTTCTTTTCTTGTTCTCCATTCCAGAATTTTACGAGTAAATGTTTTTTTCGTAGAAGCACACCTTCTATCATCTCATCTTATCACATAAAAAGCCCGTTGTCATTTTAGATTTGGTAAACAATATATTACTTTCTTTAAAAACTATTTGCTATTTTTTATTTATTCTTTTGTGTAAGTATATTGATTATATTTTTTTAAATTTTTATTTATTCTTTTGTGTACATTGATTACCGGAAAACTTGGAAGATGAGAACTAGGAGAGCCGACCCCTAGTAAATGGGATAAAGGAGAGGCCGATGAAGAAGTAGGTACATTGATTATAAACAATTTAAGCCAAAGAAATATACATCTATTAAACAAAATCAATAGATACAGAGCGCGAATTTATCGCAAAGGCATGATTACCTCGTTAATTTAATTTCCTTTGTCTCTTTATTTTTCGGAAAAGATTCCATAAGGCACTTTCTGAGTAATAAGTGAGCCCCTGCATTTCTTGTGATGTTTTTTGCTGGTCTAGTCCAAAGGTCTAAGTGGTTTCAATGAATCACCGTATTTATTCAAGTATGCAACCGCTTTCTTCACATCATTTTGTCATAGCTTAGTTTTGAGTTTTACAGTATTGTAGCAGAAGAAATAATTAAAAAAGATTATGATATGGTCATATCATTAGAAGGAAGGCTAGTGAGGACTTATTAATCTTTGAACATGGGTACATGTTAATTTGATTGATATTTAATTAAGTTTAATTTATAGACCAACGTTTCTTGGTGGAAGTCCAACTAAACAAATCATTAAAAAAACAACACATACTATTGTTCCACTGTTAATTTTATTAATTTGAGAGCCGGCTTTTAAGAGCTTCGGCTTTCATTGTTAGGCAAAAGTACAGAATAAAGTAAACAGTGAAAAAACTATGTATTTATCTTGTTTCATTAATAAATTATTGGTATTTACTGATCGATCATCAAAAGTAAAATAACGATTCTAAAATATTTTCTGCCCTTAGCACATTTTGTTTCAACTAAGTAACATTTTTATTTTTTTAATTAAAATGTATTTTTATTAATGTACTTCATTAGATTATTCAAATTAATTTATTGTCTTATGTTGAACAAAAAAATATATTAATAATAGGTCTTTAATATTCTGCACTAGACCTTGAAAACTAATACATATTAGATTAGTCATTATTCGATCATCTCAAGGGTATCATTAAGAAAAGGGGGGGGGTGACATTAGCTGATATATAGCTGATATAGCTATAAATATTGAGGAAGCAGCTAGAAAAATAGCCCATGGACTAAAGGGTCCTGTTATAAGAGATTGTAGAAATTAATTTTATCAGTAAGCTTTCTTATAGTCATGCTCGTTTTCATTGAGATATCTTGATTCCTTACGCTAATACCCCTTCTTTGTTTGTTAGAAGGGTCGATTTTAATTTGATTGAGAATTTAGTTTCAAATTAAGTTGCAAAGGTTTTTACTCAATTAAAAAATAATGAAAGAAAAATATCGTTCGGTTAACTGGTCATAGTCAAGCTGTAATTCCGTCGATGTATGTTATGTCGATGTCGATGTATTCCGTCGATGATTAAATAAAGTAAGGAAAATAACCTTAGTAACTGAAGTAAAGAAAATTGAGCGCTGAGACAATGTAAGGTGAAAACTGGCTCAGTCTACTTTGATACGGACTCATGCCCAGTTAGGTAGATTTTTTTGTGACTTTTATCTTTTAAATACTGTCTTATAAATGAAATAAATAAATACTAGGGCCAATTCTGAATCTTTATGAACTAACTAACTAAAAAGTTGATTTATATTAGTTATTATGTAGTATTCAGCATTAGTTATGAACTATAAACAACTATAACTTCGAGAACCACCAAGTGCAAACGGTAAAATCTATGGGACAAACTAATATTATTCAGTGATGCCGCAATACAAAATGTTTTTCACGTTCCGATTTACACTTCTGGCAAAAATTTAATAGTTGTCGCGCGTGAAAATTGTGAAATGTCAGATTTGCCGATATATTTTGGCGTTCGTATTTGCGTCGGTTGTGGTGTAATTTTACAATTTATACATGCTAAGAGTTGCCCTAAAAATATAAATTTTTACTTTTAATTGAAAAAACAACTTAACACTTCCAAAATATAGCAATATTCTGCGGTGAAATGACAGCAACTAATAATATTCGCACATTAAAAGTCGCGAATAAAATTCTGCCAAATCCAACTTATTTTATTCGTCGGCTGTCAACTAAAATTTCATTCTGAATACGAAATCCATAGATTCTCGAAATTTATAGGTGAACTAAGGTGTCAAAATGAACTAATGAACTAAATTAGTACGGAAAACTGTGAATACGAATTAGAACTAATTATCATGACTCGACTATCTTCTCACACTTAGTTGACTTAGTTTGTGCAACTAAACTATTTTATGATTCAGAATTGGCCATACTGAGAACAGAACTGAGAACAGAAAAGGATGGCGCAGGGGTTACCCGAAGACCACCATCTCCTGTTTATAAGACACATTTTTTATTAATTAATTTTGCTATTTTGGCTAATGGGCACTTGTTCTAGCCACAACATCAATTATCATAATAATTCTTTGACGTTTTCGTTCATTACACAAGTGTTTAGCTAATGCAATTTACCATCCAGACAGTATTCATACAATAATTCATTCAAACCATCAAGGCATTTTCCACATGTGGGATCGTCAGCGGATTATATACATAATTGCATGTAATGTTTATGAAAGTCATGAGTTGTGTCACTCAGGATGGGCGGGATACATTATTGCTGAATTATTGAAAATATAAAATGACTTGTACGGGTTCATATTCGTAAAAAAATATTTGAAAATATATACCTATCCCACTTATACACGCGACATAACCACATTGCTTTTTGTGAGAAATAGAAATACTTAATTCATTGTGATTCATTGTAAGCAGTCATACCCGTTTCCCCCCACCTACCCCAACATGTGTGTTACTTTGCATTTCGCATTTACAAATTATTATTTTTTTTCCTGTATGATTGTTCTGGATGATTTTATTTTGACGCCGTTTAACAGTCCCTAGACCGTCTCAAGAGCGCCAGTGAAGAGTTCAGTTTTTTATTTGCTTCTGAAACTGGTGACAGTCTGAATATCTCTCAATGGCCCCGGTAGGCGATTCCACGTAATCGGTCCTCTCACCAAAGGTTCTCTCATAGAAATTAGACTTACCGGCTCTATTGGGCTCAATAAGTCTATTCACAGCCAGTTCCGAAGAGCGCAGAGTACCTACCTATGTATTTTGGTATCTATTTATATATATTTATTATATTTACAGTATGTATTTAAGTATCTACTTGTTTGTAGGTATGTGTTATTTATTCAAATTTTATTTACTTTTTTGGTAACTAGTATGTTTTATATTTATGGTTTTTATTTCAGTTTCAATGTATCATCTTAAAGACTTAATAATTTCGTTTTAAATATTCGTTTGAATATATTAGATATTTTTTATCATAGTTTTTACAATTTGTCTTTTGTTTTATTTTATTAGGTTAGTTAGAAGGTATCGCGTTTCTGTGATAAATTCGCCCATTGTGCAAAATATTTGTTTATATCATGTAGTCTTATTATTTTTATCTAAATATTTTGTGCAATAAAGTTTATTAGTTATTATTGTCTAGCATTATTATCAACAGTGTTTTTAATGGAGAAAACGGAATAGACGTGGTCTATTGTCTCGCCTTTTTTGCATACGTACAGTCTCGTTCACTTCAAAATATTTAAACAGGTGTCAATTAAAAAAAAAACAATATTTATTCATATTAAACGCATGCCTATTCAAAAGATGCCATTTAACTATGAGATATCTTTTGGGTCCGTGGAGCACCCGGTAAAGAATTGGTCTCCCACTCTTCTCCATAAGTTTTCGAGTGTCCTGTAAAAGGCAGGTGTTCGAAAAAATAAGACATTTTACATCTCAAATTCGGCGATGAGGTTTGCCACCCATCCTGAATGTCTGAATTTTATATTGGCACGGAGAACAGCTTGCATGTTTTATATGCAGCTGGTCTGCTGGCTACCCCACTTGTGGGATATGCCGTGATGGTATAGTAGTAGTAGTAGTATCTTTTGGGAATACGGCGTAAGTTTAAATGATATTCTACTAAACTATACTATACCCTCACGCCGTGTCCCAAGTGGGGTAGGCAGAGAGAACGGAACGTCAAACAGATCTATGTTTACACACTTCCTTCGCTTCTTTCACACATTGATACAGTTTTTCATACACGCACGACGGTTCCTCTTACTGAACACACGGTCATCCTTAAGAATTTGATCCACGTGATCAAGCCACGTTCTCGGACGCCCGCGCTTCCTCACACCCTTTCTTTCATGCAAGTATATCCTCTTTGTCACTTTAAATGTGTTGCATCTAGAAAATGTGATTGTCCACCTGAGGACATTCGTATTTGGGAAGTATGTTTGCGAGGGATGGAAGATGCGATAGGGACATTGAAAGAAGGAATGTGGCCGGTGCTAGAGTAAACGGTGCACTTTGACCCATTGTCAGCAATGGCAATATGTCGAACATGGCTAAAATGCTGGTGCACAATACCATTCTGGTACAACCACTTACGTATGCAAGCGAGACATGGACGTGGTTGAAGAAGGACGAAAGTGGAACAAATGCAGTAGAGATGCGATCGTTGAGAAGAATGGTTGGTAAAACGCTGCGTGATAGAGTGAAGAATGAGGATATTAGAAGAATGAGCGGATGCAAGAAGAGTGTTGTGGACAGAATGCGCGTGAATAAACTACGGTGGTTTGGGCATGTTGAACGAATGAACGAGGTAAGAATGACAATTTTTTCAGAAAATGACGGGGTAATACTGACTTACGCAAAAATATTTTGAGCTAATGGTTAAAATAGTTCACCGATCGCTGTCCTAGAAGGTCATTTTGAACATAGTCATCTTATTCGCTGTTTCATTATTTTAATGTAGGTATATATGTATATTGATTTAAGCGTGAGGAAGAATCTCACTAAAGTCTTTGTGTAGAACATTTTGCTATATGTACGGGTGCGAGACGTGGACCATCAGCAAGAGTGAAAGCGGACGGTTAGCGGCATTTGAAATGTGGTGCTATAGACGCATGCTGAAGATTCATGGGTCGGAACAAGTCGAAAACGAAGAAGTGTTAACCCAGACAGTCCTGAAAAAAATTTTTTTTTCGGATGGTCGTGATTTTTTAATATGTGATAATTGTATATGTAAAAATGTAGTAAAAAATAATAAAAAAAAATTTCTTCAATTTATAAAGTTTTATTGAAAAATATTTAGTGTTCGTTTAAACGTACAATAGAAACATACACTACCTACATAAATACGAGTATATGAAAAAATGACAAATTCTTTGAAAACGTTGATTTATTTGTATTACTATATTTCCAATGATTCGCCAACAGGCAAAGTCTACATACAGAGTGTCCCAAGAAGAAAGTTCAGGCGGAAGTCTTGAGATAGAGCACCCTTGCGGCTATCAGAATACTCCAATGTACCTACCGCGATGTTTTTGAGTTTTCGAGCAAATTTTTTTTCGTATTTTTTTAAAACTTACAAGACATAAGTGGTCATCACACATCACATCACATCTTCTTCCCCTTGTCCTAGTTTGGTCGAGGGCCCATTGCGCCAAGGTACCTACTCCAGAGATCCCTGTCCACCGCTGTTTCCAGGACATCAAGCCACTCCAAACCAAGTCACACGTGTTGGACACCTGCCTTTGCCAACTTCTTCAAAAGCGGCCCGCTGGTCTTCTGCCCTCTCCTACAGCCTCCAAAGATCTAAGTGGTAATATGGTGGCATGCGGAGCACGTAACCCAGCCATCGCAACTGCGACCTCTCTATATGCAGGAATACTGGTTCCACCTTGAGAGCCTCACGAACATACGTATACCATATACGGTCTTTCAATGACACCTCAGCCACTCCCCTGAAGAACCGCATTTCCGCTGCCTGTAACCTTGATCTCACGCTCTCCATGAGCATCCAAATCTGGTGTCCATATATGAGGATAGGCCGGTATCTTTTCTTAAATATGGTAATTTTTGTCCGAGAATTCTACTCCCAGGTACTCTAGAGATCTGTTCCAGTTGGGCCGAAACATATCCTTTATAATTGGGTACTCCGTAGAATACGACTACAGCTGGAGCTCTGAACCGTGATTTAGGTAAATTATGCAGAGACATTTCATCTTCATCTGTATTGTAATCGCATGCATTGACGGGTGGAAGCATAAATATGTACATCACATCCTTCATTTTTGCTATATCATTCTCTTCAAGTATAGTCAATATTTCATTAATAGTCAATGTAGACGTAAGTAAAAAAGTATTAAATTGAGAATCAAAAATGTAAATGAAATATGATTGCGACCGTACACATATACTTGGAAATTAGTATTGACAAAATAGACCGCGATATATGCATATTATAATATTATGACAATTAGTACCTACTACAGACGTCACGGGTATGTTCCGGTTGTACGATTAAACGTACACCAATTTTTGAATGGTGATATGTATTGCAAATTAAAAGCAATTTGATATTTAAATTCGCACTATCAATAATTGCATATTATAATATAAGGACGTCATAATAATAATTAAAATATTTAAAAATAAATAAGCTTTCTCGACCTGAAGATGGCAGCGAAATTGTTATAAAATTAATTGCTGAGTACAAATCTCTAAAACACGCCCACTTATTCCAACTGACAGTTATAAACTAAAAGATGTTATAAAATATGTCTCTCTTATGCAGCTAAACTAGCGAAATCATCCCTATTATTTTGCACTAAAGCAGAAACATCACGTGAACAAGTGATCGACAAGTGTTCGATAAAACGTACAGCCGGCTTATCTGGGTTACTAGAAAAAAGGCAACTCCTCAAAAGAATCTGCCAACAACGAGATTGACGTGTGTTTGCTGTGCTGATGATTCAAAAATATAAATCTCCTTACCTACTAATAAATTAATACCTATTTTTTTTCGCTATCCAACTAACTCACTAACTATACCTAAGTAAATTCCTATTTCATCAGTGTGGCGAAATCGTGTCTGTCTTCCCGCCTTTAGTAATTAAACATCGTACCTATTTATAATATAGTACCTATTATACATGTACCCATTTCGACGTGTGGTGAAATCAAAGAGAACGTGGATCACGTGGGCATTCTCTGGGGCAGCTTCTGTGCTACCAAAACCTTGGGGAGGGGTGGTTACAGAGCGGGGAGGACATGCGCAGTAGCGAACCCTGCGCGAGCGCCCCTTACTACCATCTACCAAGTCAGTACTTCTCGTCTTCATCATCTGAACTTCATCGGAACAACATCGACTCTGATGGACCACTAAGCAGTACTGTCCCCAACAATCACAACGAGAGGTGACTTCTGGAAATACCCAATATAAGACACTCTCTGCCATACCATCCTCAGCCGAGGCAGGGTCTGAAGCAACCACCAACAGATTTCGTAATAGATTCCCGATTAATTTTGAAACCATACAAATTCATGCTTATGTTTTTCTTTTTTTGTTTTTGTCTTTAGAATATATTAATTTTTTTTTTGTTAAACCTGTACTCATGTTTTATTTCTCAGCCATCTCATTCTTCCGATCCATGTCAATTGGCGCCCAACGTGGGGCCGTTCCAGCAAGCGAGTTGGAGAATCCACGACCCGTAACACTAATATTATTTTCTTTTCAGAGTAGTTTTAGTTTACATTATATTTTTAAAAGTACATTATGTTATGTGTATTTACTGATTTAAACATATTCAATTGAAATTTTTCTTATGCTTGGTTAATTTATATGGTATAAGTGCATATTCCTTTTGTTATAAATGAAAAATATTTACGTTTGTGTACATAAAAACAACCCAAATGCTAACATTAACTACGAAATTACTAGGTATAATAGGGTATAATAGGTCCAATTGGGTTAGTTGGAAGATATCGCGTCCCTGCGATAAACTCGCCCATTGTGCAAAATTATTCGTTTATACCATGTATTTTCATCATTTGTATCCATATATTTTGTACAATAAAGTTTATTATTATTATTATTATTATGACGCCCCTTATTCGTATTGATATATTTCGATATTATTGCGCAATACTTGTTTTAAGTAGTGAATGAATCGTATTAGCGTAAACGTTTGTATAACGAAATTGATTTCAAGGTCATTGCAACGATGGAATAAAATAATTTACGTAACCATATTTATAAAATTTAGGTTTTACTACGAATGGAGTTTTTCAACTATATTTTTTTTTCCCCATTATTATGTAGAGTATAAATCAGCTAAGGATGCCAAAGTCAATAGTGTGACCATGATGTAAATACACAAAAATATTATAGGATTTAATTAATTTTTATCATTACTTGTGTTGAAATAATGTAAATCTACACAATATAAAATATTATATATCCAAAATTATTATTTGCGCGTACCAATACCTACCATCGCATCAATACCATGCGGTTTTTATGGATCCACATTATTAGAAATTTTCTGAATAGGTGAATGTATGATCTTGGGAAAGAAAAATTTAAACAAAATTCTGGAAAATATATTTTATTACTTATTTATTTATTACAATTCACATTTTCAAAACTATTTATTGATATATTAACGGCGGCAAACAATTGGAGCAAGACATGAACAACAAATAACGAAGAATAAAATGTAAACAGCAATCAAATTATAACATTTTTATAATTAGTTAAGTCAAATAATTATATTATAGAAGAAAAAATCAAGATACTGGAGTTTTGGTCATAATATTGTTAATTTCATCTTTTTATTTATATATTAACGTCGTGAGCCTCTTACATGTTATACAATACAAAAAAAATCATATTAAACAACTATAAAAGAAAAATATATCTATATATTATATATTAAAAACGATACACAAACTCATCCACCAAACACACTCAAGTAGGAAATAATGTCGTTGATATTTTGCTACCTATTTTGTTATACAGCTATTCATCACAATCCGATGTATAATCATTTTCGTCGTCGTCATCAGACACACTGTAAAATGACTTCTTTGGACTGTCCGCACAAAGGTCTTCCTTTTCCTAACTTCGAACACATGGTCACACTAAAAAACGGCAAAACGACAAACGTGCACTCACTCCGATAGATAGATACGTACTGAAGTGAGAGTGGTGGTGGGTTTCTTTTGTTACTAAAATGACGCTAACCAATCAACGAGCACCATTTACTAATACATGCATGTACGTAAATACTACACAAGACATTTTGTTTATGTGTTAAATTGGAATCCCTATTTGAATTCTACTTTACCTGTGTTGATATATTGTTTCTATGTTGAATTTTATTGACAATTATGATGTATTATTTTGGTGCTGTTGAAACTTTTTGATACAAGAAACGGAATTTCACAATGGTTGTGCAATTCTGTTATGTAGATCACTCACATTGAAATTATTTCTATTATAAATTGTAATATTTGATGCCACTGGAAGCACACCTATTTTAATTATTATTGGAAAAATACGTCTGCGAAAAATAAAGAAAAGAATCGGAAAACAACATGATTGTTTTGTTTTGTAGGAGATTTTGTTTTTTTTTATTGTTTCTAGTATTTGAAATTTATTATATTTTTATCGTACATATGTAATTGCAAATGAGTTGGACAGCTGAAACGGTTGTGTCAGTCGTGGAGCTTTGGTTGGGCGTTCAGGTTATTCTTGCGACTATTTGGTTGTTATATCATTTAATTCGTCATCCTAAAGATATATTTATAACTATACTTATAGTAGGAATGGCACTAGCATATTATTTTTTTGATTACATACAATGCAAAATTTTTAGTATGGCTATGGATAATATCTATATACTAGGAACTGGATTTTTCTTTATTGTGTTGTTTGTGATTGCTAAATTAGTGGATGTATTTAAACCCAAAACGGCATCTGTGAATTCCGTACCTCTACCAACATCGAGTTCAATACCTAACTTATCTCAGGGTTCAACGCCGAACCCCCCACTTATTCCACCATCGGCTCCTTCACTTACACCCACAGTCCCAAAGGTACCGAAACATGAAAAGGAAGAAAACTCTTACAATACATATCCTATCGAACGAACATGCTCCGGCATACATATGGGATGGGATGATACCTTTTCAGGTCGGCCTGAACAAAATCTAGAAGAGTTTTTACGTAGGGGAGAAAGTTATTTCTTGACCAGAGGCATATACGGGGAACAACGTGTTAAGGAGGCTCTTAGTCGGCTGGGAGGGGAAGCGAAATCTTGGTGGAATCGTCTGGGATGCAACGGCTGCGAATGGGAGTTTTTTAAAAACATTTTGTTAAGTCGTTATGGAGTGAAAGATGCGTACGGCTCCTTGGTGTCCAACTTTTATGGTGATCACCAGCATACAAACGAGAGCGGCTCGTTATTCTTAGAACGAAAACGTGCTTTATATAACAGATTATACGCAATCGAAGTTACACCGGATATATGCAGAAATATTGTAAATATGATGTCACCCCGTTACAGAGACTTAGTAGTGGCGTCGGGAAAGTATGAGTTTAAAGATGTCGAAGATATGGTCAGGAGAATGGACTTTCCCTCGGGTATAGTATTTACTACTCCGAATAGAGAGTCTACGCCTCGAACCGAACGACTTCCCCGATGTCAATATTGTCCAGGACGACATTTTAACAAAGATTGTGAGGAAAGGAATAGGTATTTGCGGTCTTTAAACGTGTCCCGCCCGAGAGGGGTAGCCGGCCATCTTGCTCGGGCTTAAGAAGTAATCGAAACGGCGTTTTTAACAATACAACCACGGAAAGTTCAATAGTAACTAGAGTGCGAACAGATATATTATCTAGTACAGACTCACGCACATATCACAGAGATATAATTACACTTATAGATTCTGCGCCTTCCCATAATATAATTCATAAATCATTAATAAAAGATTCTCCAATACGATGTGATGTAGAAAATTTATATACAGGGGCTGCAACTGGTAGATTACATGTGGATGGTGAAATCATGTTAAATATTTGTATAGCGGGAGTCAAGATGCAGGTAAAGTTTTTAGTAGTTGACTCAATTAGAGAAAATTAATCTTGGGATATAAGTGGTTAAAGTCGCAGGGCGCGGTTATAGATTTTATGAGAAATACTTTACATTTTGGCCTCGAATCTAGATCAACAGTACATTTGGTTCCTATGAAATGTCAGAAAAATATTAGGGAAGTAAAGTTTCCGGACATAAGTAAGTTAAACCAGAGTGAAGGGGAGGACGTTCTTTGTGTTCTGAAAGAATTCAAAGACCTTTTTACTCCTTATGCAGGTCCGGCCCCACTCACACCACATAATATTAGGGTCAAGCATAATACACCTATTAGAGTTTCCCCTTATCGTATGTCAGACAACAAAAAAAGAGTTTTGTATAAAAAAATAGAAGAAATGTTAGCAGATGGTGTCATAGAACCAAGTAAGTCGCTATATAATTTCCCAATAATTTTAGTACCGAAAAAGGATACGGGTGATTACCGACTATGTATAGATTTCCGTAAATTGAATGAAGTTTCTGAAAATGAACCTTCCGTACTTCCCGTCATCCAAGAGACTCTTAAAGATTTGGGAGGGGCAAAGTATTTTTCGTGCATTGATCTGAAATCCGGGTATTGGCAGGTCCCTTTAAGCGTGACATCTAGGAATCTCACAGGTTTTACTTGCCCTGATGGTGCTACCTATCAATTTAAGGTTTTGCCCTTCGGTCTAGAGGGGGCCCCAGCGTGTTTCCAGCGGCTTATGACTCAGGAAGTATTGGCAGGATACATACGGGAGTTTTGTATAGTCTACTTGGACGATATTGTTATTTTTTCTCCAGATTGGGAAAGTCACTTGCGGCATTTAAAATTAGTTCTAGAACGTTTACAACAATTCAACCTACGTTGCGCTCCTGATAAGTGTCAGATTGGCAAGACCGAAATTGAGTATTTAGGACATATTGTTTCAGCGGATGGTAATCGTCCCAAAGAGTCGTATGGAGCTTCGATTGCGTGCTCTCAACCCCCACGGACTCGAAAAGAATTAAGAAAATTCCTTGGTTTATGTAATTGGGTGCGAGAGTACGTGCCAAAATTTTCCGAAATGGCCGCTCCGCTGACTGACTTACTGAGCACCAAGAAAAGTTTCAAATGCACAGATGATGCGGAAACGGCTATGATCAATATGAAACGTGCCATTTCATTACCACTTAAACTGTTTCGACCGGATTTTTCACGACGTTTTATTTTACAAACCGATGCTAGTCAATTAGGAGTGGGAGCCGTACTATACCAACTCAGGGAAGATGGGAGTAAAGATATAATTTCATACGCTAGTTAATGATGCGGAAAGAAAATGGCATTCAAATGAACAAGAAGCCATGGCCGTTGTATGGGCGATAAAGAGATATCGCCCATATCTTGAATCCGGACGTTTTTTGTTGCGCACCGATAACCGGGCCGTTACCTGGATGATGAGGGATAAAAACGAAAAGGCGAAATTTACGAGATGGGCTCTATTGCTTCAGGAGTTTGACTTCGAAATTGAACATTGTCCAGGTAGCGCTAACGAATTACCTGACTGTTTATCTAGAAATCCACAGGAAGAAGAGGTAGGAGTTAACGTGGTGGAGCCAGCCGTGTACTTACACATTGATGCGGACGAGTCAACGGTTGTGCCTGACGTAAACCTCCCGGAAGGGCCCGAGAGGAATCTTGTCGATTCAATACGTCAGAACCAAACGACTGATAAAAAAGTCACGGAAATACTTCATAAGCTTAGGCGTAGGTCATTGCGTTCTTATAAACCCACTGCCCCGGCGCAGGAGAAGTACCTTTCAAAATTTATGTTGAAAAATCATTATTTGTGGTATAAAGAACAGAATACGGCACGTGTAGTTGTTCCCCAAGCGAATCAGATAGAAGTAATAAAATATTATCACGACAGTAATGTGGCAAATCACCCGGGAATAAAAGAGACATTAAGGGCTATTCAAAGAAATTATTATTGGTCGGGCATGAATCAGGACGTAAGACAATACGTCAGAAGGTGTCTGATTTGTCTCAGAGCTCGAGGTCGCCCAACAAGGCCGTTGGCACCTCAAGGAGCCTGTCAAGCAAAATATCCCTTCGAGATAATTGCCCTTGACTTGATGGGTAACTATCCCACGTCCACGAGAGGTAATAAGGCAATATTAGTAGTCACTGATATGTATACACGGTGGGTCGAAGCATTTGCGTTACGTTCCACAAAAGCCCACATATTAATTAGAAAACTCGAAACGGAAATTTTCCCTCGTTTTGGCTACCCACGCGTGTTGTTGACGGATAATGGTGCGCAGTTCGGGCATAGAGCCTGGAAGGTGGCTCTTCGTCGGTGGCAATGTATACATTGGACTTCGTCCATATATCATCCACGCAGCAATGTAACGGAAAGACGAAACCAGGAGATTAAAAAGGCATTAAGAATACGCTTGCAGAATAACCCACATCGCTATTGGGAAGACTACCTTAATGAGATTCTCGGTTCCCTTCGAACTCGACAGAATGAGGCCATAGGGTGCACTCCAAGCCACGCCCTATTTGGCCTAGAAACCAAACGTCCAGGGGAATTGAAATTGGGCACTGTATCTGACTCGGTTACCCCTGATCAGCGGGATCGTGGGGTCATAGACGAGGTTATGCGGAAGAATCAGGAGAAATATAGTCGGACGTACGCCCCTGAGTCACATGCCGTGTCCCGTTTTCAGACGGGGCAAGAAGTGATGACTAGGGAACACCCATTGTCGAATAAAGCTGCTGGGTTCCACGCGGGATTTGCACCGAAATGGAGTGGTCCCCATAAGATTCTTTTCCCAGTGGGCCGGGGTCACGTGTACTGGGTGGAGAAGAATGGAAAGCCCATCAAAATCCATTCTGACGATCTCAGGCTAGTTCCTGAAGAACCTGAAGATTCTGGTGCAATGTAAACAGTTAAAAGTAACTCTTAGAACATATTAAATAGTTGTATATATTAGTATGTAGTACGTAGTAAGTAGCTATTAACATTGATGTAGATAATGTGTGTAAATAATATGAAAATGATAAAATATCAAAATTGAGAGTATATTATCCTGGACACTGGGGAGAGTTCTGACATTGTAAATATTGTCTGAATTTTTCGCAGTAGTTTAGAAAATAATACATTCGCATAACTCATATGTATATTAATTTTTGATTATTGGGCGATGCCTATATTATTAAAAAAAATGTAATGTTAATTATTGATATTAAAGATAAAATGATGTAAAATTGCGAAAGGTTCTGATGCCTATATTATAAAAATATGTAATGTTAATTATTGATATTAAAGATAAAATGATGTAAAATTGTGAAAGGTTCTGATGCCTATATTATAAAAATATGATATGTTAGTTATTGACATTAAAGATAAAATGATGTAAAATTGTGAAATGAAAAATAATACTGTTCTGTTGCCCGTTATATTATATAAAAAAAATATATATGTTATAAAAATATGTAATATTGTATACGACGAGGAATGTTGATTCTCTTTTGATTGTTTGGGTAAAAATTAGTAATAATATTATGTGATATTTTGAGCTATCTAGATATGCCTATTGATTTCTCGAGATGTGGGTGTGTTGTTTACAGAATGTTCTGGTTTCTTAGTATGCTTATTTGTGAAAAATTACGTGTCTTTAGAATTCAGAAACTTAAGATTAATCTTCATTCATTACTTCTATTGGTTTGAGGATTTACCCAATTAAAAAAACACAAAAATTCTCTGGCGCCCTTCTTTATATATATATAATAATGTAACACAATTTCATATTTTCAGTAATAATGTAACCCAATTCCATATATTTGTAATAATGTAACACAATTTCATATTTTTGGATCAACTGGGGGTGGGCGAGATTGACGTGTGTTTGCTGTGCTGATGATTCAAAAATATTAATCTCCTTACCTACTAATAAATTAATACCTATTTTTTTTCGCTATCCAACTAACTCACTAACTATACCTAAGTAAATTCCTATTTCATCAGTGTGGCGAAATCGTGTCTGTCTTCCCGCCTTTAGTAATTAAACATCGTACCTATTTATAATATAGTACCTATTATACATGTACCCATTTCGACGTATGGTGAAATCAAAGAGAACGTGGATCACGTGGGCATTCTCTGGGGCAGCTTCTGTGCTACCAAAACCTTGGGGAGGGGTGGTTACAGAGCGGGGAGGACATGCGCTGCGCGAGCGCCCCTTACTACCATCTACCAAGTCAGTACTTCTCGTCTTCATCATCTGAACTTCATCGGAACAACATCGACTCTGATGGACCACTAAGCAGTACTGTCCCCAACAATCACAACGAGAGGTGACTTCTGGAAATACCCAATATAAGACACTCTCTGCCATACCATCCTCAGCCGAGGCAGGGTCTGAAGCAACCACCAACAGATTTCGTAATAGATTCCCGATTAATTTTGAAACCATACAAATTCATGCTTATGTTTTTCTTTTTTTGTTTTTGTCTTTAGAATATATTAATTTTTTTTTGTAACCCAGATAAGCCGGCTGTACGTTTTATCGAACACTTGTCGATCACTTGTTCAGGTGATGTTTCTGCTTTAGTGCAAAATAATAGGGATGATTTTGCTAGTTTAGCTGCATAAGAGAGACATATTTTATAACATAAATTAGTTTATAACTGTCAGTTGGAATAAGTGGGCGTGTTTTAGAGATTTGTACTCAGCAATTAATTTTATAACAATGTCGCTGCTATTTTCAGGTCGAGAAAGCTTATTTTTTTTTTAATATTTCAATTATTTTTATGATTTCCTTATATTAAAATATGCAATTATTGATAGTGCGAATTTAAATATCAAATTACTTTTAATTTGCAATACTTATCACTATCCAAAAGTTGGTGTACGTTTAATCGTACAACAGGAACATACCCGTGCCGTGTGTAGTACTAATTGTCATAATATTATTATATGGATATATCGCAGTCTATTTTGTCAATACTAATTTCCAAGTATATGTGTACAGTCGCAGTCATATTGCATTTACATTTTTGATTCTCAATTTAATATTTTTTTACTTAGATCACGGTTAAGAGCTCCAGCAGTAGTCGTATTCTACGGAGTACCCAATTATGAAGGATATGTTTCGGTCCAACTGGAATAAATCTCAACATTAAAATACCTGGGAGAAGAATTCTCAGCAGATGGTCGACAAAGAACATGCATAGACAAGAGGATTGTGTCGGCAGGAAATGTGCTGAAAGCCTTTAGAAACCCAATAATACATAAATCTGAGCTGACCCAACGGACGAAAATGACCATTTTTAAGAAAATATACCGGCCTATCCTCATATATGGACACCAAATTTGGATGCTCATGGAGAGCGTGAGATCAAGGTTACAGGCAGCGGAAATGCGGTTCCTCAGGGGAGTGGCTGAGGTGTCATTGAGAGACCGTATAAGGTATACGTATGTTCGTGAGGCTCTCAAGGTGGAACCAGTATTCCTGCATATAGAGAGGTCGCAGTTGCGATGGCTGGGTCACGTGCTCCGCATACCAGAAGACGTATTGCCACTTAGATCTTTAGAGGCTGTAGGAGAGGGCAGAAGACCAGCGGGCCGCTCTAGAAGAAGTTTGCAAAGGCAGGTGTCGAACACGTGTGACTTGGTTTGGAGTGGCCAGATGTCCTGGAAACAGCGGTGGACAGGGATCTCTGGAGGAGGAACCTTGGCGCAATGGGCCCCCGACCCAACTAGGACAAGGGGAAGAAGATGCGATGTGATGTGTGATGACCACTTGTAAGTTTTAAAAAAACTACGAAAAAAAATTTGCTCGAAAACTCAAAAACATCGCAGTAGGTACATATATTGGAGTATTCTGATAGCCGCAAGGGTGCTCTATCTCAAGACTTCCGCCTGATCTTTCTTCTTGGGACACTCTGTATGTACACTTTGCCTGTTGGAGAATCATTGGAAATATAATAATACAAATAAATCAACATTTTCAAAGATTTTGTAATTTTTTCATAAACTCGTATTTAGGTGGTGTATGTTCCTATTGTACGTTTAAACGAACACTAAATATTTTTCAATAAAACTTTAAAAATTGAAGATATTTTTTTTTTATTATTTTTTACAACATTTTTACATAAACAACTACCACATATTAAAAAATCACGACCATCCGAAAAAAAAAATTTTTTCAGGACTGTCTGGGTTAACCTGTAGGTACTCATGTTTTATTTCTCAGCCATCTCATTCTTCCGATCCATGTCAAGTTAACTGGATTGGCCACAACATCTGGCACCCAGGACTGCTCATCGCAATCGCAGAAGGTAGGACCGAAGGCACAAATGGCAGAGGCCGACCGAGAGACGCCTATATGGACCGAAGAGGGACATGAGCTGTGGCTCATACATGGAGTTGAAGAGACTGGCTGAGAATATGTAGAGAGGAGTGGAGAAGAAAGTCCAAACTCGTTGCAGACCAATCCAACGGATTGTTACTCATTAAATATACCTATCTGTTGTAAATGTATTAATGGAAGTGTTTGTGTTCTGTATTTTACTGGTAATATTTTGTCAGATCTTTCTGAGTGCTTGTGGATAGTGTATGTGTGTGTGTTTGTTTTGCTCTTTTTTATATTATTGTTTTGAGTCAGATTATATACATAATAATATAGGGTTTAATATGATAATGATGGT
Organism: Athripsodes cinereus; assembly: GCA_947579605.1. Taxonomy (NCBI): domain Eukaryota; kingdom Metazoa; phylum Arthropoda; class Insecta; order Trichoptera; family Leptoceridae; genus Athripsodes; species Athripsodes cinereus. The sequence goes on along the minus strand of OX388311.1, from coordinate 24,671,940 downwards.
TTAATGAAGTATCCATCTCTAGGGTGTGGAAAGCTCTATTGAAAGAGCAATGTCTTCAGTTTGCTCCTGAATATTAATGCCTTTGTTTGTGTTACGCATATATGTATATTGCAATACATATTCATTCAAAATATTCATCAACGGTACCTACTCTTGTGGTTTGTTGTCACTCACCCGCTATGCGTTATGGGTAGGTGATGTTGTGTTTTCGTCTCTGTTACACATTGCTGGACACTAGGTAGAAACAAAACACTAATTCTCAGAAACGCATGGGTTTAACATAATATTATGTTTGGACAATAGAAGCGGTGAGTGTAACACAGAATAAATATTCAGCTTAAGGATTTTCCTTGAACAGGTTTATCTAATTGGATAATTCATTTTATATGCTTGAATTAATTATGGGTTTGAAAAAATAATGAAAGATCTTATGACTTATGTTAACTGCACAAAATTCAAGTCATAATACCTTTATTTTATTTATTTATTTATTAATTCTTTACTGAACATTGATAACATAAAATACCACATAAGGTTCCAATACATTCAAATGAAAAACAATCAAAATACAGAGAGCGAGATTATCGCGAAAGCGCAATCTCTTCCTACTAACTCTCTCTCTCTCTCTCCCTGGGCAATTATTAATCCCACATGATGGTGGGGTCTGCCATTTTTGTCTTTCGCCGCCACTCGGCTCTATTCTGTGCGTCCTCCGGGGAAGCTCCGCAGTCTCTCATGTCTTGCTTCACAACCTCGCGCCACCTCCGCTCCTACTAACTCAAAGGTATAAAAACAAATTATGTGTAATATTTGAAAAAAAAAAGTTTTATTTTCAACATTTTATTTACAAAACTTAAGCAAACAACTAAATGCATTATTTATAATTTTGCCTATATGTATTTACCTATTGACACATCACGGTCTTACAAGTGGGAAAACCAGTAGATGTGATAAATATTAATATGCCTACTTATGTTTTTTAAGACCTCATTTTACAAATTTTAAATACCTACCTACATTATTTTATTTTTGATAAAATAAAATCAGTCGTATATATTATGAGGTTTAACTCATTTCAAAACAACCAGACAATGTGTCAGATATTTTTCATACTTCGTTTAGGTACTGATTGCCTGATGAGTCGAGATTTTCAAAAAGGTATTATTTTTTACTTTCGCAATTTAAGCTTCGTAGCAATATTTAGATTTTTTCAATAGATATCGATTATCAAAAATATATTTCAATAGATATCGATTATCAAAAATATACTTTGACTACGTATCTCAAAAGTTTTAATAAAAAAATTATAATTTTTCTTAAGATCTAATTTCTTAAAAACCAACTGTGGCGCGAAAGTAAATTTATTGCCGCCAAAAAAAAAAAACAAAAAAAAAACATACTTAGCACTTGTTGAAGTCTTAACATATCAGGCAATTAACAGGAAAAGTTTTATAAAAATCAAAAATATTAAACAACATTTTCTAGTTGTTTTCAAATGGGTTCATACAGGAACTTTTAAATATTTCTACTAAAAACTACTTATATTCTAATCAACAAGCTTTCCTAATCTAGTCTTAATTTTCAACTAAAACAATCTTTATTTTTCTAGCTTGAATGCGTTAGTTTACATATTAAAAAAAAATATCGCGGAGATGTGATTTTACACCTTACTTATGATAAGAATTACCAGCTTAAAATTCTTCAACATAACCATTATCACAGAAACGTTTTCATTTTTTTTTAATTCCGATAAAAAAAATTGATCTCATAAATAGATAAATTAATTTTCTAACTAAATAAGCATAACATTTTAAATCTTGAGAGAACTAATGGCATCGGTGAAGTCTAAAATTTGATCTACAGATAGATCTTCAATCTTCAAGTCATGTCAAACAAAAGTTCATCTCGTTTTATACGTCTGCCCAGAATACTCCACTTAATTTATATCTGAAATCGAAAAAATACATCATGTGAAAAAAAATATTAAAGTTCTTCTGACAAAACAATAAATCTGTTATTAATTTTTTTTAATGAAAAATTTACAGAATCATATTTATTTTATATTCGTAAGCCAAAATACATTGATTCATATTTTGACTTTATTTATTTATTTATTCAATCAATAGAACACTACAGACAATACATACATATCCAATACAATCAAATATTATACAAGAAAAGAAGTGCTGCATGCAATGTCCCATTTATGAGTGTTCAAACATTAAGTTAAATTATTTTTATCAAAGCCCATTCGGTTGTCATACATTTTAAAATAACAATTGAATGAAAATAAAATACACAGAAGTAGTAATGAATATTAACGAAAACCAATAAATATTTATGATAATAGTAACGATTCAAAGAACTTTGTAGGTAATTTCATATTTTATCCTCACAGAACAGTATATTGCTATATGATATTAATTAATACCATCAAATGATGCTACATACATATATGATTAAATTGACTTACTTTGGTTTTATTTGAATCAATGGAACATATTCCCCATTTCGTGAACACGAACTGAACAGTATCTCCAGGAAATTTCCACATCTGTATGTGACATATGCTGCCGGATTCAGAATCGCATTTACAAAGTATTGTTGTGTCAAATTATGAGAACATATTGGAAATATATCAAATTGAGGGCAGCCTGGTTGTTGTCTTCCACCATTAGGATATACATCGTAGTCACCCAGTGGTTGCATAAAGGCCAGAGTTTCTCCAGCGCAGTGGATTATTTGGACATACTCCGCATCTCCGATACTGAGACGATCGTAAGTATTCCAGAGGTCAAACAACGGAGAAGCGGGATCAAGACCTGAAGAGGAAGATTTTTTATTAATTTGTTATTGTAATACCTACTCTTCAAGTTTCCAGAACAGCATACAGTTAGCATAAGTTTTAAGTGTTTTTTTTTCTTTCTCAGGTGTTTTAACACAACACAAAATATCGAATACCTTTGTATAAATATCGTTAACAATATTGAATCCAAAGGCAAGAAAATATTAACAAATTACATTTTGTATGATTGTATAAAAAACATTTAAAACATATTTTGTTTTAAACAATTGTTATGTGGGATGTAAAACAAAACAAGTTTGATTGACCATTTTTTGTTTATTTTCATAATAGTTATCAGGTTACCAATAATATTGGCCATTTTTCCGCCGACTTTTTTTCCAGCAAGTCCTGCTACGTGCGCTCCAAGACTGAATCCTATCGAATGCATCATATTAAGTGGCTGTTCATAATAATGGTTTAAGAAGAGCATCATATATTTTATATCATCAGCAATGTCGTCAATTGTAGCTCTGGCAGATGTATAGCTCTTCTTTGACACAGTGGACCAATCCACAATGAACACATTCATGTCCCATCTTGATAGAATTGCTGAGAGGGGAAACGAGTTTTGATTAAAAATAAAAAAATAAAGCACATTTTAAACATGTTTGAACAGATTGGAAAGTAGTGTATTATTATTATTATTTTAATCTGGAGACTGAGTGAGCAGGGCATTATTAGAAGGATTTTGAATTGCACATGGTAGTTTGAAGAAAACCAGGAAGACCGAAGCTTCTATGGCTGGGTACTGCAGTACTCTTATTTTAGCAAGGACGCATAAGTCATTAGCATCCTGAACTGACGAACATCCAATACTGAATCGCCTGTTATAGAGGCGTGCTTCGAAGGTGGTCAAGAATCCACCTGCGTTTTAGAGCCATCGTTGATTAAAACCTATTATTGCTATGGCTAATTTCGTTCCAAATGAACATGAAGATATTATTCAAAAATCGTTCCATTATTATTTTTATGATGTTTAAAAATTAATTCATTCTAAACATCCATTTACATCAATGATTGAATTTTAAATTTCTGTCGCTCGCGCACTGCTGCCAACGGGCGTCGTCGCATTGTCGAGAATTGAATTTCAACACTGTTTTACGTTGCTCGAGTCACAAAAACGGAGCTTGACAAGTTCTTTTGAACTCTTATATTTTACAAGTCTAAGTATTTTAGTCAACTAAGTATAATTTTCTTTTACATACATACATACATACATACCATCACGCCGCTTCCCTCGCGGGGTAGGCAGAAAGGATCGAGCGCCACTTCCTTCTATCCTTGCATACATCTTTCGCTTCCGTCACTTTCATACAATTCCTCATGCATGCTCTCCTGTTCAATGTGCTCAACACGTGACCGTCCTGTAGGATTTGATTTAAATGATCTTGCCATTTAATCCTCGGACGTCCACGTCTCCGAGCACCATTCCTCTCAGCCAAATATATCTTTTTAGTCATTCTGTCCTCATTCATTCTTTCAACGTGTCCAAACCATCTTAACTTATTTACATTCATTCTTGTTATTACACCAACTTTCATTCCACATTCCTTTCGTATATCACTGTTACGCACACGATCTCTCAGACTTTTACCACACATCCTTCTCAACGATCTCATTTCCACTGCATTTATGCCACTTTCATCCTTCTTTAACCATGTCCACGTCTCGCTTGCATACATAAGTGTTGGCACTAAGATAGCAGAGTGCACCAACCTTTTAGCTGTGGTGGATATGTTTCTATTTGCAATTATTGGTCGGATTGCACCATTTACCTTATTGCCAGCAACTTTTCTCCTTTCAATATCGCTTTCACACTTCCCATCTCTCGTGAACAAACTACCTAAGTACACACATTCGTCAACTTGCTCTAACACTTCGTTGTCAATCATTATCTGGCATACTGTTCTCTCACTTCCTCTTTCAAACACCATAATTTTTGTCTTTTTTGCATTCATTCTCAATCCATTAATCGCACAATTTTCATACACACACGTCATCATTCGCTGTAGATCACTTTCCCTTTCAGCCATCAATACCAAATCATCGGCAAACATTAACGCTCTTACATTCATCCCATTCATATCAACACCTACATTCATTTCTTTCAATGGACGAATACAATGATCAATGTATAGGTTAAAAAGCCATGGCGACATCACGCATCCTTGTTTTACTCCTTTTGTCAGTGTGAACCATTCCGACAGGTTATTGTTCACTCTAACACACGCAGAACTTCCTGTATATAGGGACGCAATGGCGTGAATTAAGGAAGTTAAGCGTAAAAGAAGCAACAATGAGATGAATAATTTTCTTTTCCTTTAAGATATTATAATTTTTGTAGTTCATTCAGTATTTTAATTGAATATAAAACGGCACACTGAGAATATTGTTTAGCTCTGGATAGGTATAGGGGAATAAGCCAGAAAACCAGGTAGACTCTTGACGAACTGGTTGTCCATAGTAAAAAGAGACTTGAGAGCTACGAAGCTTGACTTAAGCGCAGGGTAGGAGTACTTGGAGAATCATGACCAGGAGTGCCGAGATTCAGTGTTATAATAATTAAACTTACCATCTTTCATATTCAATACATTCCCAACTGTGGGAGTTTGTAGCCAACTATGTATAATGAAGTATGTATCGATTGCTGGATTAAAATTTGATAGCACTCTCGTTTGTGTTGACAATATTTGGTAGTGTGAAGGATTTGATCTGAAATTAAAAATAAATAAATCATGTATTAATTATGATAATTATTTTTATCTAATAGTGGTATTCAATATAGGTATGTTACCTATTTATGTAATTTATTATTAAAATTAATCGATAAAATTAAACTAAATAGGTACATGGCATAGATTTAAGTTTTTATCAAATAGTCTATGTATTGTTATATCTTTATGAATTGTTATGTTAAATAAAATAAATAAATAAATGTTTATGTTATAATGTTTATTTTTGTGATTATGAAAATCACCAGCAAAATCACCGAAAAAATCTTTTTTGCTACTAATAATATAAAATTTTAAAAATTTGTTCATTGCGACGATGGGATTTTATGATTTAATTTATTTCGCCATTTTTTTAAACACACAGTCTTTCTTTTAATTTCAATAGTATTTTATAAAAGGCAGATACCTACCTATTTGTTTTGTAAAAATATATTAATAAAGCACACAACATTTCCAACATAGCCATGAAGTATAACACACATCCAGGTCATAGTTATTTTATTGGGGGGAGGATAGAGGAGGACTGCAATTAGTCCACTGGCCACCCCAATTGTGAAGATGTCGTTGAGGTGTAAAAAATAATTGATTTTTTATTCCACCTACGGTCGGCACTCACCTGGTAAATAATCGAAAACTTGCGTAAGATGCTGATGGAAAAGTTTGCTTGTATTTTTCTACGCTCGTATATTTCAAAATTTCTCTCGAAAATTCATTTTCATATCCCTTTTCTACGAATCCTTTCATATAATTGAGATATCCAATATTATTGTTTGTTCTTATGTCATTCCAAGAATAGCCACTATTATACTGTAATACATTCATGGAATAAATTTCACGAAGAACTGAAAAAAATACCCATTGAATTAAATGTTATTTTAATATTTTTCATTGCGTCATCTATGTCATAAGAAAACAAAAGACAGAAATTAATCACAAAATGAAGTCGAACTAATAAAAAAAAACTTTAAATATAAAACAAACCCAAATATTTAGTAAAAAATATGCTTTTTTCCACTAAGAAAGGACAAAGAAAGGAATAATGGAGACTAGTTTTTTTGTCTCCAAGATTGTCTCGATCAGTTGAAAATTTCCCAAAAATAAAATGTATGAAATATCTCCAAAGAATTTGCTATTCTCTACCATAAAAGGATAAAAATTGGAAATAGCATATTATTTTATGCAAAAATTATGACATCCAAAATCAGTATAATGAATTACCTGTCAAAACAAGAAATAAGATTTTTAATTCCATTATTGCTTCCTATTTTTGTTCTCAGTCTTATACTTCCATTCATGAACAATTACACAATTTTATTCATATTAAATTTATCTACATAGGTATCTTATTCATTTAAAATTCCTTTAGTTATATTGAAGAGTAATGTTAAATTATTTTAATCGATTGCATAATTTTTAAATTTATGTTATTTTTTTTCACGACACGTGCGAACCTTAATCACTTTTTTTTTAATTCACTGCATTATTTATTAACTTTTTATTATTTAAAATGGCGGACATGATTCGACCTAAAACGATACTAACTTCAATAAAAAGTACCATTATGTTTACTGTGTGCGTGTATTTAATGACTTACGAATAACTTGTAATATTTTTCTTCATGTCGACAGCTTCCTGCAAACCCTTTCGAGAATTATGTCATAAATGTTAATTGAATTTTTACAATTTGAGACATATTTTATTATATATAATCATTTTTTTTTAATTAGAAGTCTCAATAACTTCAATTTCATAGAATGAAACATGAAAATTGATACACTTATTTTTTTTCAATTCTCAGATTAATTTCTCAAAAATTTTATTTCGATAAGTATGTAAGTATGGCTTTATTTTCCCAAAGTTCAATTGGGCAGGAATAGTTTAAAACGCATCTGTTTCAATATCATTTTCATTTTGAAGCGATTGTTGTCGATAATAATAATAAACTTTCTTCTTCTTCTTCTGTAGGTCCCCTGTCAGGTCCCCCCGACGTTGGCGATCACTCTGGCATAGGCATCTCGGTCCTGCGCTGTCTGGAATAACTCCTCCACACCCCTCATTCCAGTCCAATCTCGTATATTACGCAGCCACGATGTCTGCCTTCTGCCAGCCCCTCGACGTCCCTCTATCTTGCCTGTCATAATCAAACGCAGAATGTGGTACTTTTCTCCACGCATTACATGACCCAGATATGAGATCTTGCGCACTTTCACATTCAACAGTAGTTCTCTGTCCATTCCAGCTCTTCTTAACACCTCTGCATTTGTGACCCTATCGGTCCAATGAATACGAAGCATTCTCCTATGAAGCCACATTTCAAATGCCTCCAAGCGATTCATCGTATTCATTTTTAGGGTCCAGGTTTCAGAACTAATAGAAATAAACTTTATCGCACAATAAAGAGCATACAAAATTAAAAAATTATAAAATGTGATAAAAATAAAAGAAATTGTGCAACGGGCGAGTTTGTCGCAGAAGCAATATCTTCCAACTAACCCATCACGGATTTGACTGTAATCAATGTATATTTTGTATAACTATTATTACGCAGTTTAAGTCTTTATTGGATTGTTCACATCCGCTTGAATGAAGATATTAAGAATATTAAGCCTTATTTGATTCGAAAGCATCGGATCATCTTTCTTGTTCCTACTAAACATGGTTTGCACAATCTGTTAGTACCTAAGTTTTGTGACTATTATTCTTAATTATGTAGGTAAACAATATTTACATTCATAATAATTATGTATTTACATACGAAGGAACTCAAATAACTATTGTACGAGTAGGTACCTATATGTTTTTTATCATTTTTGAATAATATTATATTTTTTAAGAAACATGAAAACTAGGTATAAAATTATATTTGCATATAATTAAATATGGGAAACAAAATGATTTTATTTGAATGTTATAAAAGGAAATAAAAAAACACTTCCCATTTGATAAGCGTTGGTATTTTGCTGTTTTTTTATATTGAGAAATTAAACACCTTGAGAAATTGGTGAGTAATAAATTATGTATTGTTTTCATTCTTTTTTTCTATTCTCATACAACAATATTAAATATTTATCAATAGAATATTTATCGCAACGCAAGAAGATTCAACGTTTCAAAAATTATTAAATTATTCACTTACATGATATTGTTAATATTTTGTCCATTTTATATAACTTGTTTGCTAATAAGGTGGTAATAATATAATTTTAAAAATGTTTGATAAAAATATTAAAATAAAAAAGCTTGTTTGTTTTCCCAATAGATTTCAGACGAAGGCATTCTTTGTGATTCACAAACGAGTAGAACAACCAAGAAACAACAATAAATAAACAAATTAATTTCAACATTTGATACTGCACTCTTTGATAATCAACTTTTTAAACTTCCTCAGGTATTTTGTGTCAAGCATAATTTGATTTTTCACATCCTTTTGTTCATAGCCTGCTTTATTGGATTCCTTCCAGCGATTTTCTTCACATCATCCGACCATCTGGCCTAAAGGCTTCCAACACTTTTCCTGATTATTCTCGGTTTTCTCTCCAGAAATTTTGTTAATCTTGAATCTGAGCAGCTTGCAACATGTACGGCCTTTTTTTAACAGTGTTGTACAAGAGTTTGTTCTCTTAATGCAACGTTGTAATGGACATAATGTTATAAAAATCTTTAGGGCATTAAAATGGACCGTCTTTGTACCAGTTTTAAGGTTGATACTGATGACGTTATACCGTACTTACATATACCTGCACTCGTACAACATGCCATATGCCATAGTTAAAGAATTGAATACCTCGTTCTTTTTAAATAAAATTACACAAATTCATGTTTAATCTCAATAATTAATTCTGATTAATTATTTTCATTGCAATAACGGGTATATTTATAAATATTTTATCCGCAGCATTTTTATCCTTTTCGATGCTGATTCAATTGACCTCGATCAGGTTCAATGCAACCATTTATTTGCAAATTTCGATGTCTTTTATGTTTGATTCGCAATATCATATAATTATTAAGAAATCTTACATTAAGCTCCCATCAAATATAAATATATGCCACAATTTAGTTTTTTTGTACTTTTTATACCGTTTTGAATAATTACAAATATTTATCAATGACACATACGTAATCTTAGCAGGATATTGAATATAAAGTATTATGCTCATGTGATAAATGATGGTGTGCGTCAACGCACTCAATAAAGGTTTGTTACCTCTGTATAATGGGAGAGAAGATTTTCCTGGCAGGATCATATTATGCTGACAATTCTCAGAGAGATATGCCCAAAAAGAGCATTGTTTTTTTCGTCAAGAAGATTTCCGACGCACTGAATATAATAGAAACACTATAAACCAGTTAATTTAAATATCGCATCCTACGCAATTTCTTCCAGCCAACCAATTTATTGAAATTTAAATCTTTATCTCGAATCAAATTATTAGTATGGTTTCTGTTTACTAAACATGATTTGTTTTAACTTAATTTCATCTATACAATTAACCGTTGAATGAGGTTACATTTAGGGTTGACATCACTCGACACGCTGGTGTCGGTGACAGCACAGGATCGAATAGCGTGAAAGAAAGTCGAGGAGGCCTTTGTCCAGGAGTGTATGTGAGTGAGCTGAGAAGAAGAAGAGGTTACATTAGATTTGTAAATTAAACACTACATCATATTGGTTAGGTATGGTGAATATTTTTGAGTCCGCGCGCCAATAATTCAGTACCTAATATTATTTCTCGATTGAGTAACGTGCCCAAACAAGATTTTACTTATAAGAATATAAATTATAATATTTTTAAGAAAATTAATAATCAGAACTTGGTAGCTTTTTCAAAATGGCGTTCCAAGTTCTAAATATTTCTTCGCCTGCCTTTTTTTATTATATTCGTTAATGGATCACTTTCAATTATTTCCAAATCATTTCTCAATCGTTCGCGTGTCATCCGACTTCTCAAACGTGACACCTCGGGCACGCGTGCCCAAAGTTCACCATCCCTGATTCTGAAAAGACAATATGACCTTATAGAAGGCAGTTCTCCAAGCGGGACTTGAACCCGCAGGTCATCAATTTCGCGAGTAGTGCTTTGACCAATTAAGCTACCGGGTGACATATCGAAGGCCTCAACGACTTATTGTATAAGTTTATCTTAACATAAAGGTCTGTTTTGTTTATTTTTATATTATGTTATTGAGGTCATTTACCCGTTATGGATTACAGCGCACAGTGAATTTGCAAATTGTATACTAAAATTAAACAAATAAATCTTATCGCATCATAATAATGCGAAAAACATTACATATCATAAATTTATGTGCATAACAGAGTATCTCATAATAATACTTCAATGTTGTTTCATGGTGCATTAATGAGTTAATTTAATATAAGTGTGCTATGCTGCTGTGTTTTTTCTTTAATCCCCCCTATAAATACGTGTTTGCTATAACATTATAATCAAATAATAATTTGTCATACAATATGTAATACCAATGCTTCTCGGCCTTAACGAGAACGATATTAGGTTATTTGCATTTTCATTTTTCATCCTATATAACAACTCAAGTATTATTTGTATTCATAATTAGAACATCACGTGAGATTAAATTTCCGCATGTTGGTCATTTTTAAGACTTCTTAATTTACAAGTTTCAATATTGATTCGATTCCGAAGCGATGAGTTATGATGCCTACCAATCTGGTTGTGTGATTTTTGTATTGAAATGTAGAGAACAACTTGCACGTGTATTTAATGCAATAAGTCCGTTGGCTACTTTATTTATTTATTTATTCTTTCATTTATACAACAGTATTTAAAATATAAAAGTCATAAAAACCTACCTAACTGGGCATGAGCCCGCACCAAGGTAGACTGAACCAGTTTTCACCTTACTTTGTCACAGCGCTCAATTTTCTTTACTTTAGTTACTAAGGTTATTTTCCTTACTTTACTTAAGGGATATATGCCATTATGGTATAGTAGAGTATAGTTTATAATATCTTCTTCATGATTCGTTACTTATATAATATATCCTATACAAATAACTCAATCATTCACAGAGAAAAAAGGAGGCTTAGTATTTTGGAGAACTACAAATGGATTGATTTTATGAAGAGAAAAAATACTACCGGTGCTAAAGTGAACGGTGCACTTCGACCCATTGTCAGCATTGACAATGGGTCGAATATGGCTAAAATGCTGGTGCACACTACCATTCTAGTACAACCACTTACGTATGCAAGCTAGACATGGACGCGGCTGAAGAAGGATGAAAGTGGAATCTTCTTCTTTCTGTGTCATGTCAGGTCCCCCCGACGTTGACTATCACTCGAGAGTATACATCCCTGTCCCGGGCAGCCTGGAACAGCTCCTCAACACCTCTTATTCCAGTCCAATCACGTATATTGCGGAGCCAGGAAACCTGTCTCCTACCAACCCCTCTTCGACCCTCTATTTTACCTTTGATGATCAGATGCAGTAATTCATATTTGGTTCCTCTAAATACGTGACCTAAGTAGGATACCTTCCGGACTTTGACAATTGTCAGCAATTCTCTATCAGCTCTGGCTCTCTGGAGAACGTTTGTGTTGCTGACCATATCTGTCCAAGGAATACGTAGCATTCTGCGGTGTATCCACATTTCAAATGCTTCCAACCGGTTCATTGTACTTGCCTTGAGGGTCCACGATTCAACACCATACAAAAGCACAGACCAAACATAGCATCTGATCATTCTCTGGCGCAGTTTGAAGTTGAGGTTATCGTCGCAGAAAATGCATCTCATTTTGTTAAATGCTGCACGAGCCGCCTCAATTCTACACTTAACTTCGGTTTCCGGGTCAAGGTTATCTTTGAGGACACTTCCCAGGTACTTGAACTTTTTCACTCTCTCTATGTTGGCACCATTCAATGTGAGACATGCTTCTGCGTGGTCCTGACGGCTAAACACCATGAACTTAGTCTTACTCACATTCATGTTCAGCCCCAAACCCACCCCAGCATCATTAATTCTATTGATAAGCACCTGCAGGTCATTAACATTATCTGTCAGTATGACAGTATCGTCAGCGTACCTGATATTATTAATATAGACGCCATTAACTTTGACTCCCATATCAATGTTATGCAGTGCCTCCTTAAATACTAGGTCAGAATATAAATTAAAGAGCATGGGTGACAAAACGCAGCCCTGCCTGACCCCACGTTGAATTGGGATGCCCTTTGATACGGCGGTTTCCAACCTGATTACAGCTTGTTGATTCCAATACAGGTTTTTGATAATGTTTAGGTCCTTGTCATCTATACCACGCTCTTGAAGTATTCTCAAAAGATCTGTATGTTTCACTCTGTCAAAAGCCTTCTCGTAGTCAATGAAACAGGCATAAACATCCTTTCTTTGGTCTCTGCATTTTTGCAATAGTACATTTATTGTCAGCAGTGCCTCTCGTGTTCCAAAACCACTCCTGAAGCCAAACTGAGTGGCATAAATGCAGTGGAGATACGATCGTTGAGAAGAATGGTTGGTAAAACGCTGCGTGATAGAGTGAAGAATGAGGATAGAAAAATGAACGGATGCAAGAAGAGTGTTGTGGGCAGAATGCGCGTGAGTAAACTACGGTGGTTTGGACATGTTGAACGAATGAACAAGGTTAGAATGACAAAGAGGATATACTTGTCTGAAAGAATGGGTGTGAGGAAGCGCGGGCGTCCGAGAACCACGTGGCTTGATCACGTGCATCAAATTCTCAAGCACTGCCGCGTGTTGAGTAGGAGGAACCAACGTGCGTGTATGAGAAACTGTATGAATGTGGAGAAAGCGAAAGAAGTGTGTAAAGATAGATCTGTTTGGCGTTCTGTTCTCTCTGCCTACCCCACTTGGGACACGGCTTGAGGGTATAGTATAGTATAGTAAGAAAAAAATACTTCAACTATGTATTTGTCATTAAGTACGCAATGATAAATAAATTTTGAATATTCAACATGTAGGTACCTACGTCAGATGGCAATGATAATTAATCATACTTATCTAGAAAAAAATCGCGTATAATAGACTTTAGTCAATAGATACTGATGTGCTTTTTTTATTGATGCAAATTTCCGGTTATACCTAAATCTTTTTTATAGGTTGTAATTTTATAGTTTTTATTTAAAAAAATGATTGGTATATTATTAATAAAAGTTACTTACACATTTTTTAGTTTAAAAGGTAATTTTTTTTTTAAAAAAAAGTTACCTTCATAATAAGAAAATCGAATAGGGTTTTTATACAACAGAGCTCACTCACAATGTTCCCGTTATTATATTTGAAGAAAGAATTAAATACGGATGAGCAAAAAGACCTAGTATTACCATATCTTACGAATATTTGGCCATTCACTATTTTTTTTTTAAAAAGATATATCTGGGTTTTTGTTATAAACCTTATAAATACAACCTTACGCACCTTTCACAGTAAGCTACTAAAAACTTGTGTCGTGAAAGGGGAGTCTGCCGGCACATTAATTTTTTTCACATATATCTACATAGAAGGCTTTATTCTCAGCTATGCGTATACGCTTTTTCTTCATTCATTCTTTGTCTAGTGCAAATCACCGTAGATGATTTGCATTCATCCTATTCGTTACACTAAAAAAAGTGATAAGTATACTTTTTATAAAGCTTTACGATAAAGATATACGCTTTATAAAGCGATTGTTTTTTTTATGGTGTCGACGATATGAAGATTTTTATATTAATAATTGAACACAGTCAAACACTGCAAACCTGAACGTCTTTGTAATAATATTGCAACTAAGTAGTTTATTGTGGCAGAGATTACTATTTTATTAAAAAAAGTAAACTACCTACTACCTTCTTCATAATAATATACAGTTTTATGTTTGAATGTGAGTAGCTGTTGTAATGTAACGAGTGGGTTACTGTAATACCTACATTGTTTATTTTTTTTCGTCAAAACAAGAATGTGTCCATTCGACACATCTTATGACAAACCGACCATTACTATTCTATTCGGAGATTTTTAAAAACCTGATATCGGTTATACAAATATTAATGTCACAATGTTATTGTAAATATCGAATAGTGTAAATTTTAAAAGATAAACAATAATAATATAATGAGGGTATATGAATACTACAGATATAAAAGTGATGGAGTATAACGAACCTGATCACTCGTAAACGAGTGGATGACCTTTAAAAAAAGAAAAGAATAAACTCTAACGAAGGTAGGTACTGATATAGGTAAACCGCCCGAAAAGGTGCGACTCGAAATGAATTGAAGCAATTACCTCCTCTTACATAATAACTTAATGTTTATAGACAAAAAAAGACCATATACCTATCAATATAGTTCTTATTATAAAATATTATAAAAGGCTTCGGCCGTTGATGTATATAACATACATAACATACATACACAATTCACACAGATCGAGCTAGTCCCTAACTAAGATGAATCTTGTATTATGGGTACTAACACGACGATGCACACATATACAAAATAAAATAAATATAAAATAAATATTTGAATTCCCAGTAGGTATGGTCCCAGCAGTCCACCACAGGAATAAAACTGATTATTTGGAAGGATTATATTATACAGTGTGAATTTTTCGATATGCCAAATTCAAGACCAGAGATAATATTATACCTACTATTATATTCACTAAAATTCAAAATATTCGTAAATTTATTCTATGAAGAAAAAGTATATTTTTTTATACTTTGTACATTGAAGGACCCATCGGCAATGGGACTATAGAGCAAAAGTCTGGAAACTTCTAATAATCCGATTCTAATCACTTTTCTATAAAGTAAGTTACTGTGAGAAATTGCTTTTTTATATCGATGAGTACGTTTATACAGATAATTCGTTTAATTGGGTAACTTCTTACAATTCATGTTAAAATCATCCAGATATTACGAACATATTATTTATCACAAACTTTTTTATGTTGAAAATATTTTCAAAAAAAGTAATTTAATAAAAATCATGCAAATCGATTTTTAAATTTCCACATTACTTTTTTTCCACATCACTTTAATCATGCAATTTTATTTTGTATTACTTTATTTTTTATTATTTTTTCTGTTTTAGTACCCTTATTATGTATGCACTTACTCTTCTTTCCATCACAGTTTCAACAATATTAAAAATAAAACAGATTTGTAAAATAAATCAAGTTCAATAAAATATTTAATCATAGTGTTTTTTAGTCGCGAATGTAAAGAGTCCGGATCTACAACGTCGAATATTCAATTAATTACACAAAAGGAACATAATTATATCACAAAAAGCAATCAAACATTTTCATTCATTTAACATTTCGTCAATTGTGTAGAGTGGGTTATTATTGTTGAAAATTCTCAAAACGCACGACACTTTAATAAGGAACCGCTGAACTCGAATGTCAAAACACAAATAGTTGTGTATTTATATCCAATATGCCATGTGTATATTACTTAATATTGAAAAAGAGAACCTACATTATACAGATTCATCGAAACAGGAAAAAAAATACAACAAAAAGTTTCATATGGTCGATAGGTAGGTGTTTGCGATAATATCATTTGACAATAATGCATTTGAAGTATACCTAGGAAGTATCAAAACAAAAAATAATAATTATCATGTTAAAGGCTTTGGCCGTAAATATTTGTAAATAAATAAATAAATAATTGTGATAAGGTCGTGATATAAATGATACTTGTAAATGTAAAATTTAAAAAAATCCATTTATAAAAATATTTATACGCGATTATCGATGTGATTCGCATAAAATCAGTTTTTTTTTAACGCGGCTATCCAAACTTCTCAGCATTATGCAACCAGATAAATATTTTTGCTAAAAGTACGTTGCGTGTTAGCCTGAAGAATGAGGATATTAGAAGAATGAGTGGATGTAAAACGAGTGTTGTGGATAGAATGCTTGTAAATAAGTTCTAACGGTTTGGACATGTGGAACAAAAGAATGAGGAAAAGATGACAAAGATAAGAAGCGCGAGTATCCAATTTGTAATTTATTTGTTAAAAATTTTGGTACCCTGGTTATATTGGTAAATAAATTACCCCTGTAGCAAACATGACTAAACGTTTTTCGTAAACGGGCCTAGAACGGCATATATTTTTTATTATTTCTGTTATTTCTTTATATTTCCGTATTTTTTCTGCGATAGTTGTTTGTACCTAGGTATTATGTATTTGGGCATCGATGTCTATAAGATACGTCATTTTATTTTGTTAATCATTTTGGGTCTTTCAAAATGTACCTATTTGTTATTGTTGTTTTATCATAAACGATCCTGTTATTCTTATTTCCTAAAACCGGTTCCTGGTTGTATTTATATTATATTTTGCGAGTTTATTATACCTACATATTATCTACGTGAATCGTCATTAATATTTTGATTTTTTATTAGTATATTATGACATATTCTTGTGTTTAATACCCGATCTTGAATAACCAGCAAAAAACCCTCAGTTTCCCCATACCTTCCAGTACCTTATTGACGCAAATTTATCAGTAAGAAATTGGTTGAGATCATTGAGGTGCCTGGCATGAAGTTCCTTCTCACCCTAAGATTCTAATAAAATATTTAAATACGTTATTCGCAGACCTATCGTTCCATCATTTACATACATTTATGGTGTATGATTTTTGTTGGCGCGTATAATTTTATGTTACACAGAATAATTTTGTTTATCATTGAAAAATGCTTTTGGAGCTTCAATTTGATCATAATGAAAAGAGAAATGTTAACTATTCCTGTTCTTCATATATTTCTAGTGGGAGTCAACTTTTCCTTCGCAGAATTTGGATTGTGATATATATTTAATGTTTATTATTTTCTTATTAGTCTCTCTAACTTCTCTCTGCACAACCGTGCAGCAATGTGATCAATGTGCTGGGCAGATCTATCAAGGAAAAGTAAAAAACACCCTGTGAAAACATCTTTGATACCTCCGTCGGCATGACAAATCGTCTATGATATTTATTTACCTATTTATGTAAATTCACGGCGTAAGCCTTTTATATGTTATACTACAGAGAAAACAAATTAAAATTCTCATTCACAACACAGTTGGAGCAACACAAGAACGACAAAAAGCGTAGAACAAAAGGCAATTGGGAATCAAATTATAACATTTATAAAATTAATTAATCATTATTTATAGAATTAATTAATCGTTAATCATTAAGAAAATCAGTCAAATCAAATCATGAAAATTGAAAAATTTGCAATGAAAGTACAATCATGTACTTATGTAGATCCTAAAAGAGGATGTGTATGAACCTTTGGAACACAAAAATAGGTACGTAGAAAGAAAATAATGAACTTATAAAAGAAGAGTGAATGATAATTGGAAAAACTTAAAAATTGTATTTGAATTATAAACTTATACTTTTTTTTAGATAATAATTGTAGATTAACTAAAATATTAGATATTTGTTGGTTCAATAATTCATTTGATCTAAAAAAGAAAACATATATCAAGGAAGTTCATAAGTCAACATTAATTCTTTATAACTCTTAATCCTCTCATAAAATTATTGAATAAATTTATCAAAGTACGGGGTCAAGTGTATCAATAACTCTTCGTATTTTTTATTTCACTTCATAGATGTGGATTAAATTTGTGTATACATAAATAAAATTGGATATCGTACTATTTTATCCGAGCTAAAACTTTATTAAAACTTTTTTTTGTGATATGAAAACGCCTTTCGAACATGGGAATTTATAAAATAGATTTATAAAAGTGGTCTATGGAACACTCAGCAAACAATTGGTCTTCCACTCATTTCCATAAATTTTCGAGAGCCCAGTTAAAGTCCCTGCAAAAGTGTTCTAAAGAAGACAGAAGACAGAACTTTTCAAATTTAGCGATGAGATTCTTAAATATTTTTTCAGATACCTATCAAAAAATAGTGTGATAAAAAATAGATAAATAAAACATAATAGCAGATAAGGTCGTCGGTAGCCCGTAGAGTCTTGATATATTCACAAGAGGTCCGCAGTTCAATACCAAGTATCGGCGAACTCTCCTTTCGAGAAAAAAGTATTTTCCTTACTGTGTGTATTTTGGGCTTATAAAAAAACCCTTGTAGACATTTTTCTATTAAGAAAAAGATTTAGGTACAATAGAATATTTGCAAAAAAGGCAATATTGTGAAAAATCTATAAAAATGATCAGAATGTGCAAATAAATTATTAGATACTCGTTTGCATTTAGGTACATAATATAATCTGATCTTTTTACTGGACATTGATTCAGAATCATTTCAAATGCATAGCGTAAGGTCATTGTATTTGTATATTTTATTACTTATTGAAATAACAATCAGTGATATTTATTTTATTTTATTGATCCCATATTTATCAGAAACTGGTTTTATTTTGTTTAACTTTTATCCATCCTCAAAATAAACATACCTTCTACATAATAATAATAAATCATCCACTTTAATGATTTATTTCTATTTGAAAGGTTTATCAATTGGTTTAAATATGTTTAAATTTTTTTTTATCTATAAAAATTCATTTATTTATTTATTTAGAAATCCACGCAGGACTACTCATTGCCATCACGGAGGGTAAGACCGAGGGAACAAATGGCAGAGGCCGACCAAGAGACGCGTATATGGACCAACTGAAGAGGGACATGAACTGTGGCTCATACGTAGAGCTGAAAAGACTGGCTGAGAATTGAGACGAATGGAGAAGAAAAACCAAACTCGTTGCAGACCAATCCAATGGATTGTAACTCGTTATATATATAAATCCACGGCGTGAGCCTTTTACTGAAGACGATCGTTAGAATCATAAATAGTTAAATGATCCTGCAGGTTGGCGCCTTAAGGGCCATAACACAGAGCTCAGTTTTGTAATTTTATAATCACCATGCTCAATTTTTTAATTAAATTAAATTAAATTTATGGAACCAAATTATATTTTATAGTGTTACCTAATGATTTCTTATAAGTATATTGTAAGAGAGGTCTTTTTTCTTCATGTGTTAGCTGTAAAACATTTAGCACTGTTTTAAAATAAAAACAACCGTCAAACAAATATTGAAAAATGTACTGTATACTCACTCACTCAAAGTGCATTGAGCACTTATAGCATTAATTCTGGAAATATTATTGGCGTAGCTTACTTTGTTTGATATAATGTTGGTAACATATTCAGATATCATCATGTTTTAAACATTTTATTAGTAAAGTGTTGAACTAAATCGTTCCAGTGCCATTTAGAGAGAATATTTTGATCCATTCGGAATCTGAAAAACAGATTTCAAAAAAAGCGTTTGCTTCGTTTCATAAGCTTGTTCATATTTTTGATAAATTGTTGATCATTGAACGACCTGTTGATCATTATTTGACCTTGAAAGATTCCAGAATTTGTTTTTACTTACATATAAATATCCTTAATTTTAAATAATTTAAATATTGATATTGAAATTTGTTTTTTTTATTCGTCTCTTCATAATTTATCGATCATATTTTTTTTCCGAATTGTTTAGTATAATTTCAAATAAATTTAATTCAAGATTTTGTGTTTCTATTTTGACCATACTTTTTTCGATATTGACTATTTTATTTCTTGACTCTTAAACTATAATTGACAATATTTTCTTTTGACAATTTATTTTGTCCTAGGTAAACATGCTTTAATTTTTATTGGTAAATCACACTCAATTATTATATTATTTTTTTGTTTGTCTAGTAATTTTATTCATTTTAAATTCAATTTATCCTTTGTACCTGCATGTGAAGTTTGTTTCAGATTATATATATCTTTTTTTTTTCATTAATTTATTATCATGAAACTGGTACTGTATATTAATGTCTTCGTCTGTCAAATTGTTTAAATTGTTATTTTTATTTTATTTTTCAACATGTTAAAGGCTCTGCCGTGTAAAGAAGTTAAATAAAAAATAAATTATAAAAAAATAAATTAATTTCTTGATATTTGTCTCTATTTGTATATTATTGCACAACAATTAGCGATTTGTTTCGTGTCTTGCTAATTCCTTCCTGAAACGTCTATCTGAATTCTTTTCCTTTCTTTAAAAAATATGTTATGAATGCAACCATCAACTTAACATCCCTTGCTCGCCAAGCCTTCATCAACTCATTTGAAATTGAAAATAGTTATTTGGTGCTATGTGCTTCTTTTAGTCGTCAATAGGGTTAAATTATTAAAAGATTGGGTTAAAAGATTAAAGTACAGCTATGATTATTTGTCTATTGATAAATTGAAAAAAAAAACAAAGAATACAACCTACAATGATCTTAGCAATACCACCTTATAAAATGAAGTTATAAAATATTTCGATATGTTCTTTCCTTAATATCGCGTTGCAGTTTTTTACAGCAGGCAATAAACTATAAAACAAATTCATCTTCTTTTTAGTTAACCAGCTAATATAATTGCTGATTTACTAAATTAATAAAACTATGGACACGTTGATTTTATTAAACTTTACGTGTTGCTATTTTTATTTATTTGATAAATTGGAAGACGTTTGATTTAATTTGTAGCTGCACTAATTAACATAAGTCATATTCACATAAAAATATATCATAAAAATTTATTTATAACTTAAAATTTTTTATAAATACATAAAAACATAAAAATAATTAATACTTCCAAATATAACAGAACGTGTTCTAATATGTCAAATACATAATGAAAGTAAAGGAAAAAATTAGATAACGTAAAGGAAAATTTTAGATTACGTAAAAATACATAAATCACTGAACATCGTCATTATCACAAATGGAATGTAATTTGTTAAATGTCATTTGTATTGTCGATACACGGTACTTGTTGGAAATCCATGTTAAAGTAACAGCTCTATGGATTGTACATTCACAGAGTGAAAATTCATACTGATGATATTCTACTTTAATTACACAAAACTGTAAACTTTTCATTCAGATTTACATATTTAAAATCTCGAGCGATTTCGTCAATTGCGGCATACAGACAGCTGGATGCGAACGTCAATCATCAATCATCAAGCAAAAATCTGAAATCTTTCGGCGACAATTTGGAGCATTCTACCAAGAAATATTCGAACGAATACCTTCGTTAGCCGTCCATGAGACTCAGTCCTATCTTCTTGAGGATGAAGACTTTAGTTCCCAATTTCTCAGAGATACTACACGATATTACTACATCTTATTATTATAATACGAAGCAAGAACTGGTCGATTGTTAGAAATTGCCGGCAGGCAATAAACCCGCCATTTGTGCCGTGTAAATGTACAATAAAGATTATTTCTTTTATTCATTTTTTATTTATATTTTATTTTAAGCATTTGTAAAATAAAAATAAAAATCAATCTCACTTATATTCTATTATAGTGTATTCAAGTGTATGTGTATGTTTTGACTTGCATATAAAACCTAATATTTAATTTACGATTTGACATCTCATTATTACTTTTATTATTATTTATTGTTTTTTACTTGTTTATTTTGATCTATTGTTTTCTTTTATTTTATATTAACTTCTTGTTGTTACTTATATTCTTGTGCTAGTCAACATGTGTAAAAGATGAAAGCCGTGAATGTGGTTAAATAAATAAATAAATAATAAAATAAATCAGTGTTATTATTACAAATAAATTAATTAATTTATAGACTAGAGAGGTTATTTCTTGTTTAGACTTTCAGTTAAGGCATCTAAAGTCGAGTGAAATATCACAGTCTTATGATCACACTATGCAATTCTCGACCAAAATACTCCGCGGTACTTCGTCCTGAAAACAAATGAAAAAGGTTAATCATATTTTGAACTAGGTACTCTAGATTAATCATTCTATTTGATTACACTCACCGACAGCCAACCTATTTGAATACGTATTAACTAGGTAGGTATGTTGTTTATTATACACATACTAATGTGAACTTCCTTTAGGAGTGCATGACAGAGTTTCAACTCTTATGAATCGACTAAAAGCTTGGTTAAGAGTAGTTACTCTAAGATTCCCAAATCCTCTGTGCCATCACATGACTTGAAATTTTTGAAGGGTATATAGGTATATATAGTACAACTCGATATTTTTCTATGACTGAAATTAAGGTTTTTATACGATTTCATACAATTCCTGTGTTTTTAAATTGGAAAAATACCATCTGTTGTAGTTCAATGGAAACAACATCCAATTGAGTCAAAAATCATAATATAAAATGAAAAACGATTTTTAATCATCGAAATTTGTACCTATTAATATTGATAGATATGACATGTTATTGATTAATATTGATCGTATTTAATATGACTTTACTTATTTATTAAATTGTTTGTAATCAATTTACAGCTAGAATAAATAATTAATAAAATTAAAATAAAACATATTTAAGGAAGTTGTACTGGTTAACCAAGTTCAATAAATTGAATAATAAAAAAACATGTGCTTTTTAAAAGAATATGAAAGCACATGGAGTCATCAAACGTTTTAAGCTAAGAGATCATATTTTACTTTTTTTTTTCTACTCGCCTCTTATTTTCTCAAACGTTTTCCAAACATCTTACCTTACCTATATAAGTATGTATTAGTGAAGTAACGAATATGTGATTTTGGATATTCGCGAATGCAAATATTGACTTGCTTAGATTTCGACAATATTAATCAATCATTAAATATTCTACCCCCCCCCCGTCGCCGAATTTTCAAAATGGTATAGGAATTTAAAATATTTCAAAACTCCTCGGTTTTCATAACGAACATTTTCTTGCAGTACCTTTTTCTGCAATATACCGGGTAAGTAAGTATCCGGTTCTTTTACCAAATATCTGATACTTTATTACTGATTCGTATTCGCATATTTTTTTGCGAATACGAATGCGATTGAGAATACTTTTAAATATGCGAATACGAATATTCGTTACATCACTAGTATGTATTGATTAAATAAATTATTTTATAATATTATGGGCATGAATATATTGTAAGAATGTCAGATCGAAGAATGGGCGAAATATAATACATAAAAAAACGTCTGGAAAAATGGTTGCTATTGAAAATATCAAACGTCAAATTTTACTTACGTCGGTTTAATAGTAATGAAAGGAGCTCTTTTTCCAACTGGCGTACAATATCCAACAACAATTTGCCAAAAATTCGAGCACTGAACAGAACTGTATGTTGTAGGATTCCTCACCGCGTTTGCAAAGTATATTTGAGAAATCGAATGTGAACACATGGGGAAAATTTCGAGAGGACAACGAGGCTGTCTTCGTCCGCCATTTGGATATACATCATAATCCCCTAAAGGATGCATGAAACCAAGCTGATCTCCGGTAGTGTGTATTACTTGCACATAACGAGCGTCACCAATATTTAGGCGATCGTTTGTGTTCCAGATGTTAAAAAGAGGAAAAGCTGGATCAATACCTGTAAATGAGTACGGTTTTTATAAAGTACCTATTTGTTTTTTCTTTTAATCTTCACTATTTTTATTTGCATGAAATATTTCTTGATTCTGATTTCTAGTAGGTATTTTATGATTTTTTGCTTTTATATTTATGTTTTTTATTGTTTTAAGTATTGAATTACCGTTGTTTTTAAATTTACTTTGACTTTTTTAGAAAATTTTAACTTTTGCTTTTTTTCCTCAAAACAAAGACATTTCTGGTAAGAGTGGAATCTTCGCTGGTCTACATGTTAAATGTATTAATTGTCAACATATTGTGTAACGACTGTTTGATTCTAAATATTGTAAAAATAAAAAAATAAATAAATAAATAAATATTAAATTTAGAAAACCAGGACACTTGGATAGCATTGACCAAGATGTAAATTCTATATTGCATTGATATGACTCGCGTTAAAATGTTACACTCCTTTATTTTATCGCATTGCATAGAAAAGCTTTCAGGACATTGAATGAATAGAT
Source organism: Athripsodes cinereus (assembly GCA_947579605.1). Classification (NCBI taxonomy): domain Eukaryota; kingdom Metazoa; phylum Arthropoda; class Insecta; order Trichoptera; family Leptoceridae; genus Athripsodes; species Athripsodes cinereus. The sequence goes on along the minus strand of OX388311.1, from coordinate 24,647,456 downwards.
ATGTAAATGCTATAGATAACTGGCAATCTATCTCGCAATTTCGAAAGGCTTGGGGCTCAGTAAAACTCTATAACAGCTGTGTCGATATCAGAAGCAAGTAGAAGGTAAGTTACATTTTTATTTATTGTTCAACACTGTTTGTAAATCATACTTACATAGTTGCTATTTGTGAATGTTGTTGCACGTTGGTGTGGTCAGCTCACAATGGAACAATATTTACTTATTTTTTTTTAAATATATTTTAAAAACTATTTTTTTTTAATTATTAATATTTATTTTTCCAAGTTTAAAAGTGAGAACTGTTTTAGTATTAATATGACATGTGTACAAATAAACTTATAATGTCAAAACTCTACGAAATATCCCAAAAAAAATAATGATAGGGTGAAGAAAAAAAATGCAAACCGTAAGAACTTTTTAACATAAGAAAAATAAAATTACTATCTCACCATAAATATAACCAATCCTTCCTCCAAGCATTTTTCCAGCAAGGCCAGCAATGTGAGCCCCTAAACTAAATCCAGCGGCGTGAATTGAATCCATCGGCTGACCAAGATTTTGACTTACATGTTTCATCAAATCTGCGACATCAGTCGCGATACTATCAATTCCAAATCTTGCCACATTATAAAATTTTCCAGCAAGTTCACCCCAATCAACAATGATAACATTCATATTCCATGCTGAAAGAATTGCTGAAATGGAGATTTACAGTGTTAAAATAACAATATATTTACAATCATAATATTTATATGTCTCTTATCTCATATTGCTCTGTTGATAATATAAATATATGCAATAGAATAATGTTAAACACAAAAAACAATATTTACCTAAGACTTATATCTACAACAGTCTGAAGTCCATAAAATGCTGTTCAATAACAAATACTTATCTTATTAAATCTTAAAAATATATAAACATATTATTATAAACTTCAGAGATTTTCCCCTTGTATAATATTTATTGCAACACCTTGAAAACCGTAAAATTATCAGAAAAATTGACAGACATTTGTGTTGATTCAACCTTGATATTATCTTTTGTTTAATAAAAGTAGTTTTTTATGAACATTTTTGTACGGATGTTTATAAAAAATCGAAGTCATTGAAAAACTGGAATAACTTCTGTCACAATGTCTGAACAAAATATTTGCCCTCTGATGGGCAACCCAAAAGACTAATCGGCCAACCCCCTCAAGATATTTTTTTCTACTACTATTTATCTAACTGTACCCTCTTGTCTTGTCCCAAGCGGGGTAGGCAAAGAGGATTGAGCGCCATATAGATCTTTTCTTACATATTTCATTCACTTCCTCTACATTCATACCTACAGGTGGCGGTCCTTGAGAATGTGATCCACGCGATATAGATACGTTGTTCTCAAACATCCGTGCTTTCTCAATCCACCTTTTTCAGCCAGATAAATACTCTTCATCATTCTTTTATCGTCCAAACGCTATTTTTTACACGAATCCTATCCACAACACTCCTCTCGGATCCGCTCATATCCTCATCTCTATCTTAATGGTCTTCTCAGGAAGATAGAATGTCTCGAATTTGATAAAATAGATAGACAAGATAAAAAAATTAAAATATCGTGAATAATTTCTCACATACCATCTTTAATATTAATTATATTTAGATTAGACCCATCTTGAACCCAGCCATGTATTACAAACATCGTATCTCGGGTTGGATCAAAGTTGGATGAAGCTATATTCTGTTTGGATACTATTTGATAGGCATTAAGATTTGATCTGAAAAAGTACAATATACGTATTACTATACATACATTATATGTAAGTACCAGTACACATACATTATATGTAAGTACCAGTGTAGCTCACTAAGTCAATGAAAATCATTATTGTAGGTTTAGCAATCCAAGAAAATGTTAAAATAATCACTATTGTTACAAATGAATTTATAACATATAACTAGAGACTTGAATTTATCGCAAAAGCGAAAAATTCAGGTCTGTAAATAATATATAACCAATCCGACAATCCCAATTGGAGAACTACGTTTAAAAATGTGTAGTCACTACACAACATCGTAGTGTGTGTAAGTTATTTTTATCACAGTAAGGCAAAGCTTAACCAATGGAACATTATGCAGAAGACGTCGAAACGTTATGTTCATAATTATTTTTGATCGATAATTTGACCAGTTAGAAATTACTACTTAGTAAGATAAATATCTAAAAAAAATCGAGTAAGTATCTATGCAATATTTATTCTTACCTTGTAAAAAGTTGAAACTGAGCGTAGTACAGTCCGTCAAAGGCTTCAAATCCTTGTTGAGTTTTGTTTACAAACTTTTCTAAGTCTTTCATTACCTCGTATCCAAACTCTCCCACATTATATACACCGAAATGATAGTAGTTTGTTTTATTTAATGTTTTCAATTCATCATTTGTTGTGTCTGTTTTGTTTACATTGTTATTATTGTCTATCGTTTCATTAATTTGTATCATTTCTTGTGGATTATTTGTTGTTTGTGAAACGGCATAATGAACCAGTACCACTGAAAACACGGAGATTTAAATTACATACCATGTGTATTACTAGCATCATTATTATCATTGGATGGATTTAACGTTTTGTTCATTAGATAAGCTTAGTTTATTTAGAACTCTAGAAACGAAAATGTATCAACGTATTTTTAGTATACAATACACCTATACAAATGATATTATTTACGTAATTTGTAACTATCTATTAATATAACAAACACCATATTATTATTATGGTGCCCTAATAAGCAATTACAACCATTCTTTTTCATCCAAGAGTCATGCCACAGGGTCCGTGATACTAAAAGGAGTGTTTTATTGATATGAACTTTTACCAATCTACCATCGTTAACTTTTACTTTTTTTTCCTATCAGCCGTAAACCATTCATTAATCCATTTTCAGCCTATTCAGACTGAAACGAGTGAATGCACAATTTATTTTAAAACACAGGTGGACATGTCGTTTGAATGATGACTTTTCTACGTGTTTTTTAACCTTAAAGTACCTACCCCTCGTTTCAAAAATTTTAATATCGAAATGCTTTAGTTATTGTAATTTGTAATACATTTAAAGAGTTTTTCTTACCTTCTAGAATAATAAACGAGACTATTGTGATTTTAAGATCCATAACTGAGATATCTTAAGGTACTGATAATACTGTAAACAATTTCAATCTTTTATACATAAAGGGAAAATGCATGACATTGACATGAGAAAATTATTTTATATTTTTATCTAACCTATATTTATTTCTCTACTGTCTTTCTTACTAGTGTTACATGCTCAATAATATTGTAATAGTATTGGAAGTCCCTATACTTCTACAATGTCTGGGTGGTCGGTGGGTCTCCTTCAATGTACCTAATTATAATTTTTATACATACCTATAATATCAAGAAAAATAATAAAATATGAACCAACAGTCCCAAACATCTCTTTTTTAGTCTTTTTCGATCCATCCCTGGATGGCTGCCTTTAACGATCTATTTTTCGTGTTTTTGCACATTACGCCACAAAATTAAACCAACTTACTTACCGCATTTTAGAATATTCCAAGTTTCTTCTTTATACAATGGCATGTGGATACATGAAACCTCCTATCAATATTTTGCAGAAAAAAAACTATTTTGTTGGTTGACATTGTATAATGTGTCGGATTAATTGGGTGGAACATGTATTTGAATTAATGTGTGTATTGAATTTCCAAGACACCTTCCACGCATTATTCGAAAAATTTTACAGAATCGTTTTTTTAAGTAGGTACCTACTTGTTAGTTTGCACAAATTGTCCAAGAAAAGGCAGCACGTGAGAGATTCAATCTCTTTCAATAACTTTTTCCATGTATATCGCTGTATACCTAGGTTATTTTATTAGTAAATGCGGCTCGACAAGACGAATAATTTGGTATCGGTATCAAATTTTTGAGAAATATTACTCATGGAAGGTTTCATGATTTCATCGACGATGTGAAAAAGGTAATTTAACCAACTTTGTTTTTACAGATAGGTATTCATGCTTTTTCATAGTCCTTCAGATCCAATTAATTATTATGTTAAGTTCTCTTAAAGAAATTAATTATTAAAAGAAATATTATCTATTTTATCTCATAACTAGTTTGTTGATAATAAGTTGTATGTATTTCTTTTTGAGACGGTAAATAATCGTTGAATTATAAATTTATGATAGCAAAGATAACATCCATAGGTTTATAAATTAGACCAATATCACTTGACTTAATGTGTGTGTGTGTGTTTTACTATGGTAATAGAATGGTCCTGATTGTTTTTAGTTTTGGAGCTGTCATTAACATCAGCCGGTTATTGTTCATTATCATTTTATGAAATTTATCTATAATATTGTTGTTCTCTGCTATTTTACCTACCTACAGTAAATATTAAAATATTCAATTCTGGAAAGGTGATATGACACTTCTGAATAATTAAAATTTCTTTATAGTTTTTGGTATGTTTGGCCTTCAATTTATTTTTGAGGTAGGGTATCCTTTGAATTTTTATATCAATGATAACATCGCGTTTGGATTTACAAAAGAAGGAAACAAATAAAATAAATATTTCTTCCCTAGTCAATGGCATTAACTTCGTTAATTAAACTATTTGTCTAATATTTAAGTAGCATATTAGAATGCGGAAACAAATAATTTTGTTGATCCGAGAACAAAACTGAAACATTTTATCATAGTTAATAGTGTGTACCTTTTATTAGATCATGAATATACATATGTACCTACGTGAAAATAAACAAACATTTATCTTGAAATATTTAAAACGTATGCCTTGTAATAAAAAACATTTTATCTTTGCTTTGAACTTGGGATAAATAAATGAAACAAATAAAAATATTATTCTTTATTATAATTATGGTAATGTTTAAATCGCTGAAGTTTCAAGATCATATTATTGCATTTAAAGTGCTTCTAAGTAGGTCCCTACTCATTTCCTAGTAGGTTCTTTATTGGACTCTAAACCATATTGTTTATCTAGGTGATTTATATAAGTGCCACACAGACCTAAGTAGGTATATAAGAGTTTAGGAAAAATATGTTTCAGTCCTAGATTCATTCTAAATAAAAGATTATCGTCCCATATTAAAGTAAAAATGGGACTGGAATAATGTCACAATTATTGAATTCAACAAAAAATTAAAAGTCACGTTCCAGTTCCAATGTGTCATTATTCCCGTTCCAAAAAGCCAGCACGATCAAAGATAGGAGACCCCGAAAACATTTCCAACGATTTTGTCGTCAAATGTTTCCTCCACTACTGATTGATGCAGATAAGTAGTCAGGCGCATTAAGTCTATAATGAGGGAATGAAAAAATAAAAACAAATTTTCTGACATCGTCATAATATTTTATTTCAATAATACTCTAAATCCATCAGTTGGTGAGCATTTTACTACAAATTTCAATATCGAAATAATTTTATATGTCCATAATAATGGCATTTGTAACATCGACGGAAAGAACATTTTGAAATGTAAACAATTCATTGTGCCACCACGTACCTACCCACGTAGGTAGATCATATTTTTTTTTATATTTTTCTATTTCGTTTCCATTGGAATACCGGTTTTTTTCTTTTAGTTCCCTTGGCAAACGGAGATTCACTGTTTGTTGTCAAGTAATAAACTCCCTCCTTCCTAAAATAAATATTATTCACATTTAAACTTGATTATAGACATCTATTGAAATTGCTTCACAGTTCTTATTCAACATTACTGATATTATAAAGGTGAACTAATAGGCATGTAGAAAAAAACAATTTCAAACTTTTATCTCTACATAAGAAACAATGTGATTAAAAATATTTGAAAACAACCTTGATAAATCTAATACAGTATAGTTATAATTTACTAACAATTATCACAGAGCTATCTGCCGAAAGTAATAGAAAGTTTAATGTAATATTTACGCTGAATGTTTTTACGTGAGTTAAATAGATGGCGGTAGCATTTGAATAATAATATTGTAACAATAAAAGTAATATTAGTGTTATGTAGGTAGAAACTCAAACATTATTTTGCTTACCCATAATTAATATGAAATCCTCCCATATTCAACGTTTTCCCTGTGGGAATACAACAACCTGCGGCTATATTTGTGTAGTTTTCGCATTGTGTCGCTACGAAATCTATATCTAAGTAAATTGATTCAGCAAAGTATTCATAAGACCTATCATGGGCGCAGTAACCTGAAAACACGAAGCAAACAATATTTTGAGCACAATCAGTTTTGACTTTTTAAGGATTTCTTGCAACACCTAGTAAGGAGCCAAATAGGAACATAGGGAGGCAACTAAACTACATATGTAGGTATGTAGGGAATTTGTACGTAGGTGAGAAAATCGCTGATCTAAAAAAAACTATTGAGATAGTCGATTGCCAGATTGAGGTAACGTCTAGTCCTCCTAGAACTCATAGTTCCGATTTTTGCTGTCAAATTGCATGTGCGTCCTTCAATGTATGTTAACTTGCATACTTTCCACTTACACACACAACACTATTTTTTCCTGTGGGAGTGGGTAGGTAGGTAGGTAGGTACTCCCAAAAAAAATAGAATTTCATTTTTCTTATGGTCTCTAAATTTCTCAACGAGAGTATTGAACAATTTTTTAAAGTCAGAATCCATATGTGTCATTTCTGTGTCTTTTTTAAGTGAAAATTTAATCAGTTTCAAAATAAATTGAACATTAGATAAATGAACTAATCAGCATGTCAAAATAGGTACCTCTAAAATCTAATCCACATCCAGGCTGAGTTCTTCCACCGTTTGGATAAAAATCCACGTGTCCTATAGGGATAGCAAATCCCAAATATCCTCCACAAGTATGGATTACTTCAACGTATTTGGCATCATGTTTATCCAATCTTGCATCAGTATTTGTTTCTGAGAACAATGGCTTCGCCGGATCCAATCCTAAAAAAAAAATCATCATAGTTCAATAAAGTTTCATTCTCTTTTTAAAAATACAACCTGGAGAGTTTGTTTAAATTTATTGCAAAAAAGAACTAAATCCGAATGCCTATAACGACTTTAACGTGTCACATTTGTTATTTTATCACTGTTGTTTAATTTTCATTCTCATTAGGGAAGCTTCAATTCCTAAGGATTGGCCGTATGAAGATGGGTCCATTATCAACAAAAAATAAGATGACAACACAATTTTCTCAAAATTTAAATATGAAAAAAATATATTTTTCTACGGCAGAAAAAATGCTTCGAGAGTTTTAGAAACGAATAAATACATATGTACCTGTTATAGTACGAATAGGGCCTTTCTCCACAAAGGCTCCAGCTATGCCCACAACATGTGCACCCAGGCTGTGTCCTATCATGTGCACATCATTTGGATTAACTCCTTCATCAATTAGGAAGTTCAGAAAGCTTGTGAGATGTTTACCAACTTGTGCCACAAAATAACTGGCCGATACGTAGTTAACATTGGCAGCGTAACTCCAGTCAACCACAATCACATTCAACTGACTCACATTTAGGTAAGCTAAAATGGCATAAAAAATTAAGCAGGACTTAAAATTGGTTACGAATGTATTGTATACTTCTTGAAATTTCGATGATCAAACTAGTTTTCAATCATAACTAAACAATTCACACATTGGCACCATTTTGTGGAAAACCACAGCAAGGGCCCATATAAAAAAAAAACATCTTGAGAACAGTAGGGTCTTTCAACTTGTTTTGAACGCCGATCATATTAATTTCATATGCTCAATTTAGGTATGTTTTTTTTATTAAATAAAGCTTTTAAGTTTTACTTTTGGCAATGGATGTTCATATAAATACTATATCCTAGATACTTTTGTTTCAGTTTACCGAATTTTGCTTTCAAACTATTAACTTTCTTCATCAATTTTAAATTGACTTTTATTTATTTATAATAAATTCGTTACTGTTAATTGAGTTCAATACAAAGAAATCCATTCAAATTAAATACAATCAATAAACACCATTCGAGTTTTTCCAAATTAACCAAACTAATAGTTACATAACATTTTTTTCTTAAATAGTCTCTTCCAGAATACTAAAACTGCGTTGGGAGTATTTTTATATAATCTCTTAGAATCAAAGCTGTGTAAATCTATTGATGTAATAATTATTGTGTGCAGACACATTCAATTGTTGTGTCTGAACACATTTGCCAACGAGAATTTTTAATAGTCAAAGTGCATTGTCCTGGGTGTGGGTGTTACATGTATATGTGTTCAGTGCATTGTATATATGTGTATCGTCGTGTTAGTACCCATAATACAAGATTCATATCTTAGTTTGGGACTAGCTCGGTCTGTGTGAATTGTCTATACATGTTATGTTATGTTATAGGTTCTTACCATCTCTAATATTCATGGGCATAGGACTAGAACCATTGTTACTCCATCCATGAACTATGATTTTGACAGGAACATTTATATCAAAACTGGACTCGTGGAGTAATGTTGAGTTGCCAGTTTCTAATATTTGGTAGTTTCTAGCATTTTTTCTAGAACATCATAATGAAAATCAATATTATTACAATGACGTTTATGGATTTCAGTCATACTAGCCAAGGTATTAAGAATTAACCAGCTTTGTTATTAGCCAAAGAATTTGGTTCATTCTAGCTAATTATTAAGAATTAGCCAACTTTTTTATTAACCAAAGAATTAACCAACCAAATGTGTCAACAGATCAACCCATTGGTAGGAGGTGCTGGGATACTAAAGATGAAAAGAAAAGTAAGAATTATAGAAGCTTTCTCAAAAATCCAGATCAGTTAAGAAATCTTATACAAAATTGAAATACTCGTAGTTTGTGTGCCCGGCTACAAAAAAAATAGTAAATATTTTTTCACAAATATTTAATTAATTTTATTTTATCTGTATTAATTTTGTAAATGCTTATTTTAAACTAGCTTACAAAATGAAAAGTAATTATGTATAGTTGTTCAAGCAATATCATTCAATATTTTTAAAGGAAATTCTAAGAGATCTCTGGTGTATCTAAGACATGGCGATATCAGTCAATACCTACCAATTGAAGTAGAAATTTTCAAACCAGATATAGGTATATGTAGGTATATAAGCAACGTGCGCGTTTTTAAATAATTTTAATACCAAATTACTCGCAAACAATTGGATACTGGCATGTAAATGAATAGAATAGATAATAAAAATGTGTAATACTGACCTCGTGAACAGTCTGAACTCTACATCGACTTCATTGAAATTGTAAAAGAAAAATTTAACCATGTCACTGTTATCCTGCAAATCAACATCGGGAAATTCTTGGACACTGGCCAACCATACAGAATCATAATGAGTAGATTTATGAATTTTCACTGTGATCACTGTAAAAGACATTTTATTTTTTGATTAAATAATAGACGCATGAAATTTTGTGATAAAGTAATTGAAAAAGAAATTAAAGCTTCATCAGAAGTTGTTGGAAAATGTGCATTGTGGAAATCAAAAGAGAGGGTTTTGTAAATACTAGGCCGAATAAGAAGGCTTTAGGAAAGCAAGGTTAGCTGTGAAATAATCAGAAATTAAATACACTTTTTCATACAAATCGAACGAACATAATATTTAAAAATTAGTTACCATTTGCTAGAAATATAGACAAAACAAAAACAGCGAATTTCATTTCTAAAAAGTTCTCAAATAGCGCAGCAACAACAACTCACATTGCGAATTAAAATACTAAGCGAACTATTTATCTATCTAATTACACGAAATAAATGAAATTCAAAACTATCACTTTCATTTTCATTAACGATTATAAAACACTCATACTATGAAATAATATCATATTTTTAGATGCAAAACCACAATCAACTCAAAGGATTCACAAAAAAATTGCATATAGGTATTATTATCATACGCAATTAACTGATCGAAGGAAACGGAGATACGCTGAGAGCTGTGCGTCCTACAAATTCCTTGCAATCCATGCACTTGGACAGATCGACCTGACGCTGTTATGATGAATACAATGTTTACAGTTTTAACAGCCGTCTCATTAAAACGAGTATGTAAGTGTTTGAAGTTGATCCATCAGACATTACCAACTAATGGCATGTAAGATATTTAGTATTTTTTTCTGTTTTTAATATGAGAAAGGACCTGAGAAAAGTAGATACTTGTCCATCTACAATGGTGTATCCCACACGTGGGGAAGTGTTAAACATGTAAGTCACTCTCTCCGTGCCAATAAAAGTTCAGACATTCAGGATGGGTGACGAATCTCATCGCTGAATTGAAGACATTAAATATGATGTTTTACGATTACATGTCTTTTAAAATACTTGTGAGAGACATATTCTTTGCTGAAGACTCCACAGAATGAGAAACTTATTTCTTTTTCAATAATCAATAGTCTTTTAAACCGAAATTGTGCGTTCATCTCTTGTCAAAACAAATTCATGTGAGGCAACAATCAAATCCATTTTTTTACAGGAAACTATCTTTATAAAGTTGTTTTTTTTTTCTTTTTATTCGTGATTTACTACCTATAGAACTTGCCTTGTTTTAACATAATAAAGGTATATTTTATGTGTTTTTTTAAATGTTCCGCACACCTGAACCATGCAAGTCAATGTGGAGAATATTAATTGAACTTGTATCGAGTAATTTGCGAAAGAATCAATCACAGCATTTCTGTATTTGCAATTCTATATACAAAACCTTTATTATATTTTATTAACACTAGATATATTTACGCAGTATATAAATGTATACATTTTCTTCGACAGTGACAATAATTGGAACTATGTTTCTAAGTATATCAGACCAGAATCATTAAGGAATTTTTGTAAGTCATATTACATACATACATACCTACATACATCTTCTTCCCCTTATCCTAGTTGAGTCGGGGGCCCATTGCGCTAGTTCGTCCTCCAGAGATTCTTGTCCACCGCTGCTTCCAGGAGTTCTGGCCACTCCAAACCAAGTCTTCAACACACAAGTTCGACACCTACCCTTGTGAGTCATTTACTCACTTATTTCCACATTTTATACACAGAGTTCGTCGGTAGCCTGGAGGAAGAGTCTCGGCCTTCAGAACATGGGGTCCGTGGTTCGATCCCAGGTGCCGGCAAACTCCCCTTTCACGGCACAAGCTTTTAGCTTAGTGTGAAAGGTGTATAAGGTTGTATTTGGGTTTATAACAAACCCAGATATATCTTTTTTAAAAAAAAAAAAAAAGCTTATTTAATGACAAGCCTTTTTTAGTGGAATGAAAAATAAATAATATCAACATTCAAAAGTATTGTTGCAATATCCACATACTACTTCATATAGCGGAGCAAAGGGTACCTACTCTCAGTCACGTTGCAAAATCTACGTGTCTTAGAAATCTCGAAATTGTGTTTTGGAAAAAAAATGCTTCTGATTGACAATCTGACCGATGTTTAATAAAAGATTTTTATCTATTTATTTTTATTTTTCAAAAATTGACAAAATGCTACTACAAAAAACCTTTATGACAATAAAATATCAATTCTTAACCTAAGTACCTACACATTTATTCTAGAAGAAATAGAACATACAGCCTCACTAAACTACAGTCTCTTGAGGTAATATACAGTTTTCGTCGCTAGTCATTTTTCATATTTCTGTAAACTGTATTCTTCAAATAAGAATGCACTTTGTCAACTTGTTACGAAACGGTTGTTTTGTTTTATTTTTGGTTCTTAAACCATTTTTTTAGTAGATAAGTAAGGTAAAAAAGGTATAAGAATACAATTTGACGTTCTGAGATTTTTTAAAATTTAAATAAGTAACTATATTTTATTGTTACAACTCCAGCGCACTGCTAGGTTCAAGATATATCGGTGGTTGTATACCAAATAACAGGAACAGTTGTTGTGATTGTAGGAAATGATTACATTATTAGTGTGATTCATTGTGTATTCTGCGGAGGATTTGCGAGACGTGTTGGTGAAATTAAATTGTTACACGTCTAAATATCCTCCACTACTGATTCTCCTTAACGGGCGGCTCTTTCTACTCCCACTTGTGAAGTTTATTGTTAAAATTTGTTTCTTAGAATATTACATATACGTTATGTTGCAAACTGATTTTGTAACAATAAATTATTGTACAAAGTAGAAAACTCATTCAATAACTACCTACACACATGCTTACTATTATATTCCTTCATCATCTTTATAGTGTTTCTTGCATATTTGCCTGCCTACTTTCTTTTATATCTACTACTACCTACTATACCATCACAGCATATTTCACATGGCAGCCAAAACTTAAAACATTCAGGCTAAAAAATATGTATAGTGAGTATAGGTATCTATGATATATTTTATTTAAATATTATGATTATACACCTCAAAATAGCAACCAAGATGCTATTATCAGAGATAAATAACTTTTCATAGATCAGGGAAACAATTTATATTAGTGAACATGGTAATATTATTTTAAAAAAAACCACAGCAATCTACACTCAACTAGAACTTATCACTTGGATTTGTTTTATTTATTGGCTCATAGTTACAAAGACGATTTAAATTAAAATAAATCAGATTATAATGAGAACTATAGGACATAAGTACTATGGTATCCAAACGCTTGAAAATTACAATCCGCATTGTTTCTGAGCAAACTTATCTATTTTTTAAACATTATTTTAACTTTTATAATAGGGAGCTTCTGCGTTTGTTTCCAGTGAAAATATTCCATACCTGTAAAAAAAAATTATAAATACTTGAAAAATGTTGTAGGTTTGTGAAGGCTAGTTTTATGTTTATTTTAATCAAGTGCAACTTGACAACGATTTTATTTGAATACTTACCCGCGTTTAGCTTTCGCTGCTCCCATATGAAGTTTGATGTAAGTGGAACAGTTCTGATGCATAGCATCATTCGTTGTCTCACATTTCGTTGCCAGAAAACCTTTATGATCTATAGATTCTGCGAAGTAATCAATACACCTGCTATGAGAACAAAGAGAATCCCCAGCACACCCTGGCATCTGGACTCCTCCGTTGGGATAAAAATCATTGTCACCCGCAGGATCTGTCATACCAAAGTATCCACAATTTGTATGGATCACCTCTACGTATTTTGCATCACTTTTGCGTATGCGATCTGAATTTTCGTCCCAAGATGGTAACGCTGGGTCCAAACCTAAAAACTTATATAAAATATAACTGATTTGTTACTCACTGTTACTGCTGTATTATTTATTTTTATTTCATTGAAAATTGATCACAATATTTTTAATTACGAGTAACTACAGTTGTGTGTAATTTAAAAAAAGTTTATCAGTGTATACCCTAAGGTGTCTTGCAACTAACACTAGGTGCCTATTTTAATAAAAAAAATATACAAAAATTAGATGCCTATCATGGACGTGAGTCTGAATGTCAATAGAAATAACTCACTAGTCAAATATTCCACTTTGCCTCTTTTTGGTGAGCGACATACGAATCCAGCCAATTGTCCTCCTAAACTGTGTCCAATTACATGCATATTTGAAAATGGTACTCCAATGGTGTTAAGCCAGTCTAAGAAATCGCCGATACTTCTACCTGTCTCTGGGACATTAGCTACAGCCACTTTATAAGGAACACTGCTTCCCTTTGACCAATCCACAGCTACTATATTCACATCCATTACCTTCAAGAATGCTACTGTGAAAAATATATCATTTGCACCCAAATCAAAAGAGGTATTATATATTGAACATTTTTTATAATCGTTGGAGTACTTTTTGGGGTAAAATTATCTTCAACACATTCAGATGGTAAAAAATACTCGATCACCGAATTTTGTTTCACATAGATATTTTGGTAAAGTTTGTCATTTTAAATAGAGATACAGAAATGCTTATTCTAACATTATATTGATAAATATAACGTTATCAAAACATGTGTGTTTCTTTCTTATACATTTTTTGACTATACAATTGAATTTGCTTATTCAATTAGTTAAAGGTACCTATGTGTAACCAATTCAGTTTGTTTTATAAAAACATTTTTGCAATAATTAGAAACCGATTATTCAATGACCTATACATAAGGTTTATATCACTTAAATACGACAGTTTATACCAATTCTTATACATAAAATATTGTGGTCACAAACCTGATCTAGTTTTGACGTTCACATCGCTTGTCAAATCTCCGTTCCATCCATGTATTGTCACTTTGACCGGCTTTTTAATATCAAAAAATGATGGACCTATAGATGAGTTATCTCCTTTTATAATCTTCTGTCCCATGTTTGGTGTCTGTCTAACAGAAATGATCTTACATTTTTATTTATTGGGAAAAACATTTGAGGAAAAGTACTATTTTAGACGATTTAATTAAAACCTATTTTTTTGCACTTCATTTATTCTCACCTGTTTACATTCTTACTTTACTAATAACCTATCATGCATTTTTATATTGTCAGTAAAATTCGTTTAAGTATCATTGTTACAATACTCTGTAGTCTGTATTATAGGTATATTTCATTTGTGACACATTCGTACTTGTTTACGTAACTATAATTATAATGAGAAGTTATGAAATGTAGGCCTATATTATTATCCATTTCTTTTTGACATTATTTTTGACATACTTTTCTATTTGACATTATTTTATTGATTTTTAGTATAATTTTATAAAAGATATATTTTTGAATTAAGTTATTACTTATGTGTATGTTTGTGTTGTTTTGTTATCTATTGAATTATCTCATAAACATGTAAAAGGCTCATGCCGTGTGTTGCTTTAAGTAAATAAACAAATAATTTATTATAAAAGAACTTCCAGGAATGTCATGCATCGCTCTTTAGTAATAATCAGACAACTTGTATAATCCCTTATTGTCATAATATCGCTTTTAAGGCGCTTCGCAACATCTTGGTTTATAAGTTTATCGCTATTATCTTTGAAAGGGAAAAAATAGCTCAAATAATATACTCAGTGGTACAAACCTTGAATAAACAAAATATTCAATATCATCATCTGCATTATATCTGGACACTGGTTTATGTCTCGTCCTCTGACTTCCAGCATTACGAACTTGGAAAATTACATGATGATTTTTGTCTTGGCAAAAAGCTGAAAAAAATCACGTAATCACTCATCAAAATATAAAGTGGATAATAATATTTATTTATTTATTTATTTATAATAATACATACGGCTTACGCCTTTAATACATAGTTATAAACAACAATTGTACAACACCACCATCGTATCAAATTAAAATCAAAACAAAAACAAAATATACTGCATCACTTCAAATTATAAAAATAAAAATTAAACACATTGTGTCACATAAACCACATAATAAAATTACAACATATCAACAGCATCATGTCAAATCATAAAAAAAAACTGTATCATATCCAACCATAAAATCAAGTTACAATACACTGCATCACATCGAATTTCAAAATAAAAATAAAACACTCTGTCATGTCAAATTATAGAAAAAAATTACAGCACATTCATCATGTCAAATCATAAAATAAAAATAAAACATATTATTCAATATGTTTTATTTTATCAAACCATAAAATAAATTTACAGCACACCACATAAAATTATAAAATAAAAAAAATAAAAATACACCGTATCGACTGTGCTCAGGACAAAGGATTCAAACCACATTGGTCAAATTTTATAGGAGAAGCAAAAAACTGTAGGATAAAGAAAATTTAAAATTATTGTCATTATTATTTTACCAACTTTTTGTAATGTAGTTTTCTTATTATGTCATAAAAATTTAAGAGAAAATATTCAGAAATTACCAAGTTATAAGCAAAAAATTAACAAAAATGTGGATTAAATCCTTTGTCCTGACAAACTTTAGCAACATGTCAAAGAGATATGTATGTCGCATGTTTGGGGTTATGTGGTTTGATGCCTTTTACCTCGCCGTAAAATTATGTCTGGATGAATTTTTTTGGTGTTAATAATGAAACTCATGCTGTTTGAGTCCTTTGTCCTATTGGATATTTGCAATTAAGCCCTAGCTAAAAAAATATATTTTGCATTTTTTAAAAAAAACTAGACATTTGGGAATAGAATGCTTTTGCCAGAATGTGCAAAAGACACAAATGATTGACTTTAAAACATAAAATGACTTTTGTCAAAATTGTGGTTTGATGCCTTTGTCCTGAGCACAGTCGGTATCATATCAAATTATAAAATAAAATAAAATTATAACATACTACATCATATCAAATCATAAAATAAAAACAAAACACATTGGATCATATAAAATTACAAATTAAAACCAAAACATATCGTATCATGTCAAATTACAACACAAAGACAAGATTAACCAAATGGGAAGGGTAGGTAAAAAAGGACAAAGTATTTATATTACGGCTTTAAAATTCTCCGCCATTCTCTGCCTGAACTCAAACAGGGAATCCGCGAAAACATCCGACAAGTATTGCAACAATAATACAACAACAACATACACTGCGGCGATAAATTTTAAAACAGATAGACAGATGTTTTTTTAATGGTATTTTTGTCTCACTTAATGTATATTTTGGAATAGTTATTAAATAAAATGTTAGATTGTTCACCCGTATTATTAACATTTTTTTTACTCAACTTGTAAACTTTGTACTAATATTATAGAAAATAAAATTAAACAAAACATTTGGAAGACGAATTACGTATTACTTCTATAAGCAATATTTGACTTCTAACAATTTTATTTTTATTTATTTTAACCATTTCGCAATACGAGGACATTTTTTATTGAAACAAGTTTTAAATTATAATAAATAGAACATTATTTATTGATTAGCCGCACAAGCCTCATGGCTGTGTTGCGGCTGCAAGACGAACAATAAACAAATACAATCAATGAATCTCTAAAGAGAATAATGTCAGCAGACAATTTCAGACAGCTTTGTAGAGAATTTCTAATTCGATTTTGACTTAAGACATGTTTTTTTACAAGAGCAAAGCAAGTTTATTTCATAATATGTTTTATAATAATTATAATCTGTTTAACTTTAATATGCACAGAAAACATAAGTCAAAAGTAACTTAAAAACTTTACTTGATAAGATTTGCACCGTGATTATATAAAAAGAAAATGCACTCAAAAATCCACTCGACATCGTATTCGAAACAAACACAAAATTTACTGTTTAACATGATTTATAATACACATTTCCTACAATATTCACTTCTCCCAAGCGACTGTCACTTGAATTTTTTTCAATAATTATAATATTCATTTCCGTTAGATTTTTACTATTTATACAATATCAAATGCGGGAAGCAAATTGTGCCCATATTTGATAAGAATATTGAACATTGTATACACATTCCATATTTAGAAGAATATTGTGTTTTCAAGGCGTCGCTGATATTGATGTTTATTTGCAACTTACAGAGTAGATTCATACGTTTCCGCCTAGTGATAAATTATATTGTTTAAAGAATGCGAACCACCATTGCTGCGAAGGTATTTCGCATCTCGTGGGTTCGTTTTCGTTTAAATACTATTAAGAATGACCAAAAGAGTCAATTTGATAAAATTAACAATCAACATAAAAGACAGATACAAAACTCAATAAATTTCCAGAATACATAAATTCATAAGAATCGGACATTACAAAAACTGAATTTAACTTGTTTTTTTTTTTTTTTAAATAAAAAAGATATATTATTGGGTTTTGTTATAAACCCAAATATAACCTTATACACTTTTCACACTAAGCTAAAAGCTTGTGCCGTGAAAGGGGAGTTTGCTGTCACCTGGGATCGAACCATGGACCCCTTGTTCTGAAGGCCGAGACTCTACCTCCAGGCTACCGACGAACTAAGTTCTCAATTATTGACTGTTGATTTCATAGACATAAATTTACTTTTGAAGACTGAACACTTTTCCACATTTTATATGTTCCCAAGAAAACATTTAAGGCGATCATCAAACATTTTCAATTTATTTTTTTGTATTATTTCCTCAGAAGCTGAAAAAACATGTTTTAGAGAAAGACCTACTTAGTTGAAAAGCATGTCACAATATTTATTCATTGTTTTTCTTTTAATTACCTGATATAATATAATAATTACACACAGACGTATTTACTTTCAGCTCCCGCATAATTTTATGACATTGAATATGTTAACCATTACAATATAGTTGCAATGTAGTATGTAGTCATTTGAATAAAGAGTTATTCGGAGTTAGACAATAATTATGTACCTACGTAATCTCTTTTTCATCACAATCAAATGATTATAAAATGATAAAGCTGTTTTTCTAGTTGAGTTTTGTTTAAACTGTGTCTTAATTCGTTGTAATTTGAGTCTTATTCTTCTCTTTTTTTCATGCTGTATTAGATTTTTCCAAAATTGTTGATGACTTTTGCAAAAGACCTCTTTATCCTGCGAGAGTTGATTAAGTTCTTCCGGACTCATCGCACTTTGTCAATTATTTTTATATTGAAAAGCTATAAAATTTTATTTATAAGAAGACCACATCTTCCTTCAATCTTTCCTTTTAGAAAACATTGGAAGATTTAAAAGATTATTATTAAAATTAAAACGCTGTTTTATTCCACTAAGTGGATTGTTCATTTGTTATAACGTTTTCAACTGCAATACAGTCATCATCAGTAACAACAACACAATACAAATTCATAATCAAAGACATGCAACAATTAGATATTCAAAGGAGGAGTGATTAAAGTTTTAGGGGTGTGTGGAGGGTGGGGGTGATGAGTTCACGGGTGTAAGGGTTCAGGGAAGATTTAAGTTTAAATTGAAACAAAATTTGACTTCATATGTTATATAAATAATTATTATGTTAATTAGAGTGTTAGTGGAAGTACCTACTTATATAAATAATTCATTAGCGTACTTATCATTTTCCTTATCTCCACAATAATAATGTTAAGGTGTATGACTGATAATTATGTAAGGTAAAAAAATAAAGAGGTCATAAAATATAAGTGTTTAATCTCTTATTGTTCTTTACAAGTGGTTTTATTGTTGTATCCCAGAAAAAGATTGTTATGTATAATAATGTGTATATCTAATGATTATCATTTTTATTAATTATTAATTATACTTACTGATTACCTGAATATCAGGTAATCAAATCATTTACTAAATGTCGTCATTAACACTAATAATTTGAAATTATCCTTGAGAAAATGGAGATTTACCGTTGGTGTCCAGTGCAAGGATGCCAATCCT
This sequence comes from Athripsodes cinereus, assembly GCA_947579605.1. Lineage (NCBI taxonomy): Eukaryota > Metazoa > Arthropoda > Insecta > Trichoptera > Leptoceridae > Athripsodes > Athripsodes cinereus. The sequence goes on along the minus strand of OX388311.1, from coordinate 24,628,234 downwards.
AAAAAAATAAAAAAACTTTAAAAAAAATGTAACAATACTACAACATCTGTATACATATCAGATATAATGTACTTTGCGATTTCACCAGAGCTGCGTGAATCTTCGATGTTTTCTATCTTTCTAGCTTCACGCAGTAATCCCAAAAATGTAAAACCAGACGCTGCAAAAGCTCAGCCGATAATAATCAGATACAAAGTTGAATATAGTATGTTATGTTCTCAGAACATTATAAGTTCTGTTTTTGACATTACACGAATAGGTAACTTTTTTATTGTAAGTTAAGAGCCCCAGTGTCTTGAAACCAAAAATTGTTTTCAATTGACAAACATTGTAGCTGCAATAAAATGAATCATAGTAGCTGTACATTTAGATACCCAGACAATTTGAATACATCGTGTTTTTTTCTCAACAGCCCAAGTGCAATATTTTAATAAAAAGGTTGCACAATTAATTCAATAAAATATTTCAGGTTGAAGATTTAAATAATCCTCTTTGAATACTTTAATGCCATATGCCATGGTATGCCACCGTGCTTATAAAAATAGAATAGAGAGATCTGTGTGATCTTAAAGCAAATCCATTGAGTCTACTAGGGTTATCCCACTTCTGTGGGAGGTGTATAGATGAATTGATTTGAAATTTCGTAGGTAGATAGAACTAAATAAATATCATTTACTCACTCTGACTTAATTCTTGAGCCACCCAAATGCATTTTTCTAGACCCTGTACAATTTTGTACACCAAAATGTGCTTCGGAGACAGTAATACACTCAACGCTCGTAAAACCTCCTGATATAATCGATTCAGCCAAGTAGTTGATACACATATTATGAGAACATCTTATATCTAATCCACAACCGGGCATATGTGTGCCACCATTTGGGTAGAAGTCATTATGACCAACGGCTTCTCGCATTCCCAGTATCCTTGAGTTGGTGTGGATTACTTCCACGTATTTTCCATCTGTTTTCCGTACTCTTTGACTTCTTTTTCCCCATAATGGGTAAGCTGGATCCAAAGCTATAAAGAATACACATATTTGAACTATTTCATTAAAATGATATTATCTTTTTTTTTTTTTTTTTTTTATTTATTAATAAAAAAAATATGGTAACAAAGTCTATATTATTTGCCTAATCCCTTATGGGGATTTTGGGATTTTAATAAGAGCATATTGAGAAGAAGATTCAAACTTTACTTATTTGCCGTATGTGTAGTGTTTGGTGCAAAATATATATTTAAAATGATGTTTAATTTCCGCTTGAAAGTCTTAACCCATCATATTTTTCCTTTACATACAAAAACATTACGAGTATCTTCAATTTATGCATTTTTATGAACGAAAAAAATAATATTTTCAACTATGTAGGTATGTACAATACACACTACAAATGTTTCATATTCTTTCTTCGGAACTAACCTGTTATATATTCTATCACTCGTCTTGTACATTTTCTTCCAATTATTCCAGTCATTTGCCCTCCCAGACTATGTCCAGTGAGATGCATTTTAGAGAATTGGGCTCCTCCTACTTCGTTGAGCCAGTCGATGAATTCAGCTACACTCGGTCCAGATCTTAAAACATTCCTCACGGCTCTCACATACCCTGGAGCTGCGCCGATATTCCAGTCAACAGATATCACATTTACATCATCGACGCTTAAATAAGCTGAAATGAAAGATAAACATTTGAAAATGACAACTACAAATTACAAACTTTTTAAGGTAAAATTTAAAGGCTGAATGAAATTCTTCAGTTTCAGAATCCGTTGTGAATGAAAGAATGTGAATATGGAAACTTTGTCTTCAGACAATTCAATCTAGGGACAACATTTATTCGGAATAAAAGTTTCTAATGATCCATGGTTAAGCATACTTTCTTTTTGCTCAAGACTTCCGATAGAGATATTTTAAGAAAACAATTATATCTCTGTAAAAACGATATACATACTTATACGTTTTTCTTTTCAGATACCTAGTATCATATTTTTAACGATAACGTTTACGTTTACACTTTTAATTAGGTTTAGGTTTTCTACATACCATTACGAATCATATAGTTTGTTGAAGCACCTTCCCCAGATGTCCATCCATGAATTGTAAACACAACAGGATTTTCTCCGTTGAAATTGGAATCAAATAAACTTTCAACATCGCCTTTTATAATTTCTTGATATTTATCAGGATTTTGTCTGGAAAATAATTTAGTTATTCACCACAAGTTGTATAAAAACTGAGATGAATATAGATATTATCACTCTAGTAGAAATATATTATATATATGTACTGTCGTCAAGTACGACACCAATAGTTTATAAGTACAGAGATGCATGATATTAATAATCTTTCTAGATTCTCTCACTAGACTTTCTATACATACATACATACCATCACGCCGCTTCCCTCGCGGGGTAGGCAGAAAGGATCGAGCGCCACTTCCTTCTATCCTTGCATACATCTTTCGCTTCCGTCACTTTCATACAATTCCTCATGCATGCTATCCTGTTCAATGTGCTCAACACGTGACCGTCCTGTAGGATTTGATTTAAATGATCTTGCCATTTAATCCTCGGACGTCCACGTCTCTGAGCACCATTCCTCTCAGCTCTGATTAAAATGTTTATTGTATTTTATTATTTTATTTATCATGTCAAAACCCAGAAAAACCAATCAAAATGATCTCCAGTACTGTGCAAAACGCACAGCAGGTGGAGATGCGTCAAAAGTGTGGTACTCCAACAAGTGTGGTATGGTCTGTAATGTACCGCAGTCACACAGTCCAGAGTCATCAAGGAAGAAACCTCTAACTGGTGCCCCTGGAAGGTATCTTGATCTTATACCTACTCGAATAAAAATGGAATCGTAACTGCAAAGTAACCAAGAATCGAAACTTCCAACACGAACCAGAAAACCTTTTATTATATTATGTTTAGAGTATTTCCTATTCTTTTGTTTAACTGGATTAGGGCTCAACGCGCAAATAACAAAACCGATCAGATATCCCGATTAGAGAACCATGTTTACACATTATGCATAATCTAATCGGAAGAAGTGAGAAAGGCGTCCCAACGCTTACGAATTGACTCTAGACTAGCTTAAGCGATCACTTACGGTGTCCGTGGACAACGTTCACCATTTTCGTCATTCTTACTATCACGATATAAGTTCCACCAATCGAAAAACATTTATTGGAAACGCTGGAAGCAACCATTTTTTATGTTCATTCATTTAAGATCTCGAAAGCTTTTAGAAATTTGCTCTTTTATAAGACGAAGGTAAGGAAAAGGTAGCCAAATGTAGGAAAGCAAGCGTATAAGGCAAGAAAGAAGGCAAATATCCTGGTTGTTTTTTAACACATATTGGATGGGAATGCAGTCTAAGAAAACAAGTTATTAGAGTATGTACCTTGTGTACAGCAAGTAACGTATATGATCTTCTGGATCATATTTTGATTCTGGTTCAGAATCATCCCATAAATCGATAAAATGTAAAGTCCCGTTACTATCAGGAAACCATACAAATCGCTCTTCGTCTTCGTCAATAGGTAGTGCTGTTGTAAAAGCTGAAAAAATATAAATGTAATATTAAAATTCGTGTAAGAAATATTCGAATGTCAAAATTTCTACAGTAATGCCGAATCGCTTTAATTTTATTTCAATTTGTAACAATAGATATTTTTTTAGTTTCACTAACCACTGATAAAAATAACACAAAGTACAGGACTTAAAAATTTCATTTTAAATTTTTACGATAGTTCACGTTGACATCTGTATCAAAACAACTAATATTGATTGTTCAGATGAATTTGTTTTAAACAAATATTTTTATAAATAGTTTTTATCGCAATGTGGTGATAAAATGAACATTATCCCCAGCAAATAAAAATAATTAATTAATAACTACTTAGTTATATAAATTGATACTATAATAATATGTACTGAAAACAATAGAAAAACTGCTTAGATTTAGTTTTGCGTAATCTGCACACTTTTACGTAATATTAAATAATGGTTGCGACCCCATTTGTTATAGGTTATCATCTTACACAAGAAAATCTTTCATTTTGTTCAATTTATTCGATTTCTGCGATAATTTTTGTACTATCTGTCAAACTTTATGAAACATCCTCATAACATCAATGAATTTTTTTTTTTAATATTTAGTTATATTAATTACATACTAAACCACATAAATCTGTTTACACCACATAATGAAAAAAAAATGTTTCGTGATTACCACATTGTTAGTGCCAATAAAATAAAAAAAAGGTCTTTTGAACTTGATAGTTGATAGGTTGGTTCAAAAGGTTGATACCTTTTTACTCAAAATAAATTTTATTTTAAATTTCTGAGGTACGCATATTAAATAATGTTTTATTTATGTATTATTATTGATTTATTTATTAACAAGTACATATGCACCTAATATTATAATATGTTTTTTTAGTGACCGTAGTATTTCTTATCAGTAAAATATTAATCAGGCTTAGGTAGTTAAACATATGATAAGCAATAGTATGTACATATTTCATAATATCTTTGTTGATGGTATCTAGGTGTATTAGAAATTTTAGATATATGAATCGAATACTACCTATCAATTATATTTTATATATTGATTATAAAATATTTATGATATAATTAGTTTCATAAAATATTAAGCTTTTAAGTTTGTTTTGAATCTGCATTTTTTTTTAATTTATTTTTTAAATAAAAATGTTTCAAAAAAATACAACATGTTACTTACATACAAAAACAAAAAAAAAGTTCACAAAATTTTTTTTACTCATCTTGCGAAGCTAATATAGCTTGTGTCCAGACGGTAATACATAATTATATACTTACTTATATTTACAATATTTACAAATTAACACAGAAAGTAAAAAAACCATGACAACCGTAAAAAAAACAATACAATAATTTTAAATCCTTTTACAAATCATGCTCATTCTCTCTTTAATACATTCAATCAATTCATAATGTGAAGACAACATAATCTCCTACAAACTTTGCATAAAATATTGTTTTTTTTTTGTATCCTATCTAGCATAGGTATTATTATTTTTTTCTGAATGCATGTAAAGATTGATTCTGATCTAGGAGTGTCAAAATAATACAATGGTTTTCAAATAAAAATAATAAAGATATAATTAAGACATTTTTTCATAAAAATATCGAGACATACATCTTATTGTAAATATTTTTATTTTGCATATTAAACTGGACATAGGCAAGCATTTTAATTTTATTTTAATTACTATCACAATTTTAATGATAGATGAAATCAACGTCAACCTTTTGAAAATGGGGCTTGGTCATTTGTTTCCAATGCAAAAATACCAACTCTGAAATAAAAACAAAAAAAAATGTTTAGATGATTGTTTATACTCATGCAAGCATTCATTTTAAACATGTTTTGAAATTTTATATAAAAAAATGTAATAAATACCTATTAAAAAAAAACATATAAATATATCCAAACCCTAATTAATATGCACTAAACTAAGTGTTTCCAACGTTTTGTCACATAAAATAACAATTCAAAATTATTCATTTCTGCGACAAATTTGAACGCTTATTTTGCAGATTACATTATTTTATATATGTGCTTACTCTGGTTTTATATTCATTCCTCCCATTTTCATTGTTTGAGATCCTGTACAACTGGCAAGACCTGCCAAAGCTTCCCCAACAGACAAGCACTCAACTGATGCAAAGCCTCCTGAAGCAATTGATTCAGCAACATAATGCCTTGCCATGCCATGAGAGCATTTATCATCACTACCACATCCAGGCATATTAACACCACCGTTGGGATAGAAGTCGTTATGTCCAACGGCATCATTTAGACCCTGCTTACCAGAATTGGTGTGAATTACTTCAACATATTTTGCATCCGTTTTTTTGATTCTCTGACTATTTGCTCCCCATAAAAAAGACGCTGGATCCATTGCTGAAAAAGATAATAAGTATATTGAAATATTGATCACAAAAAAATGTGCTTTTTGTTCTTATACATTAGCCTAAATAAATATTTAATTAATCAAAATCGTCCCCAAAATTCAAGGAAGTTGTGTTTATTTATAAAACACCCTCCTTTACACGAGACTTGTCTCTATAAGGAGGATTTTTAGATTTAAGTTTTATCAAATAGTCTATGTATTGTCATGTCTGTATAATTGTTGTTAAATAAATAAAATAAATTTAAAAAAAAATATAAAATCCTAGATTGGTAAGTCTGAATATTTCTCAGGATCAAAAAGAAAGATGTTATGCTTACATTTTATCATTCTCATAAACATAAAAATAAATATGGAACCACAAAAAGCTTTTTAATATAAAGGAAACCTTCAGACAATTAATAATATTTTCTGCAATTATTGTATTAATTTTGTTATTTAGTATTTTATAAAATCACGAATATAATGAACAGAAGCAAATATACAGACAAACCACACTAGCTTCGTGGCAATAAAAAAGTATTTTTAAGCCAATATTCGAAAAACTTTAATTTCGATACACATGATTTAACTTATTGATTTAATAAAATATGAAAATATGTGAAACTTTCCTGTTATGTACTCTATCATTCCATTAGAATTTCTCCCAATAATTCCACTCATATGTCCTCCAAGACTATTCCCTATGATATGAATCATATTGAATGGAAAACCAATGTCATTAATCCAGTTCAAGAAACCTGCCACACTATGTCCGGCAAGAATAGCATTACGTACAGCACTCAAATATCCTGTCTGTGATCCAACTGACCAATCTACTGTTATAATATTTACATCCGCTGCTTCTAGGAATGCTGAAAATTGAACAACAACATCCAATTAGAAATATGTAATCGCCATCTTGTAACTATTTCATATTACTCTGAATTGTCATTTTCATAATATTTTCTTTTAGATATTGGATTTTGGCATGGTGGCAAATTATTCACAATTATTTATGCAGTGTTTGCTAAAACAATGAGCTTGGATTTCAAAATCACTGATAATGATTTTGAAATAAGAGTATAAATAAAATTAATATAAAAATACTATTATACCTCTTCGAATCAATGTATTTGCCAAAGAAAGATGATCTGATTTCCATCCTCCGATCGTTACTTTCAAAGGTTTTGTCATGTCAAAATGTGAATTTAAAAAACTTTCAGTATCTCCTTTTTTGATTACCTGATACTCATCGTCCTCTGGATTTTTCCTGAAAGGGAATAAATATAATATAAACAAGGATTTGTTGTGCTATTAAGCGGTACAATGAGAAAAAAAACGTTATCAAGACCAAGAAATTACGTATTCAAATTTGCAAAAAAAATATCCTTTGAAAATAATAAACATGTGCTCTAACCTGGTGTATAAAATATATTGTATGTGCTCTTCCGGATCGAATTTGGTGTCAACTTGCAAGTTATTATCACAGTGTTTGACTCTGTGTAATTTTCCATTGTCATCAATGACTGAGACAAATTTTTCACTTCTTTGATCCAGTGGAATGGAATTGATTACACCTATTAAATAAATTATATGTATCTTATATTTTGGTAAATTTTCCGAAAATCTCGTGTTAAGCCACAAGCATGCTTCTTGTCTTAAAATATATAGTTTTTATCTATGAATATTGCAGTCGAAATGTAATAAAATGTCAAAATATAAAAAATTATGTTTCTTGGTAATTTTTCCGAAAATCTCCTGCTAAGCCACAAGCTTGCTTATTGTCTTTGGACATATAGTTTTTATCTATGAATATTACAGTTGAAATGTAATGTAATGTCAAAAAAATATAAAAAATGTAATACTCACCAACAAAGACGAAGACCACTAATATTAACAACATTTTTTGGTAAAGTACTGCGAAAGATAAATAATTAATAAATGTTGAAATATCATCACTGTATTCAAATGTAGATAAGAAAATAGGTACTGTGATTGTGTCAATCAAAAACATCGATAAAAATTATTCATGCGAGAATTTTTCGACATATTTAAATCGATTGACTGATCAAACATCTATTGTTTAGTTTCTGTTATCGGTTGTGTAGTGAGAAGTGATCTAATTTTTGTTCAAAATGTGGCGATAACGGCAACTAAAATCCAATATTTTTACTGTGATTTGGTCTGCAACAACCTAATTTTTCATTCCCACCCTTTCTGTCTCCTTTCAGTCATATCTTTTCAGTTTTACCTAGGAGCATGCCCTTCCCCACTTAATTCATGTAGGTTTCTTGCCGGCCACTTCAACTTTTTCTTCAGCCATATCCTCGGCCATGATAATCAACAATTTTTTGACAGAAGAAGCATGTTTAGTTAAAGTTCTTATATAATATGTGCATTGAGTAAATTACTTGGAATGAAGTGTCTGTTGTTTTCATTCAACATAGGTACTTTTATCTATAAATATAGGTATCAATATGTATATATATAAGTATCAATAAATAAACTTAATAATTTTTCATATTTTATAAATTAATAAATATACACAGTATATTTTGTAACGGAAATATTTTGAGACAACCAGTGGATAATATGATAAAAAGGACAAAGGACATATAAGCAGGACCCAGAAAACCAGGCAGACAAGTGATCATCTAGATGTTCGCTATGGCCAGTGATCTGAAGGAGATAGAGGACCGGAGAACTTGGAGATGAAGATTAAGAGAGCCGACATCACATAACTAGGATAAAGGTGAAGGCGAAGAAAAAGAAGATAATATCCATAGTATTAACGAAATCCTGTGACTGATTTATCACTCTTGTGAATATGGAGGTACTTGATTAGTGTTTAGTGCAAATATTCCGTGTCTGAAAAAAAGGAAAAAGCATTGATTTTCCAAGTGTCTTTTTGAATTATCATTTGATGATGAAAATATTAATGTATCTTCTCCCATTTCTCTCAGTATTTTGAACATATGCAGTAACCTGATAAACGTGCCAAATAAAAAAATACAAATGTTTTTACAAAATATTTCAAAATTATATTTTTGAAAATTTATTTTTGCACTTACTCTGGTTTGATATTTGAACCTCCCATATTTAGAGTCTGTGTTCCCGTACAGTATTCAACTCCAGACAATGCTTCTTCTAGTGTTTCACAATGAATTGCTGTAAACCCTCCTGTTCTTATAGATTCAGCAAAGTATTCTCTCGCAACTGAATGAGAACATTGGTAATTAATACCACATCCAGGCATGACTCTTCCCCCATTTGGATAAAAGTCATTATGGCCGACAGCATCTATCATTCCCAACTTTTCAATGTTTGTATGTAAGATTTCGACGTATTTCGCATCTGTTTTGCGAATACGTTCAGAGGTTGGACCCCACAAAGGATATGCTGGATCCAGAGCTAAAATAATTAAGAGACGAACAAAAATAATATAAATTATTAAAGGTGATCCAAGTCATTGCATTTATGTATACTCGTATTGTAACCTTTTCTGTATATTCAATGAACCAATCAAATTAAACAAAACAAACCCGTCATCACAATTAATGGTTTTTGAGACCACGCAGAGATATTTATAAAGCGAAATACTTTGTATAAAATACAAATCTGGATTCATTTCTTAAATTAAAATTCGACGCTATAAATAATTTCAAGTTTTGAAGTTTTTTCGGTCTACTTTAGTATTTTTCCTATACTGCATGCATTTTGTTTCAGTGCTAGAAAAATTCATAAATCATTTATTAATTTTTAGTGAAAAAGTGATGTGGTTTGTCACCCATCCTAAATGTCTAGAACTTATATTGGCATGAAGAGGACAGCTTGCATGTTAATTATATGTAAAGCATCAGTAATGAATCCTGTAGGTATTAATATTACTCGTTGATTGCATTGGCCTTTACTTTGAACACTCTATTTGTAATTATGTAATAAATTAATTTATTCTGCTATAGTAACTATTCTTCCTTACCCGTTATGTATTCTACCAATCCACCTGCATTTCTTGCAGCTATTCCTGTCATCTGACCTCCAAGACTATGTCCAATGACGTGCATGTTATGGTACGGGACACCAGCTGTATCATTGATCCATTTCATGAATCCTCCTACACTTTGACCTGCTTTTACAGCATTTCTGGCAGATTTGATATATCCTGAATAGGCACCTGCTGACCAATCGACTGTTATCATGTTGACGTCATCAATATCCAAGAAAGCTGCAATGAAGAATACTCATGAACTCATGTTATTTGATATAATATTGTTACCTAGTTTAGGTTAGGTTTTTAATAGCTTGAATGACCTTCATTCACAAAACATCGTTCCAATGACAACGACATCTAAAATCAAAGCATTTGGAGGATTGTAGAATAGGTGACTTGTTTGATGTTAGTTGCTCTTAACTAAAGCGGATAGTTTCTTGCAATCCTTAGAGTAGCATTGAAGGAGAACAGAAAATTGTTATAGGCCCCTACCCTTTGATAAATCATCGTCTGATGAAACTAACCACTGCACTTTTATTTACTTTCACAGAAGGTCTATTATGTAAAAAGGTAAACTGCTTTTTTTATGGATTCGCAGATGAAAAATATGACTGAGATTTGATCGAAATGCATCAATTAAATTTTCATTTTTGTATTATACGTACATAATAATATGTATGCAGTTTGTAGAATTCACACGGACACTTTAATATTTTTTTAAGCTTGTAATATCTCCAATAATTAGGTCAATAAGCTGATGGATGCATCTTGGAATCTCCAGTTGTGAGACATGGGGTTTGAATTACGCTACTGATATTATTTGGTCTTATGTATTTTCGTTAGCCACTCTGCGCTTATTTTAACTTTAAGATGTTATGAATTAGAAACTTACCATCTCTTGGTAAAGTATTACTAGTCGATGTATAATCAGCAATCCATCCATGTATAGTGAACTTGACAGATTTGGATGAATCAAAATTGGAATTCTGTAAGCTGTCAACATCTCCCTTTCGTATTTCTTGGTGATCAGTTGGATTTTTTCTGGAATTATTTTAAAAGACATCACATAAACTAACAGCAATATTAATATTGTTTTATTACCTGTTTTGCATTTAGGATTGTAACAATAACTAAAGTAAACTAATATTCGTCTTGAAATTAATGGTTATTGTATTAATATTTGTTTAACTCTAATTTTCGGTTATCTTAATAGCAAAGATAGATTGAGACAACCTCGTAGAATAGACTTTGCTTCTTTTCCTTAAATTTTGAGTATCCTGTAATAGGCAATTACATATGTATTTGCAAAATATTATGAATCAGACATTCAACTATTTTAATTCACCCATTCTGATTTTTTATTTTTACATTGACACAAAGAGACCAATTTACACTTTAATAGCATGCCGATAGTTTGCTGGTTACCTCATTTGTGGCAAATGTCAACTCAATCAATAGACTGAGGATCGTTTCAAGAAAATACAAGCAAATCATATAAAATATTTTTAATGAATTGAAAGATTACCTCGTGTAAAGAAAGTATTTTATGTCTTCTTCGGGTTGAAATTTTATTGATGGTTCTTCTTCATACCAACAAGTATCAACAAAATATAAATTGCCCTGGTCATCGGGAATCCAAAAAAATCTCTCGTTATCATCGTTGATCGGCAAAGTATTAGTATTAACTTAAATTTTAAATACAAATGGATACAAATCAAATGGTTTTACAAAACTCTTAAAAATTATACTAAGAAAATTATGAAGACTGATTTTATTATTCAAATTTTCTTTGTCAATCTAAATAATATTATGAAGAAGTTAGCTTACCAAATATTGCAAAGCACAAAATAGTGGCAACTAATCTCATTTTCATCACTTTTTTTGAACTCTGAAAATATATAAACACCAACTCAGTAGCTCCAATCAGTTGATCACATTAATAATCTGATATTTTGTCGTAATTTTAAGTATTATCAGAAAACTATTTGATTAAACGTATTTGAAACAATCAGTAGCTGCTGAATAATATTCATCCATCATTATGTTATGAAATGATAGGAGGTTATCTCATTCTAATCGAATAATTAATTACTGAACTTATCTTTTTGATTTATTTTTGGTATGTAATGAATATCCTATTTACTTCACTTTCATTATATTATCTACATACAATTTTTTGTCGTAAGACTGTGAGTGTCATGGCTCATTGGAAGATTGAAGATGTGAACTACTTTAAAAATCCAATAGGAATGGGTCTTCCACTCTTTCCTGTGGGGTTTTGAGTGGGTATTCTATAAAATATGAATATTCGTAAAACAGCCGAAAATGCCTGCCTGGTTGCAATGAATGATATGGCTCGACCTCGAGCTAAATGGTGCAATCAACCTCTTAATCGATTTTCCCTCCTACCATTAGAAGAAAGGTGGCAGCAGACACATAAAGACACTAACAGAACAACGAACTTAGACATCCCCTTTATGATTACCGTTGAGGTAACTGGGTGCAAAAGTAACCAGCAGGGGTTATGTTATTTCCTCCCCATCCAAGAAGCTTGATGGATGGCGACTTCAACTTTGTTGCAGCTGCAACTACGGGGAGGTTCAAAGTGATTCTTGCTTACTGCAATGCCCGCTGATGCGGAATGCATGTGATTAGAATGTCCTTAAGATGGCAAGTGACAAAATCGCTTTGTCACTTGCCACGCGTCGCTGCATACTGGAGTGGTAGGGTCTGAAGTCCGAACCCAAAATGTAAAAAAGCATGTATTCGTAAAGCATTCCGTATAAGACATTTAGCATCTTCAATGTTGCAACAATCTATTGATTACCGAATTAATGTGTTGTATTTGGGTTTATAACAAAAACCCAGATATATCTTTTTTAAAATAAATAAAGTTATTTTTAATGCAGATGCTTCAGGTTTTTATGTAAGTGCTTTGCAACTGCTTAGCCAATTCAATCTTTTTCAATTATTGACTCAAGCGATAGTAACACATTTGCCAAGCAATTCTTTTATGTCATCAGCTCATATTTTTGCAATATTTGTCGACTGAGCACTTCACCAAAATAAGTTACGGAAGAAGGTGAATAATAAAATAAACAACATGACTATTCCATTTTCTCTTTATTTTTTATTAAATATTTCCTATAAGTGTGATTTTATCTTGGTTTTACATAATGATTGTCAAATACTTATGGGATATAATATGGAGGTTCCGGAAGAGTTTTTAATGCCAGTATTCCAATTCTGAAAAAAATAGAAAGGTGAAAAATTATAAAAAATTTCCAAGTAAAACATATATTCAATTAAATTAATCGCTCCCTTGCTCCAAGACCTAGGTGGTGCATTTGGTTGTAATAAGGAGTACTTGAGATATTCAATGAATTACTTATATTTAAAAATTATTTAATCTCATCATTTTCACTTACACTGGCTTTGGTCCTTCATCTCCCATATGCAAATATCTAGTTCCTGTACATCTTGACTCTCCAAGCAGCGCTTCAGAAACTGACCGACATTCCTTAGCTCTAAATCTGTTATTCGCAATAGAGTAAGCCATGTATCTTATAGACATTTGATGCGAACAGAATATATCAGAAGTACTACATCCTGGCATGTTTACTCCACCATTAGGGTAGAAGTCATTATGTCCCGCTGTAGACATGATACCAGTAACTCCAGCATTTGTATGAATCACTTCGACATAGTTTGCATCATTTTTTGTCAATTTGGAAGTGGAATTCCATAGTGGAAAAGCTGCATCAAGCGCTGAAATCATAATTTAAATATTAAAATTTTATTATATTGATAAAATTACCCAACTAGGACAAGGGGAAGAAGATGTATGTATGTTAATTTTATTTGTTTCCATTGAAATAATACAATTAAAATAAACAATAAATAAGTGAGATGCTTTGGCACGTAAACGATTGACAATGTCCTAATAGATAAAAGACGTCTCTTTCATCAAATAAAAAAATAGTAGAATAAAATATTTGTTTTATTTATTTCACGTAAACGGGACTTATGTTGTTCAAGAATAAATATAGTAAGCTTTTGTGAACAATGCCACAATCCCTCCAATTGAAATTCAAATGAAAAAAAAATGTTTTTCTATATCGCACCACAGTATTGTTTCTCAGAAATAGGGTTAAAACTACACATTTGAAATTTTAGGATACTGGGACTTGAATTTCATATATTTTAATCAAATGTCGAAAACTCAATAATAACCAATATGTATTAATAATTTTAGGATGTTATTGTGTTTGTTTTCTTACTACTCTAGTTGCAAAGTTAAAAGTATTGTTAGATATGTATGTAGGTAAGTATTGATACGTTCTTGTACAATTAGATTCATGTAAAAGGGTAGGTATTTGATAATATATAAAAAGTTTGTTAGAGACATATTTTTGTAGTGTGGAAGCTCTTTACAGTAAGGCTTGCGATAGAGATGGCTTATAAAATATATTTAACTTTGTCGTCTTCTTTTAAAATTAATATTTGTAATACTTCAAATCAATATTACCTGTTATTTGTTCCAACCTCCCTCGTTTGCCATTTCTTCCAATAATTCCTGCCATTTGACCTCCTAAACTGTGACCCACAATATGCATATTTTTAAATGGCACTCCAAGAGTATTGAGCCAGTCCAAAAATTCGGCTACGGATTTACCAGTGGAATGAGTATTTTGAACAGCTTCAGGATAATCCACGCCAGCCCCCTTTGCCCAATCGATTACTATCAAGTTTATATCATGTGTTGGTAAATACGCTGTAACAGGCAAATAATATTACATTTAATCAATCTTAATTGCTTAATCAGCCAACATTTATTTTGTAACTCCATTTCAATTTATCTAAGAATACAAAATTGGTTTAAATGTTGATACTTTTTTTGTATTTATATTTTTTTTTTATTTATACTGCTAAAAGGTAATGTTTCCTTACACAAATTATTATAACACTCTTGATTACTGATTTCAAAGAATGGTTGGAAGTATTGATGATAGGTTATATCAAGTAGTGAGATAGTGTCACATATACATTCTGTGAGTCAACGCACTCAGCGTATCTGCAGTACCTAATGATCATCCTGGCTGTGTCGTGTTGAGAATGTCGAATGATAGTTGTCCAAAGAGCACTGCGTTCTTTCATCAACACTGGTTCCTACGACCCAGATGTCTCACTTTTACAATGCACCGTTTCAATGACAATGATAAATGTGTACAAGCAATGTCATGGAAAGAGTCGACTTAATTGAGGCTCTGAAAAGAGGTCGGCTATTTTTTGCACTATGCTACTTGGTTGAAGGGCAAATGGTGACAATAATGAATCAATTATTTAAGCTTTAATCACAGTGCCTTACCAGCTCTTAATAAGGTGTTTGTAATGGCATCAGCATTTTCTGTCCACCCATGGATGGTAAACTTCACAGGTTTGTTGATTTTGAAATTTGAAGCAGCGATGCTATTTTTGTCACCTTTCTTTATTATTTGACCATGCGATGGATTCTCCCTAAAAAAATATTGGATTCGTTTATTTTTTTTTTTTTTTTACGCGGCGGCAGAATTGCCATCCACACTTCTCAGCATTATACAACCAGATAAGTCTCCATATGATCAGTCATGATCACACAAAAACTTAACAGTCTAATGCCGGGAAAAATTCACCTGTCCAGATATACAGGATATCAAAGGATTAGGCTCAAAACGCGGGATCCAAATACCAGCATTGTGCCTGAAATATCTGTGTTTAGAAACCTTTTTACAATATTACAAGTGTTTATTATAATAGATTTTTGAATTTTAATGTACAAATTAACCGGTAAATCTAATTTTTGTAAATTATTTATTAAAGATTTCGGAGTTACCCCTGTAGCTGACATGACTAAAGGTATTATATAAACGGACCTAGAATGCCAAATATTTTTTATTTCTCCTGCTAGTTCTGTATATTTACGTATTTTTTCTGCGACGGTTGTTTGTATATTATGTGTATTTGGGACAGCGATGTCGATTAGGTACGTTATTTTATTACGTTTATCATGTAATACTAAATCGGGTCTATTATGATGTATTTGTCTATCTGTTATTATGGTTTTATCATAATATAATATATTTAATATCAAGAATATTCGTTTTCTTATTATTATTATCGAATATCACAAGAATTTTTATCTTTAAATTCGTGCACTGAAAAAGCTCCATAATAATAATAATAATAAAGACAATTTATATTTGGCGCCGTTTAATGATCCGTGACCATCTCAAGGGTGCCATGACTTTTCTTGAAAAGCAGTGCTTTCAGCTTACTCCTGAACGTTGCAGTGGGCTGGTTCTTTCTTAAATCCGCTGGTAATCGGTTCCAGGCAGTTGGCCCCGCAACGCCAAAGCTCCTCTCTGCGAATTTGGAAGTGTTTGCCCTGTTGGGCTCCACAAGCTTGTTTACAGCGGTGGAAGCTGATCGCAGTGGTCGCTTCAGAGTTTCGTCGAGGGGACATAGCTCAGCGAGGCATAGAGGTGCTGTGCCGTTCAAGGCTTTGTGGACCGTGAGGCACAGCTTGAACTCTACTCTCTCTGGGACTCTAAGCCAGTGTAGCTCCTTAAGCAGTGGTGTGATGTGGCAGCGCTTGTTCTCTCTATAGATGGTCCTGGCAGCAGCATTAAAGGCCATTTGGAGACGATTCAGAAGGATCTGGGGCAGTCCTGTACATATGATGTTACAATAGTCTAGACGGGAGACGACGAAGGCGGCGACTAGACTCTTAACCGCGTCTACAGATAAATGTCTTGATACTAGGTACAGTTGGCCTCACCTCATAATTGAGCAGATTTGGTGCTTTAGGAATACATACCTATATGTGATGAAAAAAAAATCTTATGTGCCTTATCATGATAATATGATATTATGTGTGTTCAAAAACGATTCATTCTGAAAATATTTCAATCGATACTTTATATGAATTATCCACTCTTAATAATTGTAGATTGTAGAAATTTAACGTTTTTTTTTTTATTGATATTACTCAACAAACTTTGCTAAGACCTTGTTTAATTTCCAATTACTTATTATTACTAAAATACTTTTACCTACTTTGTATAGAGTATGTACGCAACATCATTTTTAGGGTTGTAGATCCTACTGGAAAACTCTCTTAAATTATTTTCTTTATGTATCCAAGTGTCCTCTAAGTCATGATTAACTTTTGGGTATCCATGAATTATCCCTGAGAATATTGTATAAAATTAATGTCATTTATTAATCATAACTTAAATAATAATTTCGTGTGTGTGTTTGTGTGTGTAGGTAAAAGGCAAAAGTGGATAGGTATAGATCAATAGGTAAAATTTCTTACATTCAACTTGTCTATATTACGCGAGAAAAACGAATGACTTAATTATCTTCCAACAAAAATATTAGATAAAACACACAGTTGTTTGCTAGGTAAAATAGTGTTATTGTTGTACAGTAGAAGTATGATAATCCGGCACGTTCGGGACCGGCTCGGTGACGGATTATCGAAAATTCCGGTCTACCGGGCGGTAATTATAAGAACAATTAGGTTAATAATTTAACTACAAATACAGTGTGCAAAAACATACAACAAAGTTTATTTTACAATTCATATAATGTATGTACACTACTGTAAAACATATTTCACTTGTATTTAAAAAAATCACGAACGGCTTTTTGTTTTCTTGACTTTTGGCGCTTAGTATAAAAGTTATTTCTAATGATATGGAAATCAATAATTTCTGAAGCACTGTAGCTAGTACTAGCCTCAGCAAAAGAGATAAACTTATTTAGTGATTCTGCAGCTTCTACCCAGCTGATTTTTTCCTTTCCTTTCGTTTCGGCATCTGAGTCAAGATGATCCCGAACTATCCCGAAAACTTCCGAATAGCTCTCGAGCGTTTTTCTTTGCTTTAAAGACACACTTTTGGAAAAAACCAAAATTTTTACAATTTTCCGGAGCGATGCCGGACTATCGGGCATTCCGGGCTGTTGGATGCCGGACTAATGGACTTCTACTGTAATATATTAGGTAATTATGGTACCGGTGCACGGTGACTCGATGTATGTATCTAGCGGATGTTTCTTACCAAAATTTTTATGAGTTTTAAAAATTTCGTATGGCTTAGGTCTATTTGACATTGTCATCAAATAAAATGTAATAATTTTAATTAAACCATAACATGTCTAATAACTATGGTGTGTCTGTGTGACAAATTTATGAGTGAGCGAGGCTGTTATGTAGGAATATTGAGATGATTAGAATGTTATTTTTGTGTGTTGCATGGTGTTGAATAAATTTGTTTTTCAGTTATTTATATCGAACTTAAATTCATTCACTGTGTCGGTTTTTACAGCCTATCTTACTTATTATACGTTTACAGCTTTTAAACAAAAAAATAATAGAACAAAATAAAAGCCAGTTACAACTTAAGCTATATGAAAAAATATTAGTCAAAAAAGCAAGTAATATAAAGCAAAAATGAAATTCAAAATACTAGATTATTTAATAAATATTTAGGTATTGAATTAGGTAAATGTAGAAAAATATAAAAATAGAGAAGAAAATTAAGCGACGAGATAAATTCATTTGCAGGTGTTTTTGAAGTTATTGTAGTTTTTTTTTATTTTAATTTTAAAATAGAAAAATTGACTTACCAAAAAGTAATGACAAAATACATAAAACCACAAGTTTCATTATGTCTTGGTTTTAAAAGTAAACTGTTTAACGTTATATTGTATTGATGTGACAATTATATCGAATATATTTAGGTAGGTACTCATGTCCAGATTGATACGAATTGATTGATTGCATGTTATTTTAATCTTTTATTAAAATAATTGCCATTTGTTCAATGTCATTCAATATAGTTATGTAAAACATGATATCATGTCATGATATTATAAATTGTTTTTTTTTTAATGTTTTTCTTGATTCAGTTTAGTCCATGGATCTTCAAGACAATAATAGGTTAACACTTTTTTTTGTAAATTTGATGACAACACATCGTAAATAAATTCAGCAATGAGTTACCTTTGCCGTCCATTATGAATTTGAACTTTTATTGACACAAAAAAGATAACTTGCATGTTTGCTACAAAAAATCAACTGGCTTCTCTTGTGGTATAGGTATGCCGTGATAGCTATTGAAAAATAGGGGTTGATGGTATAAAAGTGAAAATTTAGGGCTGTACGTATTTTTAATGCCTCATCATTAAAAATAAAAAAAAAATCGGGTCAAACCACCGTCAACTATAAAGGGTATGTAAAATAGATGTTGGCCAATTCTCAGACCTACCCGATAAGCACACAAAATTTCATCAAAATCGATTTAGCAGTTCCGGAGAAGTATGATAATAAACATCGTGACACGAAAATTTTTATAAATATGATTTTGGCTGTTTTTTGTATCGCTTTGTCGCGTTGTCTTTAAAATAATTTCTTTTTTGGTAGTTGATAAAGAAAGTAAAACAGTCAGTTCTTAACACAGTTTATTTACAATACAAAAAAAAAGTGTACAGTAAAGTATTATTTTAACTTAACTGATACTTCATAATTTACAAAGTTGGATTCGAATCTGCTACAAATTCTTTAAAGAACACAGTTTTACTTTTTATTGTATTAAAACGTTAAAACTATCAACATACATTTTTTCGTATATATGTAAAATTATTGTTACGAAGAATTGATACGATTCGCAAAATATATCTGTTTTAATCAAACCTTTTAATATAAATGAATATGGAAACATAAAACAAGTTCTCATTTTATATTTTGTATTGACATATTATTAGTACACACCGTTTTGATAATGGCAGCATCACTCAAATGCATCACAATGCCAGAAAAAGAGAGAGAGAGAGAGCGAGCGAGCGAGAGCGAGAGAGAGAGAGAGAGAGAGAGAGAGAGAGAGAGAGAGAGAGAGAGAGAGAGAGAGAGAGAGAGAGAACATACCTAATTATTGTAAAGAAGACGAAAAATGATATTCAAAAATACATAATGAATCCAATGGCATGCATTTGTGATCCAAGAAGCAAAATACAAAAACATAATTTAATTATATTTTTCATTCTAATTATGGAATAATTTGGGTTTGTTGGAAGATAAGGAAATCGTCAACTTTTCCTTCTGTGGATTGTTTGTAATCAATATACAGTAAAGAATGAATAAATAAATAATATATTATTGAACAGGTTCTTTCAAATAGGAAATTTCACATTTCCACACAAGATGAAGTTTTTATAAGTAATGTGTGCATTTTATCCTTTTTTGTTATTTGTTGTCTGTCCCAGATAAAATGGTCTCTCTTTATTAGTCACCAAGTAAAATAGTCCTCTTCTGAAAAATATTGTATAAAGACCATTTAATTTTTAAAAACAATATTTTATTAACTCCAAAACTTGAAAACTTTGTATTCAAATTTATGTTTTTATTTTATCTTTCACGTGGAATTCACGCATAATAATTTACACTTTTTTAGATTAATGACTTTAATGCAAGAGATTAGTATTCAATACTTGCATGATCGATTGGTATAAAAACAAAATGAAACTCTTTTATCTAAAACTTACGAATTTTTCGGTTTAGATCCACCCATATAAGTTTGACTGATATTGGCGCATGTTTTAGAGTATACCTCATCCAAAGATGTGCATTCTGCGGCCCTAAATAAATTATGATCCAATGAGTCTGCATAGTAAAGGTAGGATCTGGAATGTGCGCACGCAATATCAAATGTGCAACCGGGTTGATTTGTTCCTCCGTTAGGATAAAAATCCGCATGTCCAACCTAAAAACATAAAATCAATTAATTAGTTTTATAGTTTATAAGTCTTTTACGTCCGTCATTTTCAAACCTCAATTTATCAAAAATAAGTACCTGTGTAGCTAATTTCAGTACCTAACATATATAAATGACTAAAGTTTATTGTCTGGAAGCTAAGTTTTTCTATCGCATTATAATGTGCATTATTATGTTAATTGAAAATCTTAAATATAATCAGTTGAAACATCAATTATTGTCTTACCGGATCTTTTATTCCTAGAATTCCGGCATTTGTATGGATAATTTCAACATATTCGGCATCACTTGGTCTTATTCTTGCGGTTTTTTCATGCCACAAAGGAAGTGCTGGGTCAAAACCTAAAAAGTCATATTCAATTAAAGTGGTATTCAAAAGAACCAACACGTTAATAACAATATATATACCAAAATCTATCCAAAAATGCCAGCATATATGCTTTACGCTAGATTATTTATTATTTTTTATTTAAAAAAAAAAAAAAAGATATACCTATCTGGGTTTTGTGATAAACCCAAATACAACCATATACACCTTTCACAATTATAATGATAACTACCCTTAAAAGCAAATCGAAGACCGCACCGTTTATCGACACATTGAAGATGAAGTAGGTACTGCAAAACTGTGTAAGTACTGTGATCATCATCATACTTATGGTGGGACATTTTTATGTTATTAAAAAAAATATCTTATGATTGTACCTGTAATATAAGTTAATTTCCCAGACTTTATCATTCTTCCTGCTATCCCAGCTATATGTGCTCCAAGACTGTGTCCTATTAGATGTATGTTTTCTAAGGGAACACCCAGCTCGACCAAAGAGTCTACAACACTTGCGACATATTTGCCAACTTCAGGAACGACACTCACTGCAAGAAGATAATTTCGCTCTGCGACGAAATTCCAATCGACGAATATGACGTTGACATCCAAAGTTTTCAGTATATCTGAAATTAAATTTCATAATTTATTCACTGCGAAATCAATTACCTCTCAAAAACATTTATTAAATTTTTCAGAATCGAATATTTTTTTTACAGAATATGTTTTGATTAATGTAAGTCCCCGAAAAGTAAATATCTCGTCATAATTCGTTGTGATATATTTTATATGTCCTTAATTTCTGCAGTTATACAAATAATAAATATCTTTGTTACCAGTTGTTAAAATTGTGTGTATTTTTCCAAATAATCCACTTCTCCATCCGTGTATTATGAATTTGATTGGTTTTGTGATATTTATTGAATAAGATTCGACAGAATTTCTCATATCTTCGCTGTTTATTATATTGGGTGCTCTGGAGTTTCTTCTACGGAAAAAGCTGGTTTGAAAAAAACTAATATGCTGTGAGAAAAACGTTCAAAAATGACTAAACTAAGAAATGGAAAAGAATATATTTTGTACCTCGTAAATAAATTGAGAACTACATCCCTTGTAGGGTCGAATTTCCATTTTTCTCCTGGCAGTTTCTCGTGTAAGTCGATTATGTGAAGTGAATCGTTTCCATCAGGGAAAAATATAAATCTTTGTCCTTCTCTGTATTCAAATGGTAACAAGGCTCCACGATTATCTGTTAAGTGAATTGAAATATTACTAAAGATGAGTTGCACCAATAATAAAAAATAATAATATAGGTATTTTACATTGATACTTTTGTATGTTTTTTGATGGGATTGAATCTTTGATGGTAAAACTCAACATAATATAGACAACATGCCTGAATATTGTATTTTTAAACTAATTAATTTTTTTAAGTATGAGATATTTATCTAGATAAGATTGTTATGAAGTTTTAGTACTTTTTAAACTAATATTCCAATTTTTTATTGGATTTTTAGACACTGAAAGCACATAAAAGATTATTAAGTACTTATATTGTGTTATTGTCACTGTTTTTTTGAGAACATTTTTTTCACCGAACACTTTGGTCACAGAACATAAAAACTAATTGAATAAACTTCACAAGTTATATCCACGAGAATTAAAGTTATTTTGCATTATTTTAGTAATTCAACTAATTTACAAAATGCGTATACTTACACTGTTGAGATACACTTATAACTGGACAAAATACTATTAAAAAATATAGAGGAAGTAACATTTTACTTAACGAATCAAGCTATCAAACTGGTAGTCTGCGTATCACATTTTGCATTTTATATACATTGAACAGGCGTATTTGACGATATCGTTATACGATATTCAATTTCTATTGAGAAAGTTATGAGATGAAATTATACAAAATGCCTAGGTTAATATTTTTTTCTACTCGTTCATCGTTTAGTGCTATACAATTATTTAAATTCGGCAATTATTGACGAATGTACCGATAATTATTGGCAAACTCACCTACATCATTCCGTCACATGTTTACCGTATTTTCATACAAACAAAATATCTTTAGGCATAGTTCTGTTCAATATTATTTCGAAATAATTATTTTTTATTACAAAAAATTTAATCTTTATTATTAAAAACAAAGTATTTTTTCTCGAATCAATTAATAATCAAATAGAAGAAAAAATGACAAGAATTTCAAAAAATAGAATATGTCAATTGTATTCAAATTTTATTGTTTGTTAATTTATTTTATTAGTTAGTATATTGATATTAATTGATTTTTTTTACTATCCATGCAATTGGACAGTAGATTTCATTCATTGCAATAGTATAAACATTTTTTTGAACCATGATCTTTTTATTTTATTTTTTTCAATTCACACAGACCGAGCTTGTCCTAAACTAAGATATGAATCTTGTGTTTTGGGTATTAACACGATGATACACATATACAATGCACTAAACACATATACATGTAGCACCCAGACCCAGGACAATTTGAAAAAGGTCATTCTTCATTCTGCCTTGGCCGGGAATCGAACCCGGGACCTATCATGACTCGAAGGCAAGTGCGTTGGCCTCCGCGCCACACCGGTCGCCTTTTTGTATTGTCAAAACTGGCTTATTCCACATACTATTTTAAACATATCAAACATCTAAACCACAAAATTAAAAGCTTTCGATATTTTATTTACGAAAAATAAATAAGAAAATATGAAAACTTTTACGCGAAATTCTAATAAAATTATACCAAATCGCAGAGCAAACCCGTGGACAAATAACTCATAATGCGTCTTTATGAGCGCTGTAAAAGTAACTGATTCAAAACACTTAAATGTTTTTAATCTAGACCTAACATTTCAAAAGCTTATATCAGTTTCTTTATTAACGGTTGTAAATTATAGCACAATTCACATAATATTAGACAACCGAAGAAAACCATTTAAAGCCCAAACTGTGTTTTACATGTTGTAAACTCAAAAATTCAATACCATGAAATGACAATGTATTCTGTCCAATTTTGTATTAAAACCTATTTTATTTCATGCTAATAAGCAATTTAAACATTATTTTTCTTCTTAATTTGATGATTTATGTATAATTTTAACTGCAGGATATCCATTTGTCAATAGTTTTTGAGATTTTTTTTATCTCAATTTGATCATTTAATTTTGTCTTAATCATTATATATGGTTTATACCGTTTCAAAGCTTCGTTTATTTTGTAATAGTAAAAAGCTATGACAATACCAACAAAATATCAATCAAAACTTAGATACCTACTTTTCTATGGATTTTATCTCTCTTTTAATTTTTTTCTGTATTAAGCTTTTTTCTGTATTAGGGTCTGATATGATTTATTTAAAAAATGCGAACATTGACAGAGAAAATGAATACCTTTCCGTTTGATACTTACCTTATTATTATAGCCTTCATTTGCATACATAGTACAGTTTGTGGCTGAAATTATTTGAACCAGCTTAATTACGTGAAAAATAAAGCTATTTTAAATCTTTCAAATTTTTATCGTTTTGATTCATTTTTAGAAGATACTCGTAAATGCGTTTTTTAATACATACCTACTCAAATACACGTATCATCTTCAGTTATGGCTTGCATCTCTCACGATTTAAAGTCCATAACTTGAGTAATACCCCCGTCAGACTTACCATATTTCTCTGATATTCTAAATTTTATACCTTCTGAGTTGTCTCTTATCTCTCAAGTTCGGAATGTAATTATTATCAAGGAACTTTACTGTATAAACCGTCCATGTAGATATAAAATACATACATGATCAGGTAAAATGCCAAGATGATTTTCATGTCCAGATGAAAAATAGTTCAACTCGCACAACGTGTATCGTAATAAAGTAAATGATTGTTTAGCTACAAAGGTAATAAAATCAACTGAATTTTCCATTATTCGGTATATTAGCATATTTGTTTACTTTTTTACTGTTGATGTTTTTTATTATTATTTTAATTTTATTAGATGTAGCTTACGCTCACGTAATATGATTGAGTCGTGTAGTGACGGACACAACGATCTCCATTGTAGATATTTTTACAGGAACCAAAATAAACGTTTCATTTTAAAAATTTCAGCAAAATTGTAGAGATATTTTTTAATTCCCAACATAGGGTAAGAGGTACTAATATTGGCACCCCCCCAATGATTGGCACTTTCATTTTGTAAGATGGATAACAAGCATCATAGATTAATAATACGCTTGATATTCAATTTAAAACACTTCCCGTCTAACTATTTTTTATGTTGGTAACATATTTTTTTAATACTGGCAATCTCGTTCATTTGTCATTGCTATTTGTGTCGGTCCGCACGTGTGTTGTGAAATTTTATCTGTTTTTTAGTGTTTTCACAAGGTAAGCCACTACACTAATCTTATTTAAATTAATCTTTCTCTTACTCAACATGGATACATTTATGTTATATTTGATAAATGAATAATAATTTTTATAATTATTAAGCCCTTTTGAGGTTATTTTATTATTGAACGTATAATTCGTGTGTGCCAACTTCTATGATTTTATTTGTATGAAGTATCAGTGATTGGCACCCGTGCCAATCACTATACTTTTTTATGTTGTTTTTTTTATTACTTTTTTTTATCATTTAATATAACAATGATGCTCTTTTGCGTTTTTCATAGAAATTACAGAGTTAATTCGTTAAAATACGATTGTTGGCAGTGCCAATGACTATACATTTTATCAGTGCCAATGACTATACCTAAGATACATATTTTTCTGTTTTTTCCAGAAAAATGCCAAAGGTCACATCTAGCTGCGTAAAATACAGCAAAAGGTACACAGATCAGGATATTCAAAATGCGTTACAAGCTGTTAAAAACGGAATGCCAAAGAAAACAGCCTCCAAAAAATTCAATGTTCCCCGAGCTACCATACAATTTAGATTAAGTGAAAATTTTATTAAATCGAGACCAGGACCATGCACTGTTTTAACAGAAACGGAGGAATCCACCTTAGTGGAGTGGATCTGCACCAGCAGCAGGAAAGGATTTCCAAAAAGGAAAGAGGACATTATTGAAAGTGTTAATTATTTCTTGAAAACAAACCCACGCCAAAATACTTTCATTAATAATACACCGGGAGAAGGCTGGTATAAATTGTTTTTGAGACGCCACCCGGAGATCGTGAAAAGAACTTCGGAAGCAGTAACTTCTGCTAGTGCTGTGGTTTCTGAAGATAATGTTAGAGGATGGTTCAGACAAGTCGAGTCATATTTAAATGAAAATGAATTTTTCCACATCTTGTCTGATCCATCCAGAGTCTTGAACGGCGACGAAACGAATTTCCAGTTGTGCCCCAAAAATACGCAAGTATTGGCTGCAAAGGGGTCTAAGAATGTTTACGAGATAGAACACGCACCAGGAAAGACTGCTATAACGGTGATGTTTACTTTTCAAGCCAATGGAGAGACAACTCCGCCGATGGTCATTTTCCCACTGAAGAGAATGCAAAATAGCATTCAACAATCCATTCCTCTCGAATGGGGTATTGGATTATCGGATAGTGGTTGGATGAGACGAGACACTTTTATAGACTATATACAAAAAATTCTATATCCACATCTCTGTAAGAAGAACATCAAGTTTCCAATTATTCTGTTTGTTGACGGGCATAAGAGCCACACAACTTATGAGCTTAGTCAAATATGCAAGAATTTAGGTATAATTTTAATTTCTCTATATCCAAATGCCACCAGAATATTACAACCTGCAGATGTCGCAGCATTTAAGCCGATAAAATCTGCGTGGAAAAGAGCTGTCTTGGATTGGCGAAAAAATAATTTGAATAAAGTTTTGACTAAAGCAGACTTTGGTCCAATACTGAAGATCGTTTTAGAAAAACACATAAACAAAAATATAATAAGAAATGGGTTCAGGGCATGCGGGCTTTTTCCATGGAATCCGTCAGCCATTGATTACTCAAAATGCCTTGGTACTTCATCTTTACCGAGAGAAGTATTAAAACCGCTTCAACCAGTATTAAATTTTGCAGAATTTAAAACTATAGTTGGTGAAGATAAAATTAAAGAATTCGAAAGCCAAACACCTCCTTTTGCATCTGCCGAATATCAGGCTCTGCTTCAGATTTATGAAAAACTTAAACCTCAAAATTCCATTGGTGGTGAACCAAGTGTAATTAGAGAAAATCCAGACTCGATATTTATGGATGATATGTGGTACCCAATAGACAATATACCAATTTCGTTATCACAAACTGATAACAACGATCAAAATACATCTTTGAACCTAAATTCAAATAATAAAAATGAAATAACCAACGAATCAACTCCTCAATCAAACCCCATTATTGAGTACACTGAATTCCTGGAAGATGTAGAAAATTTGCAACTACCTTCAAATACGAAAATACAAGCACAAATAGTCGAAAAAACTCCAAAAAAAAATACTGTTCTACGAGATACCCTTCAATGGCCAACAACCCCCGTACGAAAAGGTAAGATCATAGAAAAAAGACCATTTGTTCTTACAAGCAGAGATTGGATGGTTGCTGAAGAAGGAAAAATCAATGCTAAAAAAGAAGTGGAAAAAGCAAAACTACTGAAAAAAGAAAAAAGAGAAGAGCAAAAAAGAAAGACGGAAGATAAAATACGCGCAAAAAAATGTAAGAAAACATTTAATAATACGGTAAACAGAAAGATAGTGAACGACGGAAAAGTACGGAAATGTGCCACGCAAAAACAAAAAATAAATATTATATCATGTGTTACAATTAAACCCCCCTCATTTCCTGAAGGAAAAGACAATTATTTGCGTAAATTTTTGAATGAAAGTGATATCAAGGACATGCTAGATGATGACTAGCTGTAAATTTTGAATCTCAAACATTATTATATTTTATTCAACAACTTCGTTTCTTCATACTTATAGATTGTATCAGTACCTAATTGCCATCATTGTTATTTTAGTTCATTTATATGCTACGGCCTATTTTCGTGATTATTATTTTCTTTCATACTCTTACTTGTTTAAGTCTAGTAGATACTCATTATTTTTAATATAAATCCTTTGTATTTATAATAAAGAAATAACACTATGCATGTGTGCCAATTATTGTACTTTTATACTGTGCCAATGACAGTATGTTAAGTGCCAATCATTATACTTTTACCTATGCCAATAAATGTATATTGGGTGCCAATTATTATACTTTTATGACAGTTTTAGTTAAAATCAATATATTTGAGCAATAAACCAAAATCCGTGAACTATTTTAAATATTATGTATAGTAAACATTAAAAAAAATGGAAAAAAATCAATTTGTTTTCTTTATTTGCCAATATATAAGCGTTATGATGCATAATAGTGTGCACATCCCTTAGAGTGCCAATCATTGTACCTCTTACCCTAACTATAGATATTTATTTAGTTTTTGGTACTGATTTCATATTTCAAACAACTCTGTAGTCTGAGTTCTATGTGACTCAACCAAAGTATAAAAATTCGATTTCGTATGGAGATTATTGTGTCTGATGCTGTGCGACTCGGTTATGGTAGTGTGTTTGTTGATCTTGTGTGATCGTTTCGATACTTTTGTTTCACAGAATTATTTATTGTACTTTTACGGGCATTGCCTGAGCTGGACTTTCTACTGTTAAAGATATTATTATTATTATTTTTTGTAATTTTGAATAGGTATTGCATGCGCCACACATCTCGCGGCGTAACCTGAGTTGCGTTCCGTGGTATAATGGCATCTAATGATGTCATTTCTTCTTCCTTCCTTTTCCCATCTCCCCCTTCCTCCCCTACAGATGCTATTAATTTATCGGGGTCTTCGACTGTGGATGACAGCTTCAACTGCCTGCGGTCCTCTCTCAGGAATTCTTTTACAGTGAATGCCAAGCATAACATCAAGGTATGCCATATCAATGCCCAGAGTGTTCCTTATCATCATGATGAATTAGTGGATACATTTCAGGGTCTTGATTTTCATGCGCTACTGATCTCTGAATCGTGGTTAAAACCTACTCTGCATTCTACGTTGTTTCAATTATCCGGATTTAAATTGATTCGGAATGACCGTCTGGAGCGACGTGGAGGCGGAGTGTGTATATATCTTCGTGACGATCTATCCTATGAGGTTATCGAACAATCTTCATCAAATCATTCTATTGGTTATCCTGAGTACTTATTTGTGAGGGTCAGTCTATCGCACTCTTCTGTTCTTCTTGGTGTTATTTATTGTCCTCCCACATCGAACTACTTCGACCACTTAGAATCTTTATTGGAAAATTTGTCTTCTAATCATCACAACATAATTATTATGGGTGATTTCAATACATGCCTTTTAAAACACGATATGCGATCAACGAGACTTTTACAAATGACTTCTTCTGCTTGTTTAAACATTCTTCCTCTTCATCCTACTCACGTTCTTCAAAACTCACAATCTCTCATTGACAATATTATAGTTTCTCAAACGAACATGGTGAGGTCACATGGCCAATTGTCTGCTTCTGGTTTCTCGCATCATGACCTACTCTTCTTGGTTTATTCTCTCAGAGTACCGAAGCCAAAACCTAAAATATCTATGTTTCGTAACCTTCGTCATATTGATACTGCTGCTCTTGTCTCTGATGCTGAGTCTCTTGACTGGGATGGCATTGTGCTTGCTGAGTCCATTGATGAAAAGGTGGAGATTCTCAATGGTAATATATGTCATCTTCTTGAGAGACATGCTCCGCTGAGACAAGTTAAAATAAAGAATCCAAACAACCAATGGATGACCGATGACATCCGTAAGTTGATGAGGCAAAGAGATAGGGCGCGTATCAAACACAAACAATCTCCAACTGCAGTAAATTGGGTAAATTTCATAAGTCTTCGTAAGTTGTGTGCCAAGAAATGCCGAAACGCTAAAATATCCTATACTCAGGACTTATTCAAAAATTGCTCCCAAACACAAGCATGGAAACGACTTGACTCGCTGGTGCTCTCCAAACATGGGATGACGTGTGGTGACCCTACTTTAGATCCGAACATACTCAATGCTCATTTTGCTTCACCTCCTACAATTTTAGATGATGCTACCAAGTTAACCACCTTACGAGAATTGAGCACTCACTCACGTGTATCTGGACCTAGTTTTGATTTCCCTGACGTATCAGAGTTAGAGGTTAAGCGCTGCATTACCTCTATCAAATCCAAAGCTTCGGGAAGTGATGATATAAGTATAACATTTGTGTCACACTTTCTACATATCATTCTTCCTTATCTCACTCACATCATTAATTGCTCATTCGAAAGTGGCACATTTCCAGGAGAATGGAAGAGAGCTTTTATCATTCCACTCCCAAAAAAAAGTAATATCACGGGTCCCCAGGACTTTCGCCCTATTTCCATACTTCCAGTTTTTTCTAAGGTAATAGAAAGACTTGCTTATTCACACTTCAATCAGTATCTCACAGAAAACGGATATCATAATAATTTGCAATCAGGATTCCGCGAAGGGCATAGCACAGTGACTGCGCTGGTAAAGATCACAGATGACGTTAGAATTGCTATGGACAGAGGGTTGCTGACACATTTGACGTTATTGGATTTTAGTAGTGCATTCAACTCTGTAGATTTTGATCTACTTCTGGCTACACTCAATCAACTCAATATATCTCCCTCTTGTTCTGCATGGTTTGAGTCTTACCTCAGAGGTCGTGCACAATGCGTCCGACTGCAGAGTGGTGTTCGTTCTCAGTGGGTGGAATTAAGGGCAGGGGTACCGCAGGGCGGAATCCTCTCTCCCCTTTTGTTCTCAATTTTTATTAATCCAATTGCGCGACATATATCCTGCCAATATCATCTCTACGCTGATGATTTGCAGGTTTATACTCACTTTAAGTTAGTTGACCTTGCAACTGCAATCGACTGCAAATCACATTGCCTAAAACAAATAGCCGATTGGGCTTCCAGCAATGGACTTATTCTTAACCCATCCAAATCACAGTCAATATTTATAGGTAGCCACCATTTAATTGGTAAACTCAACAATTTGAAGCTGCCACCCACCCAAATGAATCAAGATACAGTTCCATATTCAAAAACGGTTAGGAATCTTGGTCTGATTATAGATCAGAGACTCTCTTGGCAACAACATATAAACTCCATTCGCAAAAAATTCTTTTATTCGTTGCATAATCTCAAAAGACTCCAAAGATTCTTGCCAATTAAGACCAAAATCCTACTCGTTCAATCCTTACTAATACCGATCCTTGACTATGCAGACATTGCTTTTATTGATCTAAATGAGAATCTTTTAACTAAAGTTGAGAGACTACAAAATGCAGGCATCCGATATATTTTTAACCTCAAAAAAACTGATCACATAACCTCTTACAGAAATCAGCTGAAGTGGACCACCATACGTCAAAGACGTGATCTTCATATTTTGTGTCTAGTTTTTAAAACATTATTTCTAACGTCCTCCCCATATTATCTTAAAGAAAAATTCGAGTATCTGGCGAGTCATGGTTTACCTTTGCGATCCAACAGAGAGCGTCTTCTAGCAGTACCAGCACACAGTACGAACTTTCTGTCCAACTCATTTCTTGTTCATGGTGCTCGCTGTTGGAACAATCTTCCTTCGAAAATCAGGATGATAACAACTTTTCCTTCTTTCAGACAAGCTGTCAAAAATCACTTCCTTTCTCTGAATTTAGCATCTGACTCCTAAAACCCTTTCCCCTATGCATGTGCACGCTGCAATATATGTATGTTATACTTTTTCTTATTATTATGTGTCCATGAATGCATTGTTGCCTGCATGTGCCTTTTTCATTTGTTTGCTTTATGTTATGTCTTTGTTTTTTTTTTATATTTATAATATTACTGTAGATGTGTACATTTATGTCTGTTTCGTTTTTTTTTTATTTTAATAACCGGGTTAGTTGGAAGACATCGCATTTTAGCGATAAACTCGCCCTCTGTACATTGAATTGTATAAATTATATTTTCTATGTAAATTTGTATTATTGTAAACAATGTACAGTGAAGAATAAAATAAATAAATAAATAAATAAATATTACAAATTTTCAAAAATATTTGAGCGGTTACACTATTTGGAGCTTTTTTTATCTAATAAACCAACGCTTTCTGCGATAGATGCATACCTAACTGTAATGAAAGTTTTTTTGTTTTATTGTATATTTTTCTAACAGTTTATTTACATTAATTTACATAGATTTATTTACATATGTTAGTGAACCGATGTCTTAGCAGAAACTATTTTTGTTCCAACAATTTGGTCATCAAGTGTGTTTGCATAAATTTAGATGATTTTAAACTGGTTTTATACATTCTACCTGTCCAATATACCTGAGTGTTATTACTGTAATAAAATCATTTTTTTTATTTGATTGGGTCAATGATAATTGTTTTTGTAATACAAGATTTTGGTAGAGGTCAATATTATCGGAAAGATTCCATTTGTTTTTCGCTTATTGTCACTGTTTATTTGCGACATGTGCAGAAGGAATAATTCAAAGAACTGTTTTTTTATTCGAACCTGATGTGCGCATTGATTACAATGTGCGATTCATGTACTTACCAACAAAAATAATAATCTTGTTGTTCCTTTTTCTCGTTGTCCATTTTCTACAATTTTCTTTATGAATTTTTAAAATGTATCTGAACAACAACACTATTCATTTTTCACACCAATGATAAATTATGTTGGAGCGCTTTCATCGACAAAAGTTTGACATTATGAAGAGAACTTAATATTGTCATTTTCTTTTGATAATATGAAGCTATCTTGATGAAAGCACTCGAGAAAAATTAACATTTTTGTTGTCTCGATACATTTTTAAAATTCTTTAAGACATTTTTTCACAATGAAAACGCACAAACCCTCGAACAATTTCCTTTATAATGACACCATAAGCTATCAATAAGCTGAAGTTGAATCACTATGAAAAAACTATATTTTCACCAGTTCATGTCTGAACAACGTTTCAGCAGAATATAAAATCTTGATGCAAAACAGCACAATGAATCTTACAACGTCATTAAAAAGATAAGCATATGGACAATTAACAAGTATAATAAAACTATCCACGGTCATTTACATACGTGTCATACGGTCACCCTACACTGAAATTTTATACGAAAAGGCTTTTGTCCCTATTCGTTATCTATCACTTACTCAATTCCAATATTTAAAATGTTTATTTATTGATTCGGCGGTAACGTTGTAGTAGTATCTAAACATTATTTCGAATGTGTGAATTCAAAAAGCTTGTGGCATATTTTTGAATATAAAGCGAATTTTGTAGCCATATTTTGCGCACATTTATTTATTTTTTTCAATCAACAGAACACTGCAGATAATACCTACATACTTAACCAAGACATTGTATAAAAATACTATTTAGTAACAATTCATTTATATAAAAATAATATTAAAAACTAAAAATCAATCGGTTCTTGTCGGATATGCATGTATTGGATAAGAAATAATAATTACCTATCTGACGCGAAGACAAAATACACCAATAACAAAACAAACGATTTAGTGTTGTAACGGTAAAGGAATCGACTTTAATTGCGTTAATATAAGAATCTTGTAAGTTTTGTGGCACAATATAAAAATGAGGTTCTTACCCACGTTTTATTCACATGCTAAAATGTTTACAATGCATCATAAAGGTTTATGCATAATATCATCAGTGGTCTTCTAATTATGAATCCTCTTTTTCTTCTAAACTCGGGGTTTGCAGAGGTGCTTTTTTGCACTGTGGATCTTCTCTTTATATTTTCTTTCATGGTCATTCAAGTGGATTACGTCTTATAGGGTCACCGAGGAGAGCAATGTGGGGAAATCTAAGTGAAATAAATAATTATAAAATGAACGAAAGCGTTGTCTTTTTTCCTTCGATTTATTAATATTCAATAAAATATAGTTTGTAGAATAAAATATCTAGATACGGTTTTTTTTTTAAGTTTATCTTAGATAATTATTTATAGTCTATCATTCTGTTTTAGCAAAAGTAAAAATTAAAAAATATACAGTTAAGATATTATCAAAGAATCCTATCCCAGGTAGTATGGGGCTTTTTTGTCAGTCTTCAAGTAGAAAGTTCCCATTCTGCAAAAAAATCGAGAAATATACCTATTAGCTTCTGCGATTTAAATAATTTACATATTCAAGATGTTTAAAGTAGATATGTGAAAAAAGCAAAATATTCACTGGATTGTTTGTTTTGATCTGCTTAAGCAGAAGTTTACATGGATATATCTTCTTAGGTTTTGACATTTTTGAAATATTGATTCAATCGATACAATCGCAGCTCCAGCGAATTTTTTTTATCATCGAATGAGAATCATATTTCTTACAATTGGAATTAATATCATCTCAGACTTGAGTTTCATAATTCAAAACTCTCTTCCTTATCAAATCTGTCTTCATTACGGTGGCATAAGGCGCACTGATATGAAGATATTAGAGGCGTAATTGAGTTTTTTAAATGACTACAGATCTGCAGTGGATGGTCTCTTTTTGAGAATGTCCAAAATACAGGGAGTCGATGATCTCTTTTTGAGAATGTCTAGCGATAATTTGTCAGTAAAATCTAAATTCTTTCGTCCACAGAAGTTCCAACCGTTTTTAACAAAAAACCGTTCCTATGACAACGTCATCAGAGCATTTGAATGTCGAAGAAAGAGGTAACTCAATTGACGCGATGACGTTCTGAATGGAGGTGGCAATATCTATCATGTACTCATAAAGTTAACAAGGGAAAAATTTAGAGTCTTCAGAAGGTATAGGAGACACGGAAGCCATAATGATTACATTATATTTTCAACTCTGAGGTCAAGGCATAAAAGACTTGCGAAAGAATGTTACAATAATTATCTGAATAACATGAAAAATACTCTTAAGTCTGATCCCAACTCATTGTGGAGCTTCGTTAAATCTAAGAACAAGCAAAACTGCATTCCTAAAACAATGTTTCTAGATGGAGTTGTGGCTAGCGGTGGGCATGACATATCGAATTTATTCTCTGTTCGTTTCTATGACTGCTTTAATCATGATAGTCAGCCAACATCGTATATTTCTCCAGCTGATCAAGGTGTTAGAACTCTGAATGATGTTACTGTAAATGCGGATTTGGTATTGAAATATTTATTATCTTTGAACACAAAACAATCACCGGGAGTCGATGGTATCCACCCATTGTTTGTGTATAATTGCCGTGAGAACCTCTCTATCCCTTTATCCATCATATTTTGCAGATCATTGAACGAGGGCTGTTTTCCCAATATGTGGAAGAGCGCACTAATAACACCAATACATAAATCGGGTTCGCAAGATGACGTGACCAACTATAGACCAATATCCAAGCTTTGTACGTTTGCAAAAATTTTTGAACACCTGGTGCAGGATCAACTATATGCGTCAATAAAGCCATATATCAATGAATCACAGCATGGTTTTGTGCAGGGTAGGTCTACTTCTACAAACTTAATTCTTTTTACAAGTTATGTTGTGGATGGAATGGAGCGGGGTGGTCAGGTGGATGCCGTATACACGGACTATAGCAAAGCCTTTGACAAGGTAAACCACTCTATTCTGTTACAGAAGCTTGGGAGCCTGGGAATATGTGGTGATTTGTTTAGATGGTTTTCTTCTTATATTTCAAATCGAAGACAGGCAGTTGTTGTTGGGGGTCACAGATCAGATTGGAGGGACGTTCCTTCTGGAGTGCCACAGGGCTCTATTTTGGGTCCTACTTTATTTAACGTTTATATAAATGACATCAATTCATGTTTTGGTTTTTGTAAATTCATTCTTTATGCAGATGACATGAAGATTTACTCACAAATTCGGTCGATCAATGACTGTTTCAGATTTCAGCGTGACCTGGATCGATTGACAGCTTATTGCAAGGCAAATTGTTTATATCTAAATGTTGATAAATGTGTATTGATCCGATTCACTAGAGGGAAAAATCCTATTAAATTTAATTATGGGCTTGATAACTCTGAACTAAAACTGGTATCTGAGGTA
Source organism: Athripsodes cinereus (assembly GCA_947579605.1). Taxonomy (NCBI): domain Eukaryota; kingdom Metazoa; phylum Arthropoda; class Insecta; order Trichoptera; family Leptoceridae; genus Athripsodes; species Athripsodes cinereus. The sequence goes on along the minus strand of OX388311.1, from coordinate 24,592,064 downwards.
AGAGATCTGGGTGTGACGATTGATGACAAAATGACATTTCGTAACCATTATGAGAAAATTATTTCCAAAGCCTCACGCATGCTTGGTTTTATCTCCAGGGTGACTAGGCCTCTGAGGAGTTCCGAAGTTGTAAAGACTCTGTATGTATCATATGTAAGGAGTATTCTTGAATATTGTTCGTCTGTGTGGAGTCCACACTTTGGGCTTCACATAGATAGGATTGAGAGGGTTCAGCATAGAACTCTTAGAATGCTTAACTTTCTGAGTTTTAGAAGGTTTGACAACTATGGGGAAGCTGAAAGATACCACGGCCTGCAGTCTCTTTCTGGTAGACGTAAAATGGCGGATCAGGTATTGTTATACAAAATTATTCATTCGAAAACGGACTGCCCGGATCTGAATGAGTTTGTGCACTACCATGTTCCTAGAACTGCTGCCCGACATCCTCGGACATTTTACATTACTGCATTTAATACGAGTTGTGCCAGGAATAGTTTTCTTCGCCGTTCCTGTGAGAGCTACAATTGCGCATTTCAGGGGGTTGATATTTTCGGCTCCACTCTTTCACAGTTTAAGTCTGGTATTAAGTCGGCGATGATGAGTTGATGGTGCAGTTTGAAAACCTTTATCCCTTCTTTATCCCTTCTTTGGGATGAGTCTCCTATACTTCCCTTTCCTAATGACCATTGTTTTTATTTTATGTATATATATATATATATATATATATTTTTAATCTTTGATTATTGTTTTTATTTTTATTTTTAGCTGATGTTTTTTAGTATTATTTTTATCTTATTTTATGGTGACTATGTAATGTATTTTTAGTTCTGTAACTATTTTAATTTTTTTTTTAGAATTTTTAAAGTTATTGTTTTGGGTTTTTTATTTTTGGGTTACATAGATGGGTACTTTTAATCTGGGAATCTTAATTATATACAGTATTTGTAAACATTTGTGCATTCTGTAATTGGGTTAGTACTATACCTAATTGTTTTATACTATATTTATGTAAAAACCTGTAGAAATGCCAATAAAGGAAAATAAAAAAAAAAAAAAAAAAATGTACTCCTGGGAGGAACATTGAAGGGCGATCGATTGATAAATTCATAAAATACTACATGCTTCCATTTACTTACTCTGGTTTCGGTCTTATGCCGCCCAAGTGCAATGAAGGACCATCACAATTTCCTTTCTCGGCATCTTGGACATTGTCACATTGTTTAGCCATAAATCCTTCATGATCTAAAGAATAGTAGAAGTAAGAAAAGGATCGACCATGAGAACAGGCCATATCAACAATGAGACATCCTGGTTGTAACATCCCGCCATTGGGATAGAAGTCATTATGCCCAATCTGAAATAAAAACATGATAAGATAAGTTGAAAATGATTTTGTTTAGTTTGGAATGGCTTTTCCGTGTACGCTTTAAAATACCTTTTGCACTTACTGGTTCCATAATTCCCAAAGATTTTCCATTGGTATGAATAACTTCCACATAGTCAGCGTCGTTTTTATTTAATCGCCCACTTCCAGAACTCCATAATGGAAGAGCTGGATCGAACCCTAAAAAAAAACATTAAAATATGAAATTTTATTCATTTAATTTTAATTTCAGAAAAAGAAAACACACATGACAACTAATATTTGAGTTTTTCGGAGGTCCTATTAAATAAGTAATCGACTGATTCAGAGTAAAATAATTAATGAATACAGTACATAGAAGGTTAATCGTTTATAATACCCTTAGAAATTTGTAACAATACTATTGCGTGATCAAAAGGAACTAAAAGATCAATACAAGGGTCAACCAACACTAGTTTATCAAAAAAATTCATATCGTTTTCTTTTTTGTTGGATTCTTGTAAACACATAATATGTCCATAATTGCGCTAAATCTGTATAACGCATATTTACGTTAAATATTGATTGAAAACCTACCTGCCTATTTCACTAATTATTATTTCGTAGTGAAATTCAATCGAAGATAAGACGAAAGACGCCTCTTTCAATAAAAATCAATAAAATAGAAAATAATATTTGATTTTAATTTCGTCGTTGAATTCTACTTCCCAAACACCGATACAGTCAATGAATTATTATTTCAACTCTATATGTAGATATTCATTAGTTTCATCTAACAAGAACATAAAAAAGTTTTTTTATAAATGAATAAAGTTAAAATCAAGTGTATATCTCTAATTCATATGAAAATGAAAAGTACCTGTAACATATCCTACGCGTCCAGTTTTGACCAATCTTGAAGTGATTCCGGATGCATGACCTCCAAGACTGTGCCCCATGATGTGGATGTCGTTCAAAGATGCGCCATTCTCCACCATCCAGTCAACAGCAGTAGCCAGAAATCCACACATTTCTATTGTTCTTTTACGGGACACAGTGTAAATAGGTGAACCAGTTTTTTCAGCGTCGACAAGAACTACGTTGACGTCAGATATATCCAAAAATACTGAAAAAAATATTAAATTGGGTAATATTGTGGCAAAATCAAATGTGAGAAAAAATAGTACAAATTAAAGAAATGGTATGAGATGTAAAGTGTGTTCCCAAGAGAAGCATCGAAGGCAAATTGAGTTCGTCGGTAGCCTGGAGGTAGAGTCTCGGCCTACAGAACAAGGGGTCCGTGGTTCGATCCCAAGTGCCGGCAAACTCCCCTTTTACGGCACAAGCTTTTAGCTTAGTGTGAAAGGTGTATAAAGTCGTATTTGGGTTTAGAACAAAACCCTGATATATCTTTTTTTTTTAAAAATCTCTTAAGACGCCGTGTATGATGAATCATCTATTATCAAGTATTAAATTATTTATCAAGACATTCAGGATGGGTGGCAATTTATTTTTAATTAATTTATATTGGCACGGAGAAGACAGCTTGCATGTTTTATATGCAGCTGGTCTGCTGGCTACCCCACTTGTGGGATATGCCGTGATGGTATAGTAGTAGTAGTTATTTATAATTATGCTGTGCGAGATTATTATTGTCAAAATTATACAACAATAACTTGCATAACTGTTCAAATCTTAATCTATTTATTTTTTTATTGATGTTTGTAATTCAAAAAAGTAGGTAATCCAATTGTAGATAATATCGATTTTTCACACCTCCAACTCAACCATAAAGATAGTTTGTGATAGATGATATGTATTCTCAACATAGTTTGTCAAGAAAAGTAGGAATTGGTGGGATCGGTGAATGTACCATGAGTAAAGTGCACTTAAACCAGCCTAAACCGATTCGTTAGCATCGGAACTCTTTTCCTGTTTTCTACTTAAGGAGTTGGCACAATCTATTAGTTGTGCAGATGAGATCTTAATTATTAATAGTCTATTGAGTAATATTAATAATTTTAAAAGCTTTAAATTTAACTTTTAAGTAATTGGTCATTAAATTACTGTTTTTCAATCCAATTGCACCAGACATAGTCCAATGTGCATTCCATCCATGAATAAACATTTTTGTAGGTTTTTTGGGATCATAGTTAGAATTCGCCAATTGAGGCAGATCTCCGTTCGTTACAATGTCTGGATTTGTCGGGTTATTCCTACAAGAAGAAAATGTATTTTTTAAATAAAATAAATATTAAAACATCAGACATTCAAAAACATCACAAACATCAGACATACACAACATAAAAATAAATAAATAAATTATTACTTTCAATTGGTAAATTGTTTGTTACTGGAGATTGTAAAATATTGCACAATAGAAATATTACATTCCTTTTCCCACCGTTACAACATTGCGCGTGAAATGTAGGTAGTCAATATAACTGTTGTACTCACCTTGTAAAAATAACAAGTGGTACATCTTTAAATGCATCAAAACTTCTATCGCCACTGGAATCAGCTTCCAAATCAACTAGATGCATTTTGCCAACATCATCAGCCATAAGTAAGAACCTCTGTCCTTCAACATATTGGCCACCAAGATTCGGGAGGACAATTTTACCTGAAAAATTTGTCTACCTTCTAGAGTATCGCAATAATAAATTTCTGAAACAATGCTTCTAAAACAAACTTATATTTAATTCGATCACGCTGTATCCCTAGTAGTCAAAGAAGCGAAACGCATCCGATATAATATATTCTTTCACACTTCTTTCGCTTTCCCCAAATTCATACAGTTTCTGATGCACGCACGCTGATTCCTCATACTCATCACTCGGTCATCCTTGAGAATTTAATCTACATAGTCAAACCACGTAGTTTTCGTACGTCTACGCTTACTTGCACCCCTTTTTTAAAACAAAAACATTTTCTTTGTCGACGCTTCACATGTCAACAATCACAACTCGTCATAGAGTTCGCACACACAATAGAATTTATCCACAACACTTTTTGTTAACTTAAGAACACAATTACTACTACACTTTTTTAAACTGTTATGCCTCATGCCTACGTCACAACAAATAAAAATAAGTAATGAATAAAGAGAAACAAATTAATAAAAAAATTACCAGAAGCAACGGCAAAATAAGCCAATAACAAAACACGCACCTTCATTTTGAGTGGAAACAAAAAACTATAATCATAACAGTTTAATTTCAGATAAAAATAATTTGCTACATGGAATGGTGATTTTATCAAAGCAAAATATACAAAAGAATATCTGGAATATTTATGTACTGATTTAATTATCTTATACTAAATTGGCCGTAATTAAATTATTTATCTTGTAGGTATTTGTTTGAACCTTGTACGTAATAATTATTTATGTCAATTTTTAATTTCGCAAGTTCATCGCAATGCGCAGTTAGCGAATTTAAATTATTTAAACACATCATAAAACTTCGACTCAAGGCAGATAATGAAAGTTCTGGAGTGGCAATCTAAAACAAGCAGAAAAAGTCTTCAAACGTCTCAGACTTGATGGTTGGATGATGATCGGTCCAAGGAAGTGGATGGAACAAACTAGAATAGAAGGGAATGAAGGATATGCAATGAGGACATACTTTTCCTTAGAAATTATCCTATATCTTCACTTTTTCAATAGCTTGTAAAATATTTCATGATGTAGAGATTCGGCTCCAGGATACATTACATATTTTAAAGTCCATGTCATCGCTTTCGCTTTAACTCAATAAAAAAATAAGAATTTTTATTGACCGACCAACATTTTAAGTAAAAAAAGTCATCAAATAATACTTAAGAATTTACGACGCCGAATGATATAAAAGTATTCACCCTCCCACCCTTTTCTATATTTTTTTTTTTAATTCTTATCTCTAGTTATACAACTATTACTACTACACCATATATTATCCCACAGCTGAGTTAGTTAACAAACCATCTGCATATAATAAAAATGCAAGCTATCCTCTCTGTGTCAACAAAAAAATTAGACATTCTTGTTTTTATGTCTTGATTTTATATTTGCATGTTTATTATGTGCAGCTGGTCTGCTATGCAGTAGTAAGTATTTATTGTTTTGGTAATATTCGAGTAAAGCAGTTTTTTCGAATTGGGTTATTTATGTCAATAACAAACAAGAGGTATCTATATTTTCTAAAGTAATTAATTTAATGCAAATGTAGTGTCAAAATAAGTACTCAACTAAACGACCTGAAAATTTCAATTTCCTAACGAAACCTACAAAACAAATAAACTGATTAATTAGATACAAATATTTATTTATTTATTTTATTTTATTTATTCATTCTTTACTGTACATTGATAAAAAACAAATACATAAAAGGTATACATTCAAATTAAATACAATCAATATACAGAGGGCGAGTTTATCGCAAAGGCGCGATCTCTTCCAACTAACCCCAATATTACTAATATGTTGGTATGTACGAATTGAACAAATAATAAACGAGAGTAATGATAATTGTTCCGAGAATCGGTTAGAATGTGTTCTTTCTTACATACATAGATTGATACTTATGTATACGTATTTTATTTCTAAATAGACTATCAATATAAGTGCGTGTAGCTTCCAATTACCCCGCCCATTTTAATTAATTTAGGCAAGCGATCTTCATCGCTCTCTATTCGTTATAAAATGTACCTACCCAATACTTACCTACTCACCCAGATATACAATGTACCTACTATTTAAATCACGTGATCTCTGTTAAGAGAAATCAAAAGTTACATTATGTAGATTATATTTACTTTTTTTGTTTTGTTTTACTGAGATTAGACCTACTAATAATGCTATATTACAGTAATCTCTCCCCCCCCCCTTTTTTTCCTTTCCCCTTGATTTTTTTTATTATTATTATTGGTTTGTGTTTTTGTGCTAGTGTGATGATTGAGTGAGCGAGCGAGACTGTGTGTATGTGGGCATGTTGAGATGGCCGGAATGTTAGGTACCTATGTTTTTTAAATTAATTGTGGCGCATGGTATTGGATGATAGCTGATATCTGAAAGATTAACCTTTTTTCTAACTTTATATATGTAGTTATTGTCTGTTTTGTGCTTTTAACATTTATAAAATAAAATAAAATAAAATATCATCACGGCATATCCCACAAGGGCGTAGCGAGCAGACCAGCTGCATGTAGGTACCGAATAAACATAAATCTGTCCTCTCCATGCCAGCAAAAAATAAATAAGACTTTCAGAATATGTGAATGGGTGACTACCTCATCACTGAATTTAATGTATAAAATGACTTTATTTTCGAACACTTGATTAGAAGGAATTTCAGTGTATCTGGTTATCTTTTAATCTGATTTAAATGTTTTAGTCAATCCACAAAAATAGGTGAAATGTCAGATCAGAGTACAAAATATTTATCCATTAATCCATTGAAATGACTTGAAGGAATTTTACGAAAATATATTTTAATCTAATGTTTACATATATTATACACGCATTATCCATGACTATAGACGATTTTTGAGGTTAAAGTGCAGGGGTCATGAAAACTGTTTGTGATAATACATTATTCACGATTAGTCGAAATTCACGATTAGTCGAAAGTCGAACAACTTTTTAAGACTCTAAACCAGATAGGAATGAGCTATAAGGACAGAAGAGCAATCTGGAGCCTATACAAGAATGAAATGGCTGTAATTAAAAGCGGAGAGAGCTGCGCAGAAGCGAGGGTAGAACAAGGTGTGAGACAGGGATGCTCAATGTCGCCAGCACTCTTTAACTGCTATATACAGCGAGCTATTGATGAACTCAGAGAAGAAATAAAGAACTGGACAGGAGTAAAAATAAATGGGAAAAAAGTCGACATGATTAGATATGCAGACGACATAGCACTGCTCGCAGACTCCGAGATGGAGCTGAACGAAGCCTTAGGGAAAATGGAAAGTATACTGTTGTCAAAGTACAACATGAAAATAAATAAAGATAAAACAAAATGTATGGTCGTTGGAAGGGAGGAAGCGACTGCGAACATTGCCATAAATGGAGTGAGCATCAAACAAGTAAGAGAATTCGTGTACTTGGGCAGCAGAATAAACCAGGACGGACGCTCCAAATCAGAAATTGTGAGCAGAATAAATCAGGCACGAATTGCCTTTAACAAAAAATCCAAAATATTAGAATCCCCTAATATTGATCTAAGCGTGAGGAAGAATCTCACTAAAGCCTTTGTGTGGAGCATTTTGTTATATGGGTGCGAGACGTGGACCATCAGCAAGAGGGAAAGCGGACGGTTAGCGGCATTTGAAATGTGGTGCTATAGACGCATGCTGAAGATTCATTGGTCGGAACACGTCGAAAACGAAGAAGTGTTAACCAGGGTTGGCGAAAAAAGGCAACTCCTCAAAAGAATCTGCCAACAACGAGCTAATTGGATTGGCCACAACATCAGGCACCCAGGACTGCTCATCGCAATCGCAGAGGGCAGGACCGAAGGCACAAATGGCAGAGGTCGACCGAGAGACGCCTATATGGACCAACTGAAGAGGGACATGAGCTGTGGCTCATATATGGAGTTGAAGAGATTAGCTGAGAATAGGGAGGAGTGGAGAAATAAGTCAAAACTCGTTGCAGACCAATCCAATGGATTGTAACTCATTATATATAGTCGAAATAATCTACTTTTCCAGGGTTCTTCCATATGATGTCCTGCATTAGAGAAAATCAATGTTCAAAATTACCGGGAGACCGCATGAAATGGTGGAAAACCATCGATGGCTATGGCTATATACAGAAAACCATAGCGGAACGCAAAGCAGAACAACTCGCAGTACCATAGCAAACAACGAGCAGCCCTGTCCCAAATGTGACAAAGTGTGGTTTCCAGGTTCGGCCTTGACAATCACCTTAAATGGCACAATCGGCGAAACAAACAAGGCCATTCACTATCTCAATAATACACGGGCAACGGATGCAATGCATTATTATAATTATTTAGAATTGGTCCCTATTCCTTCCCCTGTCCCCAAAGATATAAATATTTTGAGCATAATTATATATTTGAGTACTTTTTTAAAAAAATGATCGATGTATACCTACTCGTGTAAAGTAATCTCAAGTTATTTGTGCAATGCATTGATTTGTACAAATAACTAATAAAAAGGAACTTTTTTTATTGTACTATTTAGTAAACTATTGCCACAAAATATTTGAAATTTAAAAAAAACCCCACATCTTGAATCCCGGAACGAAGACCATGAGAAGACGAGGAAAGTACTGAATCTTCAAAAGACATGGGATAACGACATTTTCAAAATAATGGAAAGTAAAAGTCGTCCATGTTGCTCAAAAATAAAATCATGGAAAGTGGCATGTATAGGCGCCAAAAATCACGTAATCGCGAACGGATAGAGAAAATAATTATTTAGATATATTTATCTAGAGATATGAAGATAAATAGTTTAAATTTTACATTGTTTTATTAATAAGTAGCTTATTAATAATCCTCTTAACATTCAAATTATAATTTTTGATAAGATAAAAGGGCACCAATAATGTGATAAACTTTAATCTAACCTATCGATTAGCACAAGCACGGCTTGAATATAACGTCAGCAATTACAAGTTAATCCCACATTATTTTGTATAATAGGTAGATCACACTTTGATAACCTGCTGATTTATTGCGTGTGTTTGATTACATATGTTTAAACCATACATTGTATTTTATAATCATTATGAATTCAAATATCTTTATTTATTATTTATTTATTTATTATTGCAATAAACGGCTTTCGCCTTTTACAGCTGTTTTAAAAGGCTTTTATTTTTACAGGCGTTTATTTTAATATGTACTTAAAGACTTAGGTAAATTGCCATTAACTGTTTTGATTTGGATATTTACTTTAGTAGGTACGCAGAAACGCTGAAGCCAATAAATATGTAAAAATTTAAGACTTGATGTATACATTTATTTAAAACAATATCATGAGGCTGAAAAAGATTTCATATTTTTCAACCAAAAATCAAAATCTGCGTTTTATTGGTCATAGATGTACAACAAACTTTTAGAGCTACAATCTGAAGTGGTACAGGTAACCACCAAACGCCGAATGCCCAAAATGACGTTGTTTACAACAGCTGTTTTCATGTGACTTTTGTGCTAGGCTTGTTGTACTTACATTTGGTCGTTCATTTATTCTTTGTCAGACCATCTACTCAATCTCAAAAAAATATGACGCCTTGTTTTTAAATTATGAGTACCTACAAAATATTCCAGGCACCTGCATACATCACAAGAAACAATCCCAAAAATGTGACATCTATAAATTTTAAGCGCTCATAAAATATTCCAAACATCTTTTCCATTATGAGGGAAAATTTATGATGCAAACAATACATTTTACAAATTGGATCCCAAATGAATTTATCACTTCATAACGCCGAACGTTCGGTTGACTCCGCGTTCGAAAAAAAATGTAAGTATATAACTATGTAGGTACCACCGAATGATTCAAGGTGAATTTATATCATTCGATGGATTCAGCAAGTGTTCGCTGAATGTGGATATGAAATAGATCCTAATGTACCTCTGACACCATCATAATAAGCATTATGCTTATATAACGAAGGTGTAGTAGGTCAGCAGGTGTTTTCCTGTTCAATATAGACAGATATAAAACATTATTTTTTGTCGTGAAAGATTACAATCTGAAAATAAATCCTAATACCTACATCTAAATATTTTCACGGTCTATTTTAGGAGGATTTTGGATGTAAGATGGTATTAACATATCACGAATGACTGCGCCGACGCACCCAGCAAAGATCTATAATCTCCGTGATAAGGGAGAGACGATAATCCTGGCTGGGTCATATTCTGAGAATGCCCAATGATAGTTGGCCAAAAAGAGCACAGCTCTTTCGTCTGCTAGGGTTTTGACAACCCGGGCGTCCCTCTTTTACAGCGTTCCTATAACAACGAAATCAGAGCTCTGGGAATGTTGTGGGAAGAAGTGACGCAATTGGCACAAAATCGCTCTGAATGGAGGAGGCTGAAATTTGCCCTGAGCTCCCAAGAGGAGCATTTAGTGCGATGATGATCATGATGATAAGTATGTTTGTGTGATGAATTTGGTTTTGGTTGGCGGCAAGAAGATTTGAACTCAAATACCTATTGGATATTCGTCCAATTAAAAAATATTGTTACCAAAATAACACAACACAATGCAGGGGTTATGAGAACTCCACAGTGTAATATTTTTCATAATTTCGATATTACAAACTGATGAGATAACTATTAATAGTCATATTCTTCTTACAATATTTTGCTCATGCAATAATATCTGCTTATTTCATTTTACGGCAATGCACCCGCAATCGAGTGAATTATGATGCAATAATATCAACATTCTAATATTCTTATAACCTTTTGTTACAATAGACTACATCAGAAGACCTTCAAACAAAATATATTATATTTTTCTAGATAGAAAACAACATTTTGTTAACTTATTATCACCTCGCAAACAAAAAAGAAGAGTTTCAGTCAATTTGTTTTTTGCTTCAATTCAGTATTTGCTACATTAATTTTTAAGGATGGAAAAGGAGTTTTTTAAAGACAGTAAATAATAGTTTTGCAATTCACATAATAATATATTTCTATTTAACTGATACAGTTTAAAAAAATAATTTATAATTTAATTATAAATTTTCACATTTCCAATAATCATTTCTTCCATCAAATATTAATATCACAATCCATGTTACATTTGATTAAAGTTATATAATTAAAAAATACATAGTATTTTTATACAGATTTGTTTGCGCTATCAAAAATAAATATGAAATAATCATTATACTGTAGTTTGACATGCATTTTTTATCCTTTGTAGAATGGTTTTTTGCTATTTGTCTTCAGATGGTAAATGCCAGTCCTAAAATAAAAAAAAAAAACATAAAATAATTTATATTTTGTAATATTACCTCAAAAAATGAAAGGCTCAGATGTAATCATTTTAAAGACCAAGGTTTTACAACCAATAGAAGTATGTAAAACGTAAGCCTAGTTGTAAAATAAAAATAATCAAAATACTCACAAAGATTTTGGTTCCGCTCCACCCATATGGAGATTGGATCCAAAGCATAATCCTGTAGTGGCTTGAGTTACTGTACTACATTTGGTTCCCATAAACCCTTTGTGATCCAAAGAATCAGCAAAGAATTTGTAAGCACGGGCATGTGAACAGGGCGATACTGCAAAGCATCCTGGTTGCAACGAACCACCATTTGGATAGAAATCAGAATGTCCAATCTTTAATGAATAAAAAAGAAACAATTAATGTTCAGTAATTCCTGGATCTAGTATCTTATGCAAGTTATTTATGAGTATAAAATGTTTGGTATCTTACGTCAAAAAGAAGTCCCAAAACTCCTGAATCTGTGTGAATAATTTCAACGTAGTTTCCATCATGTCTCGAAATTCCGTTGTAAAAGACCAATGTGCTCCATAATGGATGAGCTGGATCTAACCCTAAAATAATAGAGTGTACGTGAAGCAAGACCTCGATATATTTTTTAAAATGTAGGTTTATAAAGATCCGATAAATATATTTCTTGTCATAGAAATATTTTGGTTATAAGACCCAAATAATTAAACCCTTACCAGTAATGTATGGAAGTTTTCCAGATTTAACATTTCTGCCTGTAAATCCAGCAGCGTGAGCTCCAAGACTGTGTCCAACTACGTGGAAGTTTCTCAATGGTACACCATAGCCCACTAACCAATCAATAACAGAGGCCACGAACTGACCCACACTGGAAACTCTTGCAGATGCAACTGGGTACAAAATTGTAGATCCTCCGTAGCTCCAATCCACAACTATTACGTTGCAATCCATGGCCGCCAGGTAAGCTGAAAATTAAAATGTTGGTACCTTTATTCAAGTTAACGAATATTGGAAGAAGTTTTTGATTAAAATATTAATTTATGTTTATAAACTCTAATTCACCCAAGACACCCTCATAGCAAAACAATATATTTGTATTGTGAAGGTTAAGGAGGTCGTCTGCTGGTGTAATTGAATCCGAGATTTTTCGATTCACAGTCTGAAACTCTATCATCAGGCTACCGACCCCCTAAATCCAATATTTTTGATTTTGATAGACACCTACCGTCTGTTATGATTCCATTAATTTCACTGTCCCAATCATTGATCCATCCATGAATGACGATCTTAACTGGTTTTTTCTTATCCAAACGAGTTTTTGCAAGATCAGCAATATTTCCATTCAAAACAGCATCTGGATTTGTTGGATTTTTTCTGAAATTAAAAACACAACCTTCAAAGTTAACACAATATAGCTCAGTATTTCTGTTCTTGAAAGCAAGATAATGGAAGGCAATATATCAATAATGGCTGTCTTTAGTGTCAAATATATTTTCGAACATTATTTAGTAAATTATAATTTGAACATTTATACTTCTTCCTGTCCGTATTATTAAGGATAGAAGGTAGGTATACCAACCTGGTGTAAACAAAGAGATAAACATCTTTGAATGCGTTAAATCTGGGAGCCGCTTTCATGATTTCCTCTAAATCGGCCAAGTACATGTTTCCATCATTGTCGGGAACGTATGCATATTTATCTCCTTCGTGATATTCTCCAGGATTCGGGAGAATTGTTTTGCCTGGAATGGAAAATATTTACGTTGTTTTATTATATTTTTATTTATATCAAATAAACAAATTAAATAGTAAACAAAAGAAATCAGAGAGAAATAAAACACTAAACATAACTTGAGGTATTGATACAAACAAGTATCTACAAAATATTTACCGTTGGCAAAGACCAAAAACAGACCGACCAGTACAAACAGCTTCATTTTGACAAGAAAACGAGCTCACTGAAACCAATGACTTACATTGAAAAACGACTTATTTATATATGAACTTTTATATAATCAAGTACCTACTTAGATAAACGTATTTTGTGTATTTAATAAACGATAATCCTAGGTATAATAACCTTAAAATAAAAAAAATAAAAATAGCCTATGGTAATCAATGTTGAATCTTTTAATCCTTAAATTCTGGTGTAAAAAAATATACTTGAGGGCAAAAGACGTCATAATTTTTTGGTAATACAATAATTTTGACAATCATTGTCGATTTCGAAATCAGATAATGCCATAATTTGTCGAATTGGTTGAACTTGTACAAAAAATACCAGTTTTAGCAGTGATTAAAAATATCTAAATCTATTAAATCTCCACTATGTCAGGCATACCACAAGGGTGAATATTAAGGTCTTAGAAATATTTTGGTGTCATTATCAACTTACTGTTAAAGCTAAATTTAAACATTTGTTTGAGTATACACATATTTTTTCTTTATAATGTTTCATATTCTCTGCAGAATAAGAATAAGATACCTACGCATAACTAATCTATGAACACCATTAAATGAATTTAGTAATTAGTATTACCCACGTAGATTTCATTTTGGAATACAGTGACTTTTCCTTCTTTACTTTTTTTACATTTCATTGCATCCGAATACCTATGAACGTCTTTTGCTATTATTTCGGATATCGAACAGATAAAGTAACTAGCGGGCTAACTGCAAGTTATAAACGGGCCAACTGCAAGTAATACACGTAGGTACATGCCTCATCTTTTTCATTTGTCGTCGGGAAGAGGTTTTATTTTTTACTTTTCCCACCTAATTTTTTTTTAGTTTTTTGATTTGGGAAGAATTTTTTTTTCACTTTTTTTACACGTAAGTAGGTACTTACCACAATATTTTTCGTGAAGATAAATCTGCTCGTCAATGTTACTAACGTATCGAAACTGGTCGCAGACCTATGTATTAAAAAATAATGAGTGATCATTTTAAATACGTAAAGTACATAATATCATTTTAACTCATGTAATTGCATAGTTTTCTGTTTAGTAATGTAATGTGCTGACCCCGAGTGATGCCGGGTTATAAAAGATGATGAATGAATAAAACAAAAGCATGTTTCAGCTTAAAGGTAAAGAATCTGTTATCTTTTCTATTTATAGAATTGTCAAAATGGATTAAATTCGAGTATAAATAGAAAAAAACAATATTTATGAGAAAAGTTGCGAAATGAATTGTGACATCTCTTCTTCTTCTTCCTGGCGCTGTTCCAAATATTGCTGCTGCAGGCTGTTGGGGTCGGTTCTTCTCGTTCTAAGGTTGTATATTCTTCTGTTCTCTACGTCATCTTAATCCATTTTAATACCATCTGAGTAGACAACAGACCAGATGCATATAATAAACATGTAAGCTGTCCTTTATTTTAAATCTTAAATTCGGCCATTTCATGGTTTGACACCCATCCTGAATGTCTTGATTTTATATTGGCACGGAGAGGTCTTCTTGCATCCATTTTAAGAAATATCTTTTTTTTTTAAATTTCCATAATAATTTATAAAATTGATATCTATTAGGTACCTACCTACTCCGTGAAATTTATTTTTCTCCATAGAGCACCCGGTAAAAACTGGTCTTCTACTCTTTTCCGTAAACTTTTGAGTGTCCTGTAAAAAGCAAAGGCAATTCGAAAAATAAAGAAGTTTTACACATTGAATTCAGCGATAAGGTTTGCCACCCATCCTGAATGTCTCAATAAATTATTAAATATATGTAGGTAATTAGTAATTGCTATAAATTAAATGTTACAAGAATTCAAATTGTCCTTTCCATGCCAGTAAAAAATTGAACATTAAATGTGGTTGCATACCTCATCCTATCCATGATGTTTTATAAAAAAAACCTGCATCTTATAGTACCTACACTCAAAAACTATCTGAAAAGAGTGGAAGACCTAGTTATTTTTGGGGCGTTGTGCAAACTGGTTGTGACAGGTTAACTTCAACTAAGAAATGCTCGGGAACGCCGGATGCTCATTTAGGCATGGATCGTAAATTGTGCTACGCATCGGCCCCAAAGTATTCTGCTTAGCTCTTTAACCGGCCTTCTGCAGTAAGTAACATTTTTATTAACAAATCGTCTCTTTATTTGCCTTAATTAAAATAGGACCCATGTTTTTGACCTTTTTTATAGTCTTCTGCTAATATATAATGTTATCAGGCAATGTATTCATTGGCACGGATCATAAATTGTGCTACGCATCGGCTCCAAAGTATTCTGCTTAGCTCTTTAACCGGCCTTCTGCAGTAAGTAACATTTTTATTAACAAATCGTCTCTTTATTTGGCTTAATTAAAATAGGACCCATGTTTTCGACCTTTTTTATAGTCTTCTGCTAATATCTAATGTTATCAGGCAATGTGTTCACTGGCATGGATCGAAAATTGTGCTACGCATCGGCTCCAAAGTATTCTGCTTAGATCTTTAACCGACCATCTGCAGTAAGAAACATTTTTCAAATAAAGTTTCTCTTAATTAGCTTCATTAATACAAGACACTTGTTTTTGGCCTTTCTTATATTCTTCTGATTATGTATAATGTCATCAGGTAATATGTATATGTTCATTGGCAGGAATCATAATGAGTGCTATACATTGGCTCCAAAGTATTATTATATTATGATATTTAACCGACCTTCTAAAGATCTAAAGTAAGTACCCGTTTTTTAAACAAAGTTTCTCTTTATTTGGCTTTACTTATACAGGATTTATGTTCATGGTCTTTCTAGTAGTCTTCTGCTATCAGGAATGGTTTGCAACTATTTTACACATGTAGGTACTTATGTCATGATACTGAAATTTAACATTTGTATTTGGGATAATTCAAATCTTCATGATCATGAAACAAGGCGTACCAATATCTCATCCATTCCAATTTTTTATTTGACAATCTTTCTACACATGTGATTTCTATTCAGTGCTGGAGAGTGTATTTCTAAGTCCAATGTGTGTTCATTAATTCAAGCTTAAGGCCGAGAATTTTTAGCCATATAAATTCATTATTATCCATAATTTTATTTATTATCTCTTCAACACTCCTATAATTATTTTAATTAATATAGGTTTGACGATAAAAACAAAAGAAATATGTTTTATATAAAAAGATAAAATTTATTTTATTCATATATTTTTAGCCATATAAATTCATTATTATCCATAATTTTATTTATTATCTCTTCAACACTCCTATAATTATTTAAATTAATATAGGTTTGACGATAAAAACAAAAAAAAATATGTTTTATATAAAACGATAAAATTTATTTTATTCATATATTTTTTAACTGATACAGTTAGACAAATCACAATTTATAATAATATTATAAATTAAAATACATAAAAATTAAATCAAAATATAGAAAAACACATATTTTGAAAAAAATTATAAGTAAGTTTAAGGTAATCAAGTCAAATGAAATAAAAATATTTTTGTATATTATTCAGTTCAGGGAGCTTCGTAGTTAAAATTGAATTTTAAAAACGTTGCTATCAACAGTCTTTCTATAACAGTGGCATCGCTTTTTTTATCCTTTGTAGTATGGCTGTTTCCTGTATGTTTTCAGATGATAAATGCCAGATCTGGAATAAAATTCAAAATATTTTCATTTACTATTTTCAATACAATTGATAGATACCTACAAGCTCTGGAAATCCCCATCAATTCAGTTGCGATGCAGGACGTGCTTATCATTGCAAAAAATCAATGGGTAAATGAATAAATTAATCCACTCAACATTGTTTCATCGTTAGTTGATTTTTTTCATTTGGTAGGTATTGTTTTTCATTCATTTAATTATTACTTCCATTAATTTTTGACAAAAACTACTTACTGTGATTTTGGTTCGGCACCACCCATGTGAAGTTTGGATCCCCAGCATATGCCTGTAGTAGCCTGAACAACTGATCCACATTTGGCTGCCATAAATCCTTTGTGATCCAAAGAATCAGCGAAGAATTTGTAAGCGCGGGCGTGTGAACATGGATTAAGCCCAAAGCATCCTGGTTGCAAAAGTCCTCCATTTGGATAAAAGTCAGCATGTCCAACCTTAAACAAAAAAATATTCAAAATGACATTTGAAATGTAAAATTATTTTCTGTCCGCAAAATTAAAAAAAAAAAACTCCAACTGTGTCTACTTACATCATTAAGGATTCCCAACACGCCGGAATCTGTATGGATAATTTCAACATAATCTCCATCGCGACTTGAAATTCCACTGTACAAGAGTACCGTACTCCACAATGGAAGAGCTGGATCCATACCTAAAAATTATTTAACATTAATTATGAAACTAGTGTTTCCATCCACGTTTTGACATAGATGATAAATAATAAAAAGTCTTGTTCTATAATTTAAGAATATTTGGATGAGGTAACTTTTTTTTGGTATTACTATACATGAACAATTCCTATGGTAAACCTATATATTTAGAGTTTCTATGTTTAAATTTTAGAATTTCTTACCCGTTATGTAAGGAATTGTTCCAGATTTGATATTTCTGCCAGCATATCCAGAAGCATGAGCCCCAAGACTATGTCCAACAAGATGAACATTCTTCGTAGGTACACCATAATCTGCCAACCAGTCAATAACATTGGCTACGAATTTACCAACACTGGGAACCCTAGCCGATGCAACTGGATAAAGAATTGTAGATCCACCATAACTCCAATCAACAACTATAACGTTGCAATCCAAAGCTTCCAAAAAAGCTGAAAAAGAAAAGATTTTTTTTATTTTTTTATTTTTTATACAAAGGCCAAAGGCCGATACCAGGTGCCGGCAAACTCCCCTTTCACGACACAAGCTTTTAGTAGCTTACTGTGAAAGGTGTATAAGGTTGTATTTGATCTCACCGTCTTTAATGAGGCCATTAATTTCACTGTCCCAATCGTTGATCCATCCGTGAATGACAATTTTAACTGGTTTGGAAACATTCAAATGTGTGTTTGCTATAGCACCAATATCCCCGTTTAAAATGCCATCACCTTTATCTGGATTTTGTCTAAAAAAAAGGTGAAAAATATAATTATTAATCTCAAATATTTGACATTCAAAAATGAGAAAAGCATCCTTGATGTGAAAATATTAATATTATATTTTTTACCAACCTGGTGTATATATAAAGATAAATATCTCTATCAGCGTCGAATCTGGGAGCCGTTCTCATTGTTTCATGTAAATCAGCCAGATAAAAATTTCCCTCGTTGTCGGGAACATAAGCGTATCTGTCTCCTTCCTGATATTCTCCAAGATTAGGAAGAATCATGCCTGAGGCAAATGCCACCAAAACTCCTAAGACCAGTAACAACTTCATTTTGATGAAAACAAACTACTTTGAAAAATAGAGAAACCAAATTGCTTATATATGAACCATATGAACTCTAAGTAGAGTGGGAGTTTAGATAAGGGTTTTTGTTTGTCTTAAAAAAACGTAAATCCATATTGGTCTAATTAATCAAATTTAAACACAATATTATCTGATCAGATTTACGAATACTGTAATACAAAGTTAATCCCAGAAATTTATTATAGAGTAATTTTTTGATAAGGATATTATTTTAATAATTGTGAAATCACAATATACGTAGGTACGGTGGTAGGTCGACATTTAATCCATTATCAAGAGTTGAGGTGAACAGTGTTGTCAACTGTATTTTGCCTTATTAAATCTTGATATCGCAATTTCTTAGTATCCGGTACGAATTCCACTGTGCAAACTGAATAAAGTTATTGTAGTCCTGAAAAATAAAATCATCAAGTTATTTAGTTAGTGTAGCTAACTCGGTAGACGATATTCCATATAAGAATGCAAATTAATATTGCAAACAAAATATAGACCAAAAAATAACAGTTGCAAATATGCTGATGATGCATATTTTGTTAGGAGCTTTCGACAACAGTTTCAAACTATTTCGTCCTTCATGTCGTGAGTAAAATTCATATTTACATATTAATTTGTAGATACACATGGAGTTCTGCTTGGAATCGTTCTGAAAATCAATTTGTTTTAATTATATCAATAAATATACAAAATATTGTTTTACAGCTTAAGCTGAATAGGTATAATAATTATTTGAGTTCGTTGTTATTGTACTGACCAGAATGAGAGTGCATGTTTGTAAAAATGATTTTCTTAATATTGTACCTAATACTTCTCATTTTGTCGACTGAAACACGGTATGATTCTATCATTTTACATTTGACATCGATTTCAGTGTTTTTGTTCGCCTAATTTACATCAATTTAAATTTGCATTGGA
This sequence comes from Athripsodes cinereus, assembly GCA_947579605.1. NCBI lineage: Eukaryota > Metazoa > Arthropoda > Insecta > Trichoptera > Leptoceridae > Athripsodes > Athripsodes cinereus. The sequence continues at coordinate 24,572,501 of OX388311.1, read as the reverse complement.
ATGACTTTCTTGACTTAGGTATGACTATTTTTTTAGTCTTAACATTACTTATTTATTTATTTGTTTAGTCGTGCTGACGCTTACGTTCAAGTTGACATCATCTGGATTCTGTCATTGCACATTTCATATCTCCGTCACATTCAATGGTTATACTAAAATTGTACTATTTGTTCATTCGAAATAATATTACTACTACTACTACTACTATACCATCACGGCATATTCCACGAGTGGGGTTGCCAGCAGACCAGCTGCATATAAAACATGCAAGCTGTCGAAATAATATCAAGTCTTTAAATCTTCAGTCGTGAACCAAAACAATTATTCTTTCATAGCCATATGTAGGTATGTTTCTTTCACATAGTTGCCGACAAAGATCCCTGATGCCTTCGAGGTCTCATGGGGCTTAATCATTTGATGCTTTCCTTTCTGCTCCAATTCCCTGTCCCATTCCTTTATTCACTTCTCGATTGGAGATGATTGATTACATGCGCTTTGAGCTTTCTTTTTTTAAAGTGTCTGTTTTTCTTTTCGTGCCTACTACAATATGTTATTGTTGCATTATACATATTATACAAAACAATATTTGCAAATTTGCTGGTTTACTTATTGTAATTGATTTGGCTGTGTATTGTTACTTTAGTAATAACTGTTTGGTTCACAAAGGTTCTCCGTAATCTATTCTCTAAGAATTCTGTAGCTTCTTGGAGACATAGTGCATAGACGAGATGAAGAGTATTGAAAAAGTGATCATCCCAGGAATCAGACTAGATCAAAGACCCAGAGACACAATAAAAAGGCGTTGGACTGATCAGATCAAGCAACTCTATCAATCTGTGATTTGGTACACCTGGCTAACAACAGAAGAGAACGATGCAGGGTTGCCCATGAGGGACTATCCAGAAATCCAGAATTGGGGAAATGACTGAAGAAAGACAAAATTGAGAATGAAGTGATATTGAATTTTATTTTTCATGTTCAAGGCGCTCCTAGGCAATGAAGTGAAAAATCTGAATTGAAGCTATTTAATGAAAAAATATCTTCAGATTTAATGTATATACTTAAATAAAAATAAATTTTGGATGTCTTTTACATCACCAGAATCAATAACTATGCAAATCAAGGGAATTAAAAAAATATATTTACAAAATCACGTATTTATTAATTTAATAACTAGAAAGTATACACAATTATAAATCTACTAACAAAATCATAATAGATTGAAATTAAAAAGACAACAAACAACTTTTTTGTTTTTACATCTTTATTATAGTGTTTAAATCAAATTGAAACAAAAATTAATCAGCACTTAATTTCTATGACTGCATCATAATACGGTGTTATTTATTTGATACATTTCATCCTCTGTAGTATGGCTGCTTTTTGTTTGTCTTCAGATAATAAATGCCAGTCCTGAAATAAAAAGAAAATGTTATTAATAAGTAGTTCATTAATTTAACCATGTTTCGAGAGTGCAAGTGTTTATATTTTGAGAAAATTTACAAAGTTTGCTCTTTGTCGAAATTAAACTAATGAAAACCTCTCAAACGAATGTTATATCGATGTTATTTTTACAATTAACAAATGAGGTAATATATATGTAAATATAACATGTGAAACTACCATATAAGGCTTAGAAAAGACAACGTCACCTCATTTGGTAACGGGGCACTACCAAAGAGGTTACATTGTCTTTTCAAGCACGAGCACTGCTCAATTTTGAGGGTCAAATATGTAATAAATGTGTTTTTTTTAGTAATAAGGTGTGTTTGTAATATTATTAAATTGAAAATTTTATTTTAATAAAAATATTTGAATTTGAATTCATGTGTTAAATTTACACTCTCAAACGAAGTTCATTCGCTCTTATGCAATGCGTTTTGTACACTTGATTTCTTCGATTTTGCATAGGGTCTATTTCATCTAATTGAATTTGCAGTTTTTAATAAATTTTAGCTAATTGTATAAGTAAATTTCATGTGGTTTTATAGAATTGATCTTTTTTTAGGAAAATGGCCCATATGTCTATAATTCGTAAATCTAAATTTCCTACGGGTGTTTTAAATAATTTTAAATTAAAGGATCGCATAAAAATTGTTTACTTAGATTTTGGTTGAGCACCACCCATATGAAGTTTGGATCCCCAGCATAGTCCTGTTGTGGCTTGAAGAACTGATCCACATTTAGTTGCCACAAATCTTTTGTGATCCAAGGAATCAGCAAAATATTTGTAAGAACGATCATGAGAACATGCGTTTAATCCAAAACATCCTGGTTGTAATGACCCACCGTTTGGATAAAAGTCAGCATGTCCAACCTTTAAAAATAATGATCATGATATGACATGACATGATAATTTATTTGCGTTGAAATTTTATTATATTTATACAAATATGGTACGTAACTTACATCATTTAAGATTCCAGAAATCCCTGAATCAGTATGAATAATTTCAACATAGTCTCCGTCGCGGCTTTTTACGCCTTTATATAAGAATGAAGGTATTGTATTCCATAGTAGGAGGGATGGATCCATACCTAAAAACGAATCAGAAAAAATAACGCTTCCAATACAGTCAGTTGTGGAACTAACAGCTGGTATGATTAGTTATGACAATAGTTATGACGTTCCTATGACAACGATATCAGAGCGCAAGGAATGTCGTGGAAAGAGGTGACGCAATTGGCGCAGAGACGCTCTGAATGGAGGAGGCTGGTTTCTGCCCTGTGCGTTGAGGTCGATGATGACGATGAATATATATATTTTAAGTTATGAAAATGTTTAGAGTTGAGAATTATTCACCTGTTATATAAGGTAATCTTCCAGTTTTGACATTTCTTCCAGCGTACCCGGCAACATGAGCTCCAAGATCGTGTCCGGCAATGTGAAAGTTCTTAATATTTACACCATAATCTACCAACCAATCGACAACTTTGGCTACAAACTTTCCAACACTGGAAACTCTTGATGATGCAGCTGGATATAAAATTGTAGATCCACCGTAACTCCAATCCACTACAATAACGTTGCAATCCATAGCATTCAGAAAAGCTAAAATTATTAAAATGGTAAGTATCTTGCTTCAAACATGATTGACAATATTTTGGTTAATTAGAAGAAAACGCACCTTTGCGATAAACCTGCCTCCTGTTTAATGATTGTATTTAATAAGAACATATTTTTTTGTAAAAAAAAATGTAATCATAAATCTTTGGTAACAAGGTGTACCTAGTAACATAGGCTACCCTTGATGTCATTACTTTGTGAGGTATAACATATACCTACATTTCTGTTTAGGGAATAACTCAATACTGCAAAACTGACTCATGCCCCTTTACCTTATCACCACAGAAATATAGTAAAGAATCAATAAATAATTTAAAATGAGTCACATTTTTCACTCACCGTCTTTTATAAGGTAATTGATTTCACTGTTCCAATCCTGTAACCATCCGTGAATGATGATTTTAATTGTGTTGGAGGTATTCAAATGCGTATTTGCGAGTTCGTCAATATTTCCATTCAAAACAACATCTGGATTTATGGGATTTAGTCTAAAAATGAATTAACGCAATTATTGATACCTCACAATTTCTTTCCAATATTATGTGCTGGTCTATAATGTGACATTAAAATCTAAAATTACTCACCTTGTATAAACATACAGTTTAACGTGTCTGAATGCATCAAAGAAGAGAGCTGCTTTCAATAAATCCTTTGAATCAGCTAGATTCACGTTTCCTTCATTATCGGGAACATAATGATTCCTACCTCCTTCTCTTGGGACAATGGTGTTACCTGAAATGAAAGTAAATTACTTACATATAAAAATATGATATTTGGCGCTGAGGAATAAACCCTTTTTTCTGGAACTAGTGGTGATCTCTCCAGAACAAATCAGAGGTCGGTTTATTCTATGTTATCAGATTTTTAATCTCAACTAATCCACGAAAGACACAGATGATCGATACATTTCTTGAGAAATAGGACCCCCTAGACAAACCGTACTTGGCGATCGACTACAAACGAATTTTCGACTATATAACCGCAACAATAACGCATAATTACACGGTACATGTAGGTAGGTTGTAGAAAAGTTCACCAGTAGTCAATCGCTAAGTACGGTTTGTCTACGGCAACTGAGATGAAGAGTTCGTTGGTGTACAATTTTCTTTGCATTCGTTAATCTATGGGATGAAATTTTATCCACACAACACTTTTCTTTTTCAAATATATCTTAACAAATATATATTTACCGGAAGCACAGACTATAAAAAAACCTATGAGTAGAAACAACTTCATCTTGACTCGAAAACTAATTAAAATAGGTAATTTGTAAATCGAATTGCTTATATAGGCATCTGATGAACAGGTCCCATAGATAAAAAATCATTTCTGCGTATCTAGAAAAATGCAATCAAAATTTCCCTAACTAATTTTCCTTGATCACATTTTTATCTAATTTCTATACAACATTGTATCCGGTTCCAGTCTTATCACTTTATTTTTTTGTGATATTTTTGATTAAATAAATATCATTGAAAACAAAATCGATATAAGAGTAGCTAAGATTAAAACACTCTACTTTACGTAGGTACATAATATACAAAATATTTTTCAATTTTTATGTGAGATAAAAAGACTGTTGGGTATACAGAAAATCAGAATCTTGGCTGTTAAGCATATCGATAGGATTTTGATGCATCTATTTTAAGAACTTATGCTGTTTCATATGATTTCAACTTTTGATACTTCTTTATGTAATTACACAATAAATTAAATTGTTGTGACATTAGTATCTTTTGTTTTTGTTTTGCGAAATTCACACAAAACGAGTGGCATCTATAAGACATTTAGACAGCCATTGCATTTTTTTTTTATCTCTTCACCTACCTACTCGTATTGTGACAATAATTGTATTATATCTACTACTACTACTACTATACCATCACGGCATATCCCACAAGTGGGGTAGCCAGCAGACCAGCTGCATTATATCTATTATATTATAATATATTCAATTGTATTATATTTTTATAATTCATGTTTCAACGTGTTTAATGTTTTAACAAGTTTGTCAATTTTTATAGTTAAGTTGTTGATGATAAATTTCTGTACTGGCTTTTACTAAATGGTAGACTTTTATACTTTACAATGATAACTGATATTTTCTGAAGAATGTAGCATGTTACTGTTTCTAAATGTGTCAGTTTTCATGTCACAAGTATGTGAAAGATATGTAAATTATCCGATAAAATCTTTTCCTATGTCAAAGTGTTTTCTATTATTATTTTTTTGCAATAGAAATACAAAAAAACTGCACATTAGATATTATTCTTCAATTAATCGATTCTGTATAAAATGGAATAGTTACTGTATTGAAGCCGATATCTTCAAAAATTTGTAGTACACTGTAAGGAAATATGCTATGAGCTAGTTTCTTCGGGGGTTCCGTAAAAAAATCCTCTGTAGCTTTTATTATCATGGTTTTGTTTTTATTGCCTTTTATTTATGTTGATTTTGTTTGTTTCAAGTATATTTTTTAATTTTATTGTACTGTAAAGGCTGTTTTAGCTATTATGTCAATAAATAAATACAAAAAATTAAGAATGGTCTAGAAAAAGCTGTCACTTTCGGAAATAGGCATTGTAAAGAGGAAGAAGGATTCAATAAAAGACACAAGTTTTTTATTATTATTCTTTAACTGATACAGTTAAACAATAATATTAAAATATAATTTCACATAAATATTTGAAATAGGTCAATTTCAACTTTATCACAAATACCTAATTACTTAAACAATCATGCAACAATGAACTCATCGAAGAGATAATTTTCTTCTTTGTCACTCTATGACAATTATCGAGTTAAAAAAATAAAGATCTTGTTACAATAAAAAATACAGATAAGATTATCACACATTTTGTATCATACATATTTTAATTCCATACTCGTTTTCAAAAGTAATTCACTCGTTAAAAAAAACAATCACATCAATACATTTTGTTGCATTTCACCCTTTGTGGAATGGTTTTCTTTTGTTTGTCTTCAGATAGTAAATCCCATTCCTGAAACAAAAAAATAATGTTTTATTATTAAAAAAATAAAAGACGAGACTACTTGTGTTTGAACATGAAACAGTACAGATAGGTTGAACAATGGACATTTGAGGAATCTCCACTTTCGCAAAAAAAATGTTAGACCTTATTTACTCTGGATCTAATTATCCACTTTTTCAATGTTTTGGCTCAAGAACCCCGTACACACATACAACTTTATGAATTTATTAGTATTGCAAGTTTCTTGATCAAAATAAATAAGTTTTCAAATTTGAAAACACAAAACAGAATTTTCTTTTCCAAACTAATTGAGGGTACGCATCGATTGGGGAATCAAAAATATCTTACGTATTCTTGGGATCAGCACTGCCCATATGAAGATTGGATCCCCAACAGAGTCCACCACTTGTTGCTTGAGTTACTGTACTACATCTGGTTGCCATAAATCCTTGATGATCTAAAGAATCAGCAAAGAATTCATAGGCTCGAGAGTGTGAACATGAAATTAAAACGCAACCTGGTTGTAACCAGCCACTGTTTGGATAAAAGTCAGCGTGTCCAATCTAGAAAAAAAATACATATTCCAGATATTCAACCATTTAAATGGATTTTTCCGCTTGTTCCACATGATTATTAATTCATTTTGGAATCAAGATCGGTTACAATTTCCAGTAAAATCTCCGGAAAAGAATTGATTTCCCACCCTTTATAGATAGTTTTCGATTGTCTCAAAAAAAGGCAAGTATTCGTGAAGTAACTCATAGTCAACACCTAGCAACACCACCATCCTGCAAAAAATGGCAGGAATACGTTTTATTCACGCTGTTGGTCTGCTGGTTCTACCACTTGGGGAACGTTGTAATAGAATGAACGAATGATTAATTTTTATAGAGTATTTTCAATTAAGATGGATAGAAATTAAGACAGATAAAAAGTATGACATATTTTAACTTACGTTGTTCCAGATTCCTAAAGTGGAAACTTCGGTATGAATAATTTCAACGTAATTACCATCGTTTTTGTAAATTCCACTATAAAATAATACTGTACTCCATAGTGGTGAGGCAGGATCCATTCCTGAAATAAAAAAATAAATTAATCATTGTTCACATTACATAAAGAGGATAAATGAGTTTTTTTTGTCTAATAGTTGAGATGTCTTTTCAAATCCAAGAAGATTTAGGTATTCAATTTATAGGATTTTGTAGGCAAATTTAGTATTTTTTTTTGGGTTTTTCGCACATATCTTTGCCGAGATATTTTGTCAAGAAAACTACTATCTATCTATCTATATATTCCCTCACGCCGTATCCCAAGTGGGGTAGGCAGAGAGAACGGAACGCCAATTAGATATGTCCTTACATACTTCTTTCGCCTCCTCCACAGTCATACAATTTCTCATGGACGCACGTCGATTTCTCTTACTCAAAACACGGCCGTCCTTGAGAATTTGATCTACATGTTCAAGCCATGTAGTTCTCGGACGCCCGCGCTTCCTCACACCCCTCCTTTCAGCCAAGTATATCCTCTTTGTCATTCTTTCCTCCACCATTCGTTCCACATGACCAAACCATCTCAATTTATTCACACGCATTCTATCTACAACACTCCTTTTGCATCCACTCATTCTTCTAATATCATTAAAAACTACTACTCAAGAGACATTTTGTTTACCTAAGTAGACAAACTTAGTAAAGTAAGAATCAGAAAAGGTTTTCAAAATGCTTTTCTTAGAAAGGTAAGACTAGGTAGAGTGAACTAGATAAACGTCAAATCATTAATCGGAAGTTTCGAAAGTTATACCCAAAGATCAAATAAGTAGGTAGATACGACAAGGCTATTGGATTCTTTTGTTCTATAGTGAGGCAAATTTCTGTCCCCTTATCCCCTTAACAGATCAATGAGAAGTTAGCTACAGTACGTCGTTTGCTAAATATTGTCTGACAAGTTAGGGCGGCGTGTTATGTTTTGTTTATATCGACGTGTTTTCGTATTTATTTTAAAGTGAAAGTGTTATTTTCATAAACAGTTTTTTTGTACACGATTTCAAGAATGAAAACCTGTTCATTTCCGTTCTGCAAAAGAGTTTATTTGTAGAATAAATCGGAAGTATCCTTCCACTTGTAAGTATGAAACATTTTTGTGTTTATCCGTCTTATTTATTATATTTTAGTAATATAATCAATTATAAATAATAAATATACAATAGCTTTAACGTTATGTGTATATTTCATAACAATATCACTCGATTTTAGGAGTAAAAGCTTATTTTTAATATGTGTTTTGACGTTTCTAACTTTTGTCATAATGTCATAGGCATGGAAATTGAGCGTCGATGTTTAACATCGATACATATATTTGTTGAGAATATTTTTGTATAGATATAACTTAGTTATTAAGAAATTGAATTCTATTTTATTTTTTATTTTGTTTCAGATCCTGATTCTTGCCCCCGATTTTGAATTAGCACACCTTGCATTTGATTGATACTCAAATATGATATCGATGCCTCAAACCGCTGACTGCTCATTTAATTAAATCTCATGTATGTTTGGCGAATAAGATCAATGTTGTAGAAATTTGTAATACATATTTTAATATCAGAATAATATTTAACGTATTAATTTATCAAACTTGTTTTATTTATCACTATTCCCTAACAGCAAAATTCCAAAACAAAATTTTATTTCTTTTTAATTAATATGGACAGATTATCATTGTTTTAATATCTAGTAGCAGATCTATTGTAACACATATCAAAAAAGCTTTCACGTGAATCTTGTAAACAATTCATTTCCTAATGATTTTACTAAATTGACGTTGGTTTTGCATGAAGTATTATATTTTTTCTTACTATACAAAGTTTTAATGAAGCATAATATGTCAAACAGATCAAATATGAACAACTTAAGCAGGGAGTACTGAATACCTATACAATATATCCCAACTCTCATTTTATTGCATTATTTCGTGTATGCCTACCCTGCCAGACATATGGTGCAAGTATTAAAAATAAAGTAGGTTAATAGGTAAGAAAAGATTATTATATGACGAAATATTGTTATATGAAAACATTGCAAGTAGGATAGGGTCTTCGACTATGTTAAAAACATCGATGATTATAAATTGTATTGACATCACTATGTAGCTAACTTCAATTCTTGGAATTCTCAATAAGAATGGAATGGGATTTTGGGCTCATGTCATCTCTTTATTATTACTTACTCTATGGTTATACCTTTATCTGCTGTAATTAGTATGCCTTAAAAGCTTCTTTTTATTTAAGATAAATGTGACTTGGATTTCGATAAAAGTGACAATAAATAATTAAGATCAATTATTGATCTAACACAGTGGTTTCCAAAGTTAACTGGGCTCCGACCCATCTTGGAAAAATTTCCTATCTTGGGACCCGTCTGTTAGCTTTTTTTCTCCAAACATTGCTCCAACAACATTTTTTTTATTTATGTCTTATACGGTGGCGAATCATCCATTAGGGCCCACTCAATATTCGCTCACGACTCACTAGTGGGTTGCGACCCATTGTTTGGGCAGTACTGATCTAATATATTTGGATGTGCGACATCTACTGATCATGAAAGAAACTATATGATATAAAAAAAAATATGGTTGGATACACGGATGATGTGCTTAATTTTAATTTTCTACACAACATAAAAATGAAAAAGTCACCTGTTATGTAAGGAATTCTTCCAGATTTAACATTTCTGCCTGCATATCCACAGGCATGAGCTCCAAGACTGTGTCCAACAAGGTGGAAATTATTTATAGGTACACCAAAACCTACCAACCAATCAACAACAGAGGCCACGAACTGACCCACACTGGAAACTCTTGCTGAAGCAACTGGATACAGAATTGTAGAACCTCCATAACTCCAATCAACAAAGATCACATTGACATCCAAGGCTTCCAAAAATGCTGTAAGAATTTTTTTTAATTTTAGAAAGATATATCTGGGTTTTGTTATAAACCCAAATACAACCTTATACTCCTTTCACAGTAAGTTAAAAGCTTGTGTCGTGAAAGGCGAGTTTGCCGGCATCTGGGATCGAACCACGGACCCCTTGTTCACGAGGCCGAGACTCTACCTCCAGGCTACCGACGAACTTTTCAGTAATGAACTATTTGAAACGAATATTTTAGAATAGAAAAATGGAATCCAAATCGTTTTGAAATGTGAGCATGGTTTTAAAATGTTTAAAATGTTGGTAATTAGACATACCTTCGGTAATAATTCCATTAATTGCACTATCCCAATCGCTGATCCATCCGTGAACGACAATTTTAACTGGCTTAGAAACATCCAAATGACTGCTTGCAAGTTCATCTATGTTGCCATTCTTTATAACATCTGGATTTGTTGGATTTTTTCTAAAATGAAAAACACAACTTTCAAAGTTAATACAATATAGATAAGTACTTCTGTTTCCAATTTTTTTTTTTTAGATATTCGGTTTTTTTTTCAATACCAATGCACCCAATGCGACAATGTACCATACCTACAAATAATGTTATGGGCTTCCAGATTCTAGAGCTGTTGTCTAGGGCTGCAAATGACCTCTTTATAAACATCTTAAGAGGTAATCACTCTGGATGGAAATGGTACTTTTGAGATATGTAAATAGAATCGATTTAAAATTTTATTTGGATTTATTTCCAGAAATATTTAACATAAGTACTACAAAAATCTATTAACAAACCTTGTGTAAACATAAAGATTTATATCTTTGAACGCGTCAAATTTAGGAGCTGCATTCATTATTTCCTCCAAATCAGCCAAATACAAGTTTCCTTCATTGTCAGGAACATAAGCATATCTGTCTCCTTCACGATATTCTCCAGGTTTTGGAATTAGTGTCTTACCTAGAAGTTTATAAATTATTTTCTCAGTGGTCAAGGAAAAAAACATATTCTTTTAAACTTTAATTAGAAGAAAATTTTCATATTTCGCAGGACAGACAAGATAGAAAAATAGACTGAAGAATATTTTAACCAATACATTTCTCTCCTTTCCTTTCTCCTTTCACGACACAAGCTTTTAGCTTACTGTGAAAGGTGTATAAGGTTGTATTTGGGTTTATAACAAAACCCAGATATATCTTTTTAAAAAAAAAATTTCATGAACTCGTGATTCTACAAATTTCATCGAATCAGCTTAGTCTGTATTCTATTAGAACAAGATACAAACAATACATTTTTCCTGCTAGAACTCGTAATCGAACCTGAGAACTGGCTTACGCTAGATCAAGATCTAAGACCATGAAAATATGTGAAAAGTGAAGAAAAATGATATGAATTGACATATTTACCTGAAGCCAATGCAACTAAGAGTCCTACCAATAGGAGTGACTTCATTTTGACTTAAAATCGAACTACGCTTAATACGATAATTATTAAGAAATCACGTCATATTTATAGGAAAATTAAGAACTATTTATAAGTAGATGCATTGATAACATTATTTTTACGTATTAATCAAATTGATTACTGAAATGGAAAGTAATCGATCAATATAACAATAGTATATCTTAATCAATGTAAATTGATTATACCATTTTAGTATTTGTATTGTGCTACATATTAAATTGATAATATTTTTACATGACAATATTTAAAATCACACCATTGTTTTTTATAAAAAAGTTTGAATGAGGGTTGTCTTATTTACTGCGTGCATTACCATTACACTGCTCTTCTAGGATTAATTGCAATCGCACATTTTTTTACACAGAACAATCGAGAACAAATGATCATCCAGATTTACTCATCAATAGAGCTCGTTCAGTTGGAGTAGGTATAAATTGCCCTCGAGATCACGGCCACTCAGTCCGGAAGGAAATTGTTCTAGTAGTGACACCGGTTGTAGAAGGCTAATATCATACACGAAACACCATTATTTTATCACAAGAATCAATTTTTTTAGGAAAAGATATGTTGTTTTGGTATTCCTTTGTCTCTTCCAAATTCTCATGGTATAGACTAATATATTTGTCAGAGATATAATGTCACGAAGAGTCCAATTAAGAGGACCAACATCAGTTTGACTTGATTAAGAACTAAATAGGCTAATAAAAAATCTGTTTATGTTATGAATTTTTTGACACAATTGGATGTCGGGAACTGGATTTTTCTCTTTCACAATACACCGTTCCTATGACAACGATATCAGAGCGCAAGGAATGTCGTGGGAAGAGGTGACGCAATTGGCACAGAGACGCTCTGAATGGAGGAGGCTGGTTTCTGCCCTGTGCTCCCGAGAGGAGCGTTGAGGGCGATGATGATGATGATGAGAAGTGTAGATTTGTAGATGTCAAACATATTTTGAACTACTCCAGATTAATCATTCATAGTCAACCTATTTGAATAGGTATATGATACACATACAACATACCTAACTAGTTAATACCTATTCAGATAGGTTGACTATGGATGAGTGTGATCAATTGGAATTATTAATTATCTGGAGAAGTTTAAAATATGTTTGAAAAAATCTGTTATTTATATAGATACCTTTTGACCTGTTGATTCATTTTATGGTCAGATAAAAACGTTTTTAAGCAAACCAATCGTTAGGATTATTGCATTAATGTATTCAATAATAAATTACATCTTGTTTTTCTGTAAATGAGAAAATCATTGCGTTATGTGAGATAAGCCGCAGAGATTTTTTTATGAAATTATCATTCTTCCATTGAATTCTTTGGGAATGTCAGTTTATCTTATAAAATCACGCGATGCTTTTTTGCATTTATGGAAAGAGCGCCATTGTTAATCTTTATGATAATTAAGATGATGACGAATGATATTGGTAAGATTATACAATCCTTCGACCGTCGTCTCAAGGGTGCCAGTGAAAAAGGTGACATATGTTTTAATTCTATAATTTATGATTCTATAAGTAATATTTATCTGGCGTCGCAATGCAATAGATCATGTTCCAAGTCACAGTATTTGCAACATGAAAAGTTCTGTCAATGAAAGTGACTAATATTAATATTAGGTACCTACATATATAAGAATTTTAATTGCATCAAACATCTTAGTATTATCACCCCTTCTCTGGGGAAAGTACTTTAGGGAAAGATTAATTTCTTAATTAGATTAACTATTAGAGATACCTATTCGGTAACTATTTAATCCAGATAAATTGTTCTGATAATAATTGCAATTATCAATCCACTAATACGCCTGAATTATCTATACATTTTTCTTAATCTTAAGATATTTTTCATAAAGCAAATGATAGCACTTATTTTTTATAATGAATAATTACTTCAATATGGATAATAAATTGAATCAGTTCATAATAAAATAATTTATTTAAAATAAATAATTAAATCAGTTTTGTAGGATAATGTAATTTGTTTATTACAGATAATAAAATAAAGTGGCTGCCTTTGATTAACTTTTTCTAATAATAACATAATGAAGATTATTTTCTCTGAAATACCTACATAAATATTAATATTTTTATACAGAATTGTATTTTACATACTTTTAGTTTGTGAAAATAACTAGCATTACAACTTTTTCTTACTGTACTTTTAATAAGCTTCTCTCGTAGCTTTATATTTTTTGGAGTAATTGTAGTAGGTTTGTTAATTTTTAAGACAGATAAAAAGGCGCTTTATCGGTAGTCTTCAAGTAAAAAATTCCAAGTCTGAAAATATAAAAAATCATATCATTACCAAGTGTATTTTTTGGCCAATATTTAAAAATTGTATTATCATATTACCAGGTTTAAAAAAACTTAGTTGATTGGAAGATGTTGCAATCTAGAAAACGAACTATTTTTCCGTGCAATAAATTGCATAACTTATAATTTAATGTCACTCTGATTGATTGATTGGAGTGATTGATGTAAAAACTAATGTATAGTATGTAAATAAATAAAATATGTAAAGACAATGCTGCAAATTCCAGCATAAATTTGGTTAACTAAAACATTTTAAAACACATTCACTTTGTGCAATCCGAATAGTTGTCAAAGTCACAATAATCTGGGTTCGATTCTCTGCCAATGCAAAATGACAATGAATTTTTTTTTTAAATATTCCTGGTCTTGGTTGATACATGTATATAGTTTTAGATGCATAAATATATCGTCGCGATACTACTCATAACACAAGATTCATATCTTAGTTTGGATCTAGCTCGATCAGTGTGATTTGTCGATTTGTCCAAAAATATTTGGTAAAAATATATCAGTGTAAAAATTTCATTATGAGTTGGGTTTGTGTTTTGCAATTTAATCGTTACCGATTTTATAATAACAGGTACTAACATTAACCCAATATCCGCTGTAAGAAAATCAAGATATAATAAACTTACATTTTTAGCGACTAGCTTGATAATACAATTTGAATTTTGAAGTGTGTCAATTTTTTTTCAAAATATATACATAATGTAACTTACTTCGGTTTCGATGTCTGTAATCCACCCATGTTGAGTTTAGTAGTACTAAAACACAGGCCTAATTCTGCTTCAAAAACATTATTACAACGAACAGCTGTAAACCTGTCATTGACAATAGAACTTGCATAATAGAAGTAAGATCTCTGATGAGGACAAAGTAAGTCAAAGTTGCAACCAGGTTGGATAGTGCCGCCATTAGGATAGAAATCATTGTGCCCAACAGGGTCTTTCAAACCCGTAACTCCAGCGTTACTGTGAATTATTTCAACGTAATTAGCATCTGTCTTTCGAATCCTCGCAGATAGAGGCCCCCAAAATGGACCCGCTGGGTCAAAACCTAAAAAAATAAATTTAAAAGTCAAAAACGTAGATAAAACGATCAGCATAAAAAATATGAAATTTGGAAGTCTGTAGATGGTATATCTTAGACCAGCGATGCACAAACGGCGGCCCGCGGGTCGCATGCGGCCCTCGGTCGGTATATCTGCGGCCCGCCAGCGAATTATAGAATATAAAAAAAAATTGTCAATACCAGTAATAATCGGATATTCGGTAAAAGTACCGGATACTTAATAATTCGAGTAAATATTCTTTAACAAAACTGAGGAGTTTTTGAAATATTTCAAATTCCTATACCATTTTGAAAACTCAAACACAGGTACTGCGAGAAAATATTCTTTAAGAAAACCGAGGTGTTTTTGAAATATTTCAAATTCCTATACAGTAGTACTATACCATTTTGAAAATTCAGTGACGGGGGGGGGGAGGGGGGTAGAAATTTTAATGTGTGTGCATATCTGGAAATTTGAATTTTTAGTGTTAATTTTCTTAAAGTGGCTCGTCCTTAGCTCATAATTTTCCCGAGTGGCCCCTGTTCCCTATAAGTCTGTGCATCCTTGTCTTAGACCATCAAAATTATTTACTTTGTACTGGTTGTATATATTTATTATTATGTACGAAGGTGCGATTAAATTGCATCGTCTATTTCACTCATTTTCAAATAATCTTCAAAATATTTCACTAATAGGCACCATTTTCCGCTTGTGTCGTAATTTCTAGTAAAAACGAATATTAAAAACCTGTTAGTGTTGGAAGTTTTCCACTCTTCAAATTTCTCGCTGCAATTCCAGAAACGTGAGCGCCAAGACTGTGCCCCAAGAAATGGAAATTGTTAATGTTTGATCCTTGTGCCACGATCCAATCTACAAACTGTGCGACATGTTTTCCAACAAGAGGAACATTGTTTATGGCTTTTGTGTAAAATACGTATGCTCCTTTGGACCAATCTACACAAATAACATTAACATCCACCATCTTTAGGAATGCTAAAAAATTATAAATATTATAAGTAATATAAAGTATTATAAATTCAGTCATATTAAATTCTAAGATTAATTTTTAAATATGACTCATTTTTGAAAATATATTGTACCAACCATCTCTGCCATCTATATTGAGTTTACTAGTGCAATCAGAGTTCCATCCGTGTATGATGACCTTAATCGGTAGTAATTTGTTAAAGTTTGATGTTGCTAATGTTGATAAATTTCCATTGGTAATTAATTGTGGTACAAGTGGATTAGATCTAAAAAGAAAGATCTTTTATTAGGTAAATTAAGCCAGAATTTGATATCTGATAATAATATGGTCAAATATTTTCAATTATTACGAACGAAAATGAATTAAAAATTAAAATATTAATGAATTAAATAAAAAGAACGGTGTAAAAATATGAAACTTGTGATGAAAAATAATTAGGCGGTGCTCGGTCCATAGTAATTTTATACCTGTAGAAAAAATACCCCCTGGATATGCATAGTTATTATTATTTATAAGATTATGGCAACCCGTCCCTTGTGGGACGATTTGTGCCAAGAACAATATTTTTAGAAGATGTCACATAATATCAAGGCACTAATTTATAAGATAATAAAATTTCTTTTGGCGGATTTTAACATCTTGAGATATACAGAGAGGGCATCAGTGTGCAAGAGGCAAGACATATTGATCGGATACTGGACTTCAGTTATCTCATAATACAAGTCATAAGAGTCTCTTATTGGGCAACCGAGGAAGACATGGTCCAGAGATTCCACATCGAGCTCGCACTCGCAAAAAGGGGATATGCATAGTTACATACTACAAAAAAAAAAAAAATTCAATGTAATTTTTTTTTTGTGGTGGTTTCAATCATTCATTATTATACAATCACCAATGTTGTGAAATGAGATGATAGCTTTTTAGTTCAAAATGTTCAACAAAGGAGGATAGAAATTATTTTAATATGGTTATTTTTTTTTAATTCTTATTTTTATTGATTTATAAATTAATAATTATTATAAAATATTTTTTTTATATGTTTCATATGACAATAATTCAATTATATTCATACTACGAACCTTGTATAGAGTTTGAAAATCACATCAGTTTGAACTACGAATGGATTGTCGTCTTCTGTATTGTTACTCAGTAACAAAGAACTTTCATTAGCGAAATAAAAATCATATATGGCTTGCTTTTCATCAAATGCTGCCTGAGCTAGAATAGAAAAAATAAAATAATCAAGATACTCGGGTTAGATTACGTAACAAATAATGGCCAAGTATTTTTTTTACTTTTATTACTCTTTATATCTTTGATCCAATGTGTATACTGACGAGGTCATATTTTTTCATAACATTGCAAAAAAGTTGCATAAGTCAAAAAGATCACAAAATGAGAGCCGGTGCAGACTCATTGTAAGTGGCAAGAAGACTTGTCCCGAATGTGAGAATGTGTGCCAGTAAAGGTTTGAATTATACAATTTTTTCATATTATGACATCGCCGATAAAAATGACTCATCTTGATAGTTAACAACGGGTAAAGGAACTATTATCATAGACCAAAACTAGAGACCATATAGATATTTATAGATTTTTTTTGAAGGGCAATGTCTACCACATACATCGTTCCATTGCTAGAGGTGTTTATTTCACATACACCGACAAAGCAATAGACGGCTTTTCCACCAGTTGCCGTGTTCAAGTTTTTTTCGATACACAAAATGACACCGACTGCGTGAGCGTATAGTAAACCTGTCGGAAGAGGACGATGTAAGAGATCATCGAGGAGAATATTCCAGGACAACGGGCCAACGACAGAACCCTGCGTGCATTCCATTGTCATATATTTTTCTTGATGTTTGCGTCCATCAGTCATAAAAACCTGATCTATACCTATATTAAACATGAATTTCCCTACCCTAGATATTTTAAAAAGTTGTTTTTTTACATTTAAATTTTTTTTTTTTTTAAGAAAATTAGAAAAAAGATATATGAAAAAATAAAAGAAAAGTTCAGTTAAATATTTGTGTATCCTTACCGTTTACACACGAAACACTACTGGTCACCAAAAATAACAGAGTCATAAAACGGAAAAGCATTTTAAAATTCTCTGAAAATTCCGATAGTAAACTGCAATACTGCTAAACTAATTAACTAAAAATTACACACGGCAAAATGTCATTTATATGATGAATTTTGATATCATTTTATTTGAACATAATAAAAAGTATAAACCCATCTTTGTTCACTTTATTATTCTTGTACAAACATGTTGAGATTACTTATAACAATTACATACTTAAATAATATCATGTGCAAAACTATGCCTCAATAAACTTCGTTATTGATAAAGAGATTTCAGTGTGAATATAGCTTCAAGAGTGTCACTTGAAAAGATAATTGATAAGTAAATTTATTTTATTTGAATTAAGAGGTCAATATGCAATTGATGTGATTGAATTAAGAGGTCAAGGTCATAATGAAGCTTATTTTTACATTATGCAATGCTAAAAGAGATTGGATTCTGATAGGAAATGTGCATCACATTTATTTCCTTTATATTTTAACAATATCATTATTAGATAAAATAGGGCAATTGAAAAACACGTGGTTCATTGTTTCTTTCTCATTCCCACACTCGCAAAGGGAGTTACTAATTACGCCAATACACTCAATTTATTTATTGACTTCAACTTAACAAATGTCAACATTCAAATTTCTTCAGTAAATAAACCAATCAAGGTCCCGCAAACTACCAAAGCACTTGACGAACACGTTGCTAGCAAACAGTAAAATTTACACTTTACCTTAAAAATCAAAAACAAGAAACAAGAAAAAAAAATAAAGATATTATTATTATATTTTATATTATAATAAATATCTTTTAATTTTCTACCTCCCTAACAGAAGTATCTCGTGTACCGTATCTTGTATCTACCGTACCTAACGTATCTTGAGTACTCCTTCCCTATGGAAGGAGTACTCAAAAATCTCAAACATAGGTATATTTAAATAATATGTCTTTTAGGTCTTATTTTTTAATCCATGATGCAGTAAATAATTTTATACAATAATATCATTCTATTATCAATTCTTATCTACACGGTTAGAACCATATACGCACATACCACTCAATATCTAAATAATTTTAGGTGGCATACATTTTCTTTGCGACATATTTAATTTTATCATTTAAATCTAGAATAGCACATGTAATTCATTGGGTATTTCACTGAAATATTTATTATTATTTATAAGATTACGGCAACCCGTCCCTTGTGGGACGATTTGTGCCAAGTAAAATATTTTTAGAAGATGTCACGTAATATTAAGGCATTAAAATTAATATTTATAAGACTGAAATATTTATATTCATACAGATTTGAGTAGTGCCGTTGTACCGTACCTAGGTGATTCGATTCTAAGATTTGCATAAAGCATCTCTCGATTGGTGGACCTTAAATCGTGACAGTGAGAATGGTGGAATTGGTGAACGTTGTCCATGGACACTGAAAGTGATCACTTAAGCCAGCCTAGAGCCAATTCGTAAGCGTTGGGACACCTTTCTCACTTCTTCCGATTAGATTTTACACAATGTTGCATTGTGTAGACATGGTTCTCCAATTGAGGTTTCTGATTGGTTTTGTCATCTGCATCCAAATTCGGTTAAACAATAAAAAAATTAGTAAATATTCTAAACAACTGGACTCAGGATTAAAATGGATATAAAACCAGTAATGGTGAGATTGACCAATGAATGGAATATTAATGAAGTCAAATGGAATATCAAAAGAGCATCCTTGAAGAATGATGCTTCAAAACTATATTGAAAAGGAACATGGAAGAGAGCTTAAGTTATTATTTAACTGCAAATCGCGTTGGAATAGTCTCCTAACAATGCTTGAGCGATTTGATATTTTAAAAAACAGCATCAAAAAATCACTCACCGACCTAATTCAAATAAATAATTCATCAAGTCTCTGGTCAATTTAATTTAGAAATACGAGTTTAAACATTGATCCCTGTAGTATATATTTTTTTGTTATGGGTTAAGCTAAATAAGTCTAACTAAGTTGATTTAAAAAAAATATTCCAAAATAGTACATACAAACAAACATAAAAACAACTTTATAGAATATATTGCCCCACTTAACTAAAACTGTTCTGGGTTTAAACTATGAAATAAATACAAATACAAGAATACAATTTAAAAATATAAAAAAAAAGTTAAATTGTTAGTTTTATAAATCATAAGTGCCTTGTTTGTTTATTTTAGGAGGTGTTTGAAGTATAATTTTGTTTAACCGACTTATTGCAGATTCAAAACTTAAATTCATTACCAGATGAATAAAAAAAGCTGATTTTGACATGGTTTACTGACTTTTTGTTACCACTCTACCACCACCACCAATACAATCCCGGGATCAAGTGTAGATAATCCCGAAATCCCGGGATTAGAAAAAAGGGCCGGTATCGAATCCCCTAACCGTACCTTTTCTAGATACAGAAGTGAGTTATACATTTATTAATAAAAGGGCTCCACTAGATAGTATATAATATGTATTCCAAATCAGGACAGTTTTTGTATTTATTTATTAATCAGAGGCACAAACAGAAAGTTGACAAAAGACACACAAACAAATAAAAACATTATAGATGCATTGATTTGGCCAGGCCAACCTCCCAATTAAGTATGTATACAGCATACATATATATGTATTAATGTCAACAAAAGAATTAGAGAAAAAAAACAATCAAATAAAAGTATTCTACAATCACCGCATGCCCAGTATAGTCTTTCTCACGAGACCTTGCCCCATGTCAATGTATTAGTTAATCCTTTCGTATTACGTGTAAACACAAATACATCGACACATCCTGGCACATCCTTGTGATGGATGCTCCATTAAATGGCATTCTTCTTCTTCAAGTGCCTTGTCGGGTCCCCCCAACGTTGGCGATCACCTCGGCGAACTTGTCCCTGTCCTGCGCTGCTCGGAACAGCTCTTCCACACTTCGGATGCCGGTCCACTCCCTTATGTTTCGCAGCCAGGACATCTGTCTCCTACCGGGACCTCGGCGTCCCTCAATTTTCCCCTTCAATATCAGTTGGAGAAGGTGGTATTTTTCTCCACGCAGAACATGACCCAGATGTGAAACCTTCCGAACCTTGATGATTGATAACAGCTCCCTGTCAACTCTAGCTCGCCTCAGGACTTCGGTATTGGTAACCATGTCAGTCCAGGGAATTCTGAGCATACGGCGATGGAGCCACATTTCAAATGCTTCCAGTCTGTTCATTGTATTGACTTTTAAGGTCCATGTTTCACATCCATACAATAAAACAGACCATACATAGCACTTAATCATTCTTTGGCGGAGCTTCAGATTTATGCTGTTATGATGTTAAATGCAGCTCTTGCTGCCTCAATTCTGCATTTTATCTCTACATCTGGGTCAAGAGATTGCGTTAGTATGCTGCCGAGGTATTTAAATTTCTCCACCCTTTCAACGCTACGGCCGTTCAAATGCAATACTGACCCACTGTAATCAAGCCGTCCGAAGGTCATCCATTTGGTTTTGCCGATATTTATGGCTAGCCCCAGTCTTTCACCGGACTCGTCAACAAGATTAAGGAGGTCTTGAAGGTCATTGACACTTTCAGCCAGTAAAACAGTGTCGTCGGCATATCTAATATTGTTTATCACAACGCCATTGACCTTCAGTCCCCTGTCTGTGTTGGTGAGGGCTCTTTTAAAGACATAGTCGGAGTAGAGATTAAACAATAACGGAGAAAGGATACAACCCTGTCTCACGCCTCGCTGGATGGAAATTGCGTTTGATTTCTCATATCCATGTCTTATTTCGGCTGTTTGGAGCCAGTACAGATTTTTAATAAAATTTAAATCCTTGGTATCAATATTGCATTCGACAAGCATTTTTATTAAGTCAGTATGTTTTACCCTGTCAAATGCCTTTTCGTAGTCAATAAAGCATGCAACTACCTCTTTTCTTTGGTCCCGGCACTTTTGTACTAATACATTGATAGCCAATAGTGCTTCGCGTGTTCCGAATGCGTTCCTGAAACCAAACTGTGTATCGTCTAGGTAATGGCATTAAACATTATAATCATCCAACATACATACATACATACATCCATTGGTTGAATATGACGGTAAGTACCTAATGCATAATCATAAAAAGTGATTTGATTTTTAAATAAATGGGTGTTCATAATCTTACTCTAAAAAGATATCTCAAAGTAAATTGGGCCAAGGAAAATCGCTTAATGGGCAGACGAAAGAAGTAATTTATAAAATGTATATGTATGACTATTTTTGTCCTAAAATATTACGTTTATTTTATTGGATTGGGTTAAAATGTTTATATATGATTATTTTTGACAGATCTATCATGAAAATTTTTGACAGTTTAATCATGTTCAGACGATATTACGGGTTTTATGATAGGATTTATTTATAATATTTTTATTTCACTTATAAAGGTGGCTACATATTATTATCGTGCAAAGTTGTAAATTTTTTTAATTACAATCTTTAAATATTCACAATATTTTATTATGTAGATTGTAAATAAAAAAAATTACAACTTTGCATGATAATAATATGTAGCCACCTTTATAAATAAAAAATAAATATCCTCACATTAAAAAAAATATTCATTTTTACCAAGAAACTTAAAGTTTTTTATCAAGACCCTAAGGAGTCTGATAAAAAAAAGAAGTAATTAAGTTTTCAATTTATTAAAATCAATGTGTATAAAAATAATATATACCACAAAACGAGAGCAAAATATCAAACAAAATAAGTCAAAAGAGTGTTGTGTATAAAATAATTTTCTACAAAAAAAAATTAAGAAAGCTTAAAGCAAATTTAAATTAATCCATTTTGAAAATTTACCGCGATCCTTTTTATTTTTTCATTAATAAGTAATTTATAAATATATTTATGATAACATTATGTAAATTAGGCATGAAGGAAAAAAATGTAATTGTAACATTTTTCAACATGTTTGTATACAATTTGATAAACAAAAATCTGAAAATAAAAAGCAGAGCGGTATATTTTCAAAATGGATTGATCAGAATGTGCTTTGAGCCCTCTCAAGGATATAAGCATGTTTGAATGTGGCTTCGGAAAGACATTGGTATAAGGAGAATAAAGTGTAAAAATCACAATCATAAAAATGACAAACAGTTTGCATAGTTAAGTAATTAGCAAAAATATGTATGTACATTTTGTATGTTGGAGATTAACTACACTATGTCGATTTTTTACCAAACTGACTTATGAACATAGCGACGATGCGACGAAGTTATCCCTTTCTGATGGCATATTCACCTAAGCTGAAAACGTAATATATTTTGTGATATCTGTACTTAGATAAAAAAAGGTGTAAAATTTTTGTTGAAGGATTACAATGCTAATTTCAATGAGTATCAATTGTATATAATAAAAGATGATAGTAATAGCTAATGGCAATGATCCACAACCATTTTTGCCACGTTTCAAAAAACATGTGAGAATTAAATGAAATTATGATGAAAAAATATTGAGCGGCCATACTGTATGATAATAATTATTTCATAACATAGTTTAGTTTACCTCCAACATACAGTTATTCATAAATCTATTTTCTAATTTGAGATAATAACAGGTAGGTATCTAAATAGAATCACTATGTTTTTATGAAAATATAACTTTCGTCAGATATAAAATTTACTTCCTGGGAAAATGATAAATAGCAACATCCCAATTGTAATTAAATGTAAATGTTTGCTGATTCTATAACGTAAGTCCTTAAATGTCACAATAAAGATGTATATACTAGGTGTATCTACAAAACTATTAATAATTTTAAAAGTATATGGATGTGATTCTCTGTATTTATACAAGAGTAGGTATGTGATTTACTTCTGGGCCACTGACGTTAACACATTGTCACTCTTTTGTCAGTTTATTATGTTCTTCCAAGTAAAATTTTTAAACCATCTTCATCGTTATGCAAATCTGAAAAATTAAACAAACGAAATACATAAAACTTATAATAATAGTAAGACAATCAAATTTAATTAAATTCTTAGTAGATTCTACAACTGTGTTTATTGTGATTTAGTTAATTACTACGCAATATCCTTCCAGGCTTACTATATTTCTAACTAGGGCTATTATTATACTATGTGATGATTTTATACAAAGATCTTTAAACCTATAGATTATTTAGATATTTATATATGTGAATCTTCAAAGGCATCATCATTCTCCTATTTGTTTCAATTCTTTTCGATTACACTCACATCAACTTATCTGCGTTTGTTTTAGTTTATATCTATTATAATAATAAATTGCAACTATTTGAAATACAAAATTTATAAAATACAATAAACTTTTCTTTATCATTTATATTTACATTCTTTATGCATTTAACAAAAACCTATCATAATGTTTATGGGTTGTCTTGAAAGATGTTGCATAGTAACAAGTCCGCCCTTAAGTCAGATCTGCTATCTGTGTAGCCTCTCATTATGTTTATATTCTTATTGTCGGATCAATAAAGATTTATTTATATTTATTTTATTTTAATGTATGTCAGAAAGTTACTTAAAGCAAATGCAAAATATATAATGGCGAGGTTACTGCTGGAGCAATTTCCCCATCAAACCATTAGAAGGAGTCTTTTTCATCATTTGAATAAATTGGAATTTATTATTACTTATTAAATTAGCAAAAGACTTAGTATTGTCTAAAAAATCACTGACCATTGATTCCTTCAATCGAGACCATATTTATTTCTTGATTAATTTTTCTCTGATTAACTTTTTAATCGCTCTTGTGAAGTACTCGTATGTTCCGACTGTTCTTTTTTCAAATAGTTGAAGTGACGATTGTAAAGTCCTCATTTTTGTTATACGGCTGAAACAATAAAATGATACTTTAGATGGTTATTATATATTTATGAGATAAAAGTAATACATAAAAAATATAAAATAAAACAATAAACATTTAAGTATAGGAAGTGTCTAGCGTGCCGCAAGCGGCACTATAGTCTAATTTGCTAAAATGCCGCTGACGGCAGCGTAAACATGAAATAGCTAGTTTGCCGCTAGTTCCCACATTATAAACATTGTGAAGATAGCTACAACACAATACTGTCAATTAGCGCGTTGATGCTATGGTTGATGCGTGTGTTGTGTTTGGGTTTGGGTGAAGTGAAAGGTTATTTTTGTCCTAGCTACCGGGCGACTCGCCAAAGGCTCCAATATTTTATATTATGAACCCTGATGGCAGCTTCAATTGTAGACCTACATATATACTTATATATTTATTTATTTTTTACTGACATTGATTACAAGCAAATTCATACAAAAATACATTAAAAACAAATACAATCGTACACTCAATATACAGAGGGCGAGTTTATCGCAGAGGCGTGATTTCTTTCCAACTAACCCAATCCATACCTGTATTGTTCTAAGATATTTTTATGTGTTTTAGCATTTTAATTCTTCCTGTCTCTTTTATTTTAACTACTTTTAAACTACCTGAAATTAATGTTTATTAGTTTGGTAAGAGAGGGATCTTAATTGGTTTCCTCATTGTTGTTTTTTTAATGTTTGTAGATACTTATTGTTTCAACTGTTTGATCCACACAGAATAAATGAAATAAAATAAAATACCTAGCATGGATATCCCATGTTAGATACTTCCGGGTGCAGTTAGATAGAATTTCATATATCATGAACTAGGTATGGTTCTATTATTAATTAAATTTACAATGTAATCCTTGTAATATTTCATT
This sequence comes from Athripsodes cinereus, assembly GCA_947579605.1. Lineage (NCBI taxonomy): Eukaryota > Metazoa > Arthropoda > Insecta > Trichoptera > Leptoceridae > Athripsodes > Athripsodes cinereus. The sequence continues at coordinate 24,546,861 of OX388311.1, read as the reverse complement.
GGACAAATGCTATTTTATTCCTATACAGTGTGTATGTAGGGATTAGAATGTGTGGTATTCGACTCTCTCTGCCTACCTTGCAAGGAATCATAGATCTTTAAAATTGTATGTGATACATTTTTCTTTTTCAATAGTATCTAACCGTAATGATAAACACATCCTGTGATGATGAAATAAGTTTCCCTTTTATTTTTGAGATTAACAAGTTTGGAGTAAGTATGTTTCACGTAATATAAATGTTCTCTCAGTGATTCCAATAATTCTTCTTTACACAGATGCAAGCCTATCACGTATGAGATTCTCCTAAGTAGGTTTGCAAATAAAAATGTAGTGTACTATTTGGTGCTTAAGCACTTATAATTAAGTGCATAAAAACTGTTCTTATTGTTAATTAATTAACGTACTTACAATTACATTATCACTAAGTTAACATGTTTAAAACTAGTCTCACTACGGTTTAATATAGAATTTTGTGTGATTCTTATTTAGTAAAAAATGTGATTTACTTGACATTCACTTGACAGAAAAATGATGCGCGCGCATTGCCGGCAATTTAGTCCCGTGCTAAACAAGTCCTGGCCCCCTAGTCAAAACACATTTTAGCGTTATGAAGTCGTTCGACTACAAACGAAATTACGACAATCTACCTACATGTACCATATAATTATGCGTTATTGTTGCAATTATAGTCGTAATTTCGTTTGTAGTCGAACGACAAGTGACGCTAAAATGTGTTTTGACTAGGGCTGCTGTACTAAACAACCGCTAGCGGCTTTTTAGACACTTCCTTAAGTATATCTACATAAACAAAGTTCTTAATGACACATCATTATTATGTATATTGAAAAATTTTCATTACATACCTGAGCTTCTGAAATTCCTTAATAGTTTTTTAATCCTTAAATAGCATAATATTTAAAATAATTCAAATATTATAACACTTGACAAACAATAACAAAACAATATCCAAACTTACGAAGGTGACGACTAACGGACTAACCTGACGATGATTTCCGAACTGTATCTTTCTTAAAGCCGAACATTCAACAGATTGGAATCGTTAATTTCCGTAAAAGTTCGCAAAACACAAAAAGGAAATCCCAATTTTTAGGAATTAATGCACTAATTCAATTTATAAATAATACTTCATTTGAGAATATAATTTCTTGAATAAATATAACAATTTCTTCAACCAAAGTTTTGTGTGTTTTCTCAATCCAAAATATTCGTATTACTCAGAACAATAACAAATCTCTTGGATCAAGGAAACAATATTTATTAAAATGAGAAAAATATTTTTTTCATTGAATAGAACTGGTTTACTTAATTCAAGGAAATATTCTTAACTCAAGACAATAGTCTCTTGAATTGTTTGAGACAGTTAAAATTCTTGGATTGAGATTATAAAATCCACTTGTTTTTTCAGTGCAAGGAATGTCGTGGGAAGAGGTGACGCAATTGGCACAGAGACGCTCTGAATGGAGGAGGCTGGTTTCTGCCCTGTGCTCCCGAGAGGAGCGTTGAGGGCGATGATGATGATGATGTTAGTTGCCTAATATGTTGAGACATTCAAACAAGTATTATTTTATTTTTTACTCTCGAATTTTTTTTTTCGGCGGCCATTTCTCTAAGGTGTCGTGGGTTATTTTTAATGAAAATAGATCATAAGAAAAATTATTGTATCTTTTTTATTTATTAACATATCGAGATAATTTAAAAATACATATTTAAAGTAAAAAAAAAATATACTATGATGTGATGATTGTGAGAATATATTTGACAGTTCAATCGTAATATGATGAAATTACAGGAATTTTGATAGATTTTGATCAAAATACATACTTATGTTGGTGTTTTTTTTTCAAGTGTAGTTTTGTTTCAAGTTTCAAGTTGTAAAGTTTAATTTCAAGTGTAACTTTGGGGAAATGCATAATAAAAGATATATTTAAATTATATCAAACGCTCTTTCATTCCACTATGAGATTGTTTTAATGTGTTGTGTTATTACTGATTATGACTACATTGTAGTTGAAAACGTTCTAATTCTTAAAACAATCTTATAGTGGAATGAAACAGTGTTTGATTTAATTTAAAAACATTAATAAAAATATTTATGACAGGTCTACCATGATGCGATCATTTTGTGAAAATATTTGGCAGTTCAGTTATGGTATTGCAAATTACGGGTATTTTGATAGATTTGATCAAACCGATGAAATGGATATTTTTGACAGATCTACGGTGAATGATGATTATATGAATATTTTTGATAGTAGTTCCATCATGCTTGGCGATATTACGAGTTTTTTTTATAGGATTGGATGAATATACGATTATTTTGACAGGTCTACAATGAAATGATTCTAGGAAAAATTTTGACAGTTCAATCATGCTCTGACGATATTACGGGTTTTTTGATAGGATTTGAAAAAAAATATGCATGATTATTTTTGACAGGTCTACTATGATGCGATGATTGTGAGAATATATTTGACAGTTCAATCATAATAGGTATGATGAAAGTACTGGAATTTTGATAGATTTGATCAAAATGTTTATGTGGATATTTTTGACAGCTCTACCATGATGCGATCATTTTGAGAAAATATTTGGCAGTTCAATGATGATATTATACAAATCGATTAAATGAATATTTTTGACAGTTGAATTAATGATTTTATGAATAAATTTGACAGTTCCATCATGTTTGGCGATATAACTAGTTTTTTTTATAGGATTTAGGTGAAATTTTTATACGATTATTTTTGACAGGTCTATAGGGTGTTTCATTTTTCCAAAGATGTGATTTTCATATATATTCGCTCACGCCCCGAGTCTCAGTGATGTAAAAGATATATATTCCAAATTTCAAGAAGATTGGATAATATTTAGGGGTGGCACACTTTGACCACTTTTATCTGGAACTAGTGAAATTTCTATTACTGAAGTTCTTTGTAGGCGAGCGGCGCCAGACATACAAGGGGAGCGGAGCATCGATACACCACAGGTATTGAGAAAACTGTTTTACTCTTGAATTAAATTGTTCAATCTTGAATTAAAAGATGGTGTTAGCGTCATTTTAGTTGGCCATACAAGGTACAAAGTGAGCTAAGAATACAAAAATCTGATTGAAGAGAAATTGACGAAGACGGATAAAGTAAATATGAAACGGCTCATTTAGAAAGGTGATCTCGTCGAGTTATTTGATATATTCGCGGCAAAATGCAATGGACATGACTAGTGTACCACAAGAGGATAAATAATTTCTAAGGTCACAAAGACAAGATCGTATGAGTTCGTCAATGAGTACGGTAGACAAGATTTTTGTCTCGAAAATTAGAAATAAGCGTAAAAAACAAGACTAAAGTGTTTCATATAAAAATAAGCATTAGAAATCTATGGCTGAAATCAATAAAATAGTTACACTGGAAGACATATCTCCATCGTCATCATCACCTAGTGACGAAGAGGCAGAAGAAGTAATATGGCGAAGAAAATCGAAAAATCGCTCTTTGAAAATCCCCCACATTTGGTGTTACGCTTGGACAATAAACTATTGCCGTCAGTTGGCCGAGGGAGTGTCAAAATTCTGGAAGATAGGGTTGCAGTTCTAGTGACTGACTGTTTTCTAAACAGTTGAATATTTCTCAAAAAGAATTGAAAGGAATAAAACGGGTTGCACATTTTGTCAGCCTCATATACGTTTGCTTTTGGCACGAGGCATTGTGAGTGGATGGGCTCCAAAAAATGATTTGGATATGCTTTAGCTTCTGAGCAGATATCAAAATAAGTGCTCTCGCAGTTTCTAAGAGACACCTTTGGTATCTGTCAGAAACAAATGTGGGACTGGCTTTTTTAGACGAATGCATTGACACAGGCTGATAAGGAAAGTATTATTGAAAATTTAGAAATCAAATCTGCAAATAAAAAGTCACTAAAACGATTAGAAAGTAAAAACCTTGTTTTTGAAGGAAAAGAACTAAGCCATTTCGTTAGTAATTTATTATTTTATTGTACAATACTGCACAATATTGCACAATAAGTAATTGTTTTAACAAAGGTGTTCTTTGAATTGTTCGGTATCCACGGCATGACAGAATACTTCAGTCATTCTCTAAAAAGTCACGTTAATGCTCTGAACGTGGTTAATGATAGTGCAGAAAGAGGAATTGCTTTAGTAAAAAAGTTGAACGAATCAATCATGGACGAGCAACAAAAACAATTCTTACTGAGGGTAGTCGAGCATCACAGAAAGGTTGTCATCAAGCAAATAAAATAAGGGATTGCATCATTCAATGCTGATAAATTAATGATCTCTAGTTTTCCCAATAAAAGTAATTCACATTGATTTTTTTTATTTTTTGTTTACTTTTAAAAAAGTGGTCAAAGTGTGCCACCTCTAAATATTATCCAATCTTCTTGAAATTTGGCATATATATCTTTTGCATCACTGAGACTCGGGGCGCAAGCGAATATTGTAAAAAAATTGCATTTTATTTTTTGCCTTATAAAATGAAGCACCTTACAGGTCTACCATGAAACGATGATTCTATGAAGTTTTTTGACAGTTCAATCATGTTCTGACGATATATCGGGTTTTTTTGATAAATTGCAATCAAAATAAATATTTTTGACAGGTCTACTATGTGATGCGATGATTTTGAGAATATGTTTGACATTTCAATCATAATATATGATGAAATTACAGGAAGTTTGATACATTTGATTAAAATAAATATTTTTGACACGTCATCATGATGAGATACTTTTGAGAGAATATTTGACAGTTCAATGATGACATTTCAAATCACGGGTATTTTGATAGGTTCGATCAAAATGATTAATTGAATATTTTAGAGATCTACGATTATTTTCGACATGTCTACCATGAAATGATCAATTTATGAAAATTATAGACAACAGACAAATCATGTTCTGAAAATATTATAAGAAAATTTGTATGATTATTTTTGACAGAACTACTATGATGAGATGATTTTGAGAATATATTTTGAGAATTCAACCATAACATGATGAAATTACAGGAATTTCGATAGATTTGATCAAAACGATGAAATGGATATTTTTGCCAGATCTACGGTGAGGTAATGATTTTATGACAAAATTTGACAGGTCCATCATGTTTGGCGATATAACGAGTTTTTTTGATAGGATTTGGGTTAAAATGAATATACAATTATTTGACAGATCTACTATGAAATGATGATTCCATGAAATTTTTTGACAGTGAAATCATGTTCTGACTATATATCGGGTTTTTTTGATAAATTGCAATCAAAATTATCATATAAATATTTTTTTCAGGTAGACCGGTAGACTTTATGGTACCATAAAGAGATGATTTTATAAAAAAATTTGACAGTTCCATCGTGTTTGGCGATATAACGAGTTTTTTTGATAGGATTTGGGTTAAATTTTTGTACGATTATTTTTGACAGGTCTACCATGAAATGATGGTTCTATGAAGTTTTTTGACAGTACAATCACGTTCTGACGATATACCTAACGGGTTTTTGGATAAATTGTAATCAAAATGCTCATTTAAATATTTTAAACAGATTTACGGTGAAGTGATGATTTTATGAATATTTTTGACAGTTCCATCATGTTTGGCGATGATACGAGTTGTTTTGAAAGGATTGGGTTAAAATATTCATACGATTATTTTTGACAGGTCTTCCATGAAGTGATCAATTTATGAAAATTATAGACAACAGACAAATCATGTTCTGAAAATATTATAAGAAAATTTGTATGATTATTTTTGACAGAACTACTATGATGAGATGATTTTGAGAATATATTTTGAGAATTCAACCATAACATGATGAAATTACAGGAATTTCGATAGATTTGATCAAAACGATGAAATGGATATTTTTGACAGATCTACGGTGAAGTGATGATTTTATGAATATTTTTGACAGTTCCATCATGCTTGGCGATGTAACGAGTTTTTTTGATAGGATTGGGTTAAAATGAATATACGATTAGTTTTGACAGGTCTTCCATGAAGTGATGAATTCATGAAAATTTTTGACAGTTCAATCATATTCTGACGATATAACGTGTTTTTTGATAAAATTTGAAATAATGTTGGTATGAATATTTTTGACAGGTTTACTATGATGCGATGATTATGAGAATATAAATGACAGTTCAATTATAGTAATCATACTATGATTGAACTGTCATTTATATTCTCACAATCATCGCATAATAGTAAACCTGTCAAGAAGTCAGAAGTCACCAGAAATCACAGGAATTTTGAAAGATTTGATAAAAAGGTTTATATGAATATTTTGGACAGGTCTACCATGATGCGATCATTTTGAGAAAATATTTGGCATTTCAGTTATGATATTGCAAAATACGGGTATGTTGATAGATTTTTTACCAAATTGATTAAAGGAATATTTTTAACAGTTCTACGGTCATGTGATGATTTTATGAATATTTTTGACAGTTCCATCATGTTTGGCGATGTTACGAGTTTTTTTTTATAGGATTGGGTTAAAATGAATATACAATTATTTGACAGGTCTACCATGAAATGATGATTCCATGAAATTTTTTTACAAGTGAAATCATTTTCTGACTGGTTTTATCGTTTTTTTTTGATAAATTGCAATCAAAATTATCATAAAAATATTTTTTACAGGTCTACCATTATAAAATCATTTATAAAAAAAAATGACACTACAATCATGTTTTGACGAAAAAACGGGGTTTTTGATAGGATTTGAAAAAATGTTTGTATGAATATTTTTGAGAGGTCTACTATGATGCGATGATTGTGAGAATATATTTGACAGTTCAACCATAATATGATGAAATAACAGGAATTTCGATAAATTTGATCAAAATTTTTATATGAGTATTTTTGTCAGGTCTACCATGATGCAATCAATTTGAGAAAATATTTGACAGTTCAATGATGATATTTTAAAATACGGGTATTTTGATAGATTTGGTCAAAATGTTTACATTGATATTTTTGACAGGTCTTCTATGATGCGATCATTTCGAGAATGTTTGACAATGCAATGATGATATTACAAAATACAGGTTATTTGATAGATTTGATCAAAACGATGAAATAGATATTTTTGACAGATCTACGGTTAATTGATGATTTTATGAATATTTTTGACAATTCCATCATGTTTGGCGATATAACGAGTTTTTTTGAAAGGATTGGGTTAAAATGAATATACAATTATTTGACAGGTCTACCATGAAATGATGATTCCATGAAATTTTTTTACAGTGAAATCATTTTCTGACTGGTTTTATCGTTTTTTTTTTGATAAATTGCAATCAAAATTATCATATAAATATTTATTACAGGTGTACCATGAAGAGATGATTTTATAAAAAAAAATTGACATTACAATCATGTTTTGACGAAAATACGGGGTTTTTGATAAGATTTGAAAAAATGTTAGTATGAATATTTTTAACAGGTCTACTATGATGCGATTATTGTGAGAATATATTTGACAGTTCAACCATAATATGATGAAATAACAGGAATTTTGATGGATTTGATCAAAATGTTTAGATGAGTATTTTTGTCAGGTCTACCATGATGCAATCAATTTGAGAAAATATTTGACAGTTCAATGATGATATTTCAAAATACTAGTATTTTGATAGATTTGATCAAAACGATGAAATGGATATTTTTGCCGGATCTACGGTGAAGTAATGATTTTATGAATATTTTTGACAGTTCCATCATGTTTGGCGATATAACGAGTTTTTTTGATAGGATTTGGGTTAAATTTTTGTACGATTATTTTTGACAGGTCTACCATGAAATGATGGTTCTATGAAGTTTTTTGACAGTACAATCACGTACTGACGATATACCTAACGGGTTTTTGGATAAATTGTAATCAAAATGCTCATTTAAATATTTTAAACAGATTTACGGTGAAGTGATGATTTTATGAATATTTTTGACAGTTCCATCATGTTTGGCGATGATACGAGTTGTTTTGAAAGGATTGGGTTAAAATATTCATACGATTATTTTTGACAGGTCTTCCATGAAGTGATCAATTTATGAAAATTATAGACAACAGACAAATCATGTTCTGAAAATATTATAAGAAAATTTGTATGATTATTTTTGACAGAACTACTATGATGAGATGATTTTGAGAATATATTTTGAGAATTCAACCATAACATGATGAAATTACAGGAATTTCGATAGATTTGATCAAAACGATGAAATGGATATTTTTGACAGATCTACGGTGAAGTGATGATTTTATGAATATTTTTGACAGTTCCATCATGCTTGGCGATGTAACGAGTTTTTTTGATAGGATTGGGTTAAAATGAATATACGATTAGTTTTGACAGGTCTTCCATGAAGTGATGAATTCATGAAAATTTTTGACAGTTCAATCATATTCTGACGATATAACGTGTTTTTTGATAAAATTTGAAATAATGTTGGTATGAATATTTTTGACAGGTTTACTATGATGCGATGATTATGAGAATATAAATGACAGTTCAATTATAGTAATCATACTATGATTGAACTGTCATTTATGTTCTCACAATCATCGCATAATAGTAAACCTGTCAAGAAGTCAGAAGTCACCAGAAATCACAGGAATTTTGAAAGATTTGATAAAAAGGTTTATATGAATATTTTGGACAGGTCTACCATGATGCGATCATTTTGAGAAAATATTTGGCATTTCAGTTATGATATTGCAAAATACGGGTATGTTGATAGATTTTTTACCAAATTGATGAAAGGAAAATTTTTAACAGTTCTACGGTCATGTGATGATTTTATGAATATTTTTGACAGTTCCATCATGTTTGGCGATGTTACGAGTTTTTTTTTATAGGATTGGGTTAAAATGAATATACAATTATTTGACAGGTCTACCATGAAATGATGATTCCATGAAATTTTTTTACAAGTGAAATCATTTTCTGACTGGTTTATCGTTTTTTTTTGATAAATTGCAATCAAAATTATCATATAAATATTTTTTACAGGTCTACCATTATAAAATCATTTATAAAAAAAAATTACACTACAATCATGTTTTGACGAAAAAACGGGGTTTTTGATAGGATTTGAAAAAATGTTTGTATGAATATTTTTGAGAGGTCTACTATGATGCGATGATTGTGAGAATATATTTGACAGTTCAACCATAATATGATGAAATAACAGGAATTTCGATAGATTTGATCAAAATGTTTATATGAGTATTTTTGTCAGGTCTACCATGATGCAATCAATTTGAGAAAATATTTGACAGTTCAATGATGATATTTTAAAATACGGGTATTTTGATAGATTTGGTCAAAATGTTTACATTGATATTTTTGACAGGTCTTCTATGATGCGATCATTTCGATATTTATATTTTTCTTCTTTTTCATACACTTGTATGTATTGTATATATCAAATTGATGTCAAAAGTGGTTGGTTGGCAGAAATTGCCCACGGCAATAAACCCGCCATTTGAAATATTTTTTTTTTCAATAAAGTTTTTATTTTTTTTTTTTTATTTATTTAATGTTTGACATTGCAATGATGATATTACAAAATACAGGTTTTTTGATAGATTTGATCAAAACGATGAAATAAATATTTTTGACAGATCTACGGTAAATTGATGATTTTATGAATATTTTTGACAATTCCATCATGTTTGGCGATATAACGAGTTTTTTTGAAAGGATTGGGTTAAAATGAATATACAATTATTTGACAGGTCTACCATGAAATGATGATTCCATGAAATTTTTTTACAGTGAAATCATTTTCTGACTGGTTTTATCGTTTTTTTTTGATAAATTGCAATCAAAATTATCATATAAATATTTATTACAGGTGTACCATGAAGAGATGATTTTATAAAAAAAATTTGACATTACAATCATGTTTTGACGAAAATACGGGGTTTTTGATAAGATTTGAAAAAATGTTAGTATGAATATTTTTAACAGGTCTACTATGATGCGATTATTGTGAGAATATATTTGACAGTTCAACCATAATATGATGAAATAACAGGAATTTTGATGGATTTGATCAAAATGTTTAGATGAGTATTTTTGTCAGGTCTACCATGATGCAATCAATTTGAGAAAATATTTGACAGTTCAATGATGATATTTCAAAATACTAGTATTTTGATAGATTTGATCAAAACGATGAAATGGATATTTTTGCCGGATCTACGGTGAAGTAATGATTTTATGACTAAATTTGACAGTTCCATCATGTTTGGCGATATAACGAGTTTTTTTGATAGGATTTTGGTTAAATTTTTGTACGATTATTTTTGACAGGTCTACCATGAAATGATGGTTCTATGAAGTTTTTTGACAGTACAATCACGTTCTGACGATATACCTAACGGGTTTTTGGATAAATTGTAATCAAAATGCTCATTTAAATATTTTAAACAGATTTACGGTGAAGTGATGATTTTATGAATATTTTTGACAGTTCCATCATGTTTGGCGATGATACGAGTTGTTTTGAAAGGATTGGGTTAAAATATTCATACGATTATTTTTGACAGGTCTTCCATGAAGTGATAAATTCATGAAAAATTTTGACAGTTCAATCATATTCTGACGATATAACGTGTTTTTTGATAAAATTTGAAATAATGTTGGTATGAATATTTTTGACAGGTTTACTATGATGCGATTATTGTGAGAATATATTTGACAGTTCAACCATAATATGATGAAATAACAGGAATTTTGATGGATTTGATCAAAATGATTAGATGAGTATTTTTGTCAGGTCTACCATGATGCAATCAATTTGAGAAAATATTTGACAGTTCAATGATGATATTTCAAAATACTAGTATTTTGATAGATTTGATCAAAACGATGAAATGGATATTTTTGCCGGATCTACGGTTTTATGACTAAATTTGACAGTTCCATCATGTTTGGCGATATAACGAGTTTTTTGATAGGATTTGGGTTAAATTTTTGTAGTAATAATTATACTAATCATACTATGATTGAACTGTCATTTATATTCTCACAATCATCGCATAATAGTAAACCTGTCAAGAAGTCAGAAGTCACCAGAAATCACAGGAATTTTGATAGATTTGATAAAAAGGTTTATATGCATATTTTGGACAGGTCTACCATGATGCGATCATTTTGAGAAAATATTTTGCAGTTCAGTTATGATATTGCAAAATACGGGTATAATGATAGATTTTTTACCAAATCGATGAATGGAATATTTTTAACAGATCTACGGTGATGTGATGATTTTATGATTTTTTTTGACAGTTCCATCATGTTTGGCGATGTAACAAGTTTTTTTTATAGGCTTGGGTTAAAATGAATATACAATTATTTGACAGATCTACTATGAAATGATGATTCCATGAAATTTTTTGACAGTGAAATCATGTTCTGACTATATATCGGGTTTTTTTGATAAATTGCAATCAAAATTATCATATAAATATTTTTAACAGGTAGACCGGTAGACTTTATGGTACCATAAAGAGATGATTTTATAAAAAAAATTGACAGTTCCATCGTGTTTGGCGATATAACGAGTTTTTTTGATAGGATTTGGGTTAAATTTTTGTACGATTATTTTTGACAGGTCTACCATGAAATGATGGTTCTATGAAGTTTTTTGACAGTACAATCACGTTCTGACGATATACCTAACGGGTTTTTGGATAAATTGTAATCAAAATGCTCATTTAAATATTTTAAACAGATTTACGGTGAAGTGATGATTTTATGAATATTTTTGACAGTTCCATCATGTTTGGCGATGATACGAGTTGTTTTGAAAGGATTGGGTTAAAATATTCATACGATTATTTTTGACAGGTCTTCCATGAAGTGATAAATTCATGAAAAATTTTGACAGTTCAATCATATTCTGACGATATAACGTGTTTTTTGATAAAATTTGAAATAATGTTGGTATGAATATTTTTGACAGGTTTACTATGATGCGATTATTGTGAGAATATATTTGACAGTTCAACCATAATATGATGAAATAACAGGAATTTTGATGGATTTGATCAAAATGATTAGATGAGTATTTTTGTCAGGTCTACCATGATGCAATCAATTTGAGAAAATATTTGACAGTTCAATGATGATATTTCAAAATACTAGTATTTTGATAGATTTGATCAAAACGATGAAATGGATATTTTTGCCGGATCTACGGTGAAGTAATGATTTTATGACTAAATTTGACAGTTCCATCATGTTTGGCGATATAACGAGTTTTTTTGATAGGATTTGGGTTAAATTTTTGTAGTAATAATTATAGTAATCATACTATGATTGAACTGTCATTTATATTCTCACAATCATCGCATAATAGTAAACCTGTCAAGAAGTCAGAAGTCACCAGAAATCACAGGAATTTTGATAGATTTGATAAAAAGGTTTATATGCATATTTTGGACAGGTCTACCATGATGCGATCATTTTGAGAAAATATTTTGCAGTTCAGTTATGATATTGCAAAATACGGGTATAATGATAGATTTTTTACCAAATCGATGAATGGAATATTTTTAACAGATCTACGGTGATGTGATGATTTTATGATTTTTTTTGACAGTTCCATCATGTTTGGCGATGTAACAAGTTTTTTTTATAGGCTTGGGTTAAAATGAATATACAATTATTTGACAGACTATGAAATGATGATTCCATGAAATTTTTTGACAGTGAAATCATGTTCTGACTATATATCGGGTTTTTTTGATAAATTGCAATCAAAATTATCATATAAATATTTTTTACAGGTAGACCGGTAGACTTTATGGTACCATAAAGAGATGATTTTATAAAAAAAATTGACAGTTCCATCGTGTTTGGCGATATAACGAGTTTTTTTGATAGGATTTGGGTTAAATTTTTGTACGATTATTTTTGACAGGTCTACCATGAAATGATGGTTCTATGAAGTTTTTTGACAGTACAATCACGTTCTGACGATATACCTAACGGGTTTTTGGATAAATTGTAATCAAAATGCTCATTTAAATATTTTAAACAGATTTACGGTGAAGTGATGATTTTATGAATATTTTTGACAGTTCCATCATGTTTGGCGATGATACGAGTTGTTTTGAAAGGATTGGGTTAAAATATTCATACGATTATTTTTGACAGGTCTTCCATGAAGTGATCAATTTATGAAAATTATAGACAACAGACAAATCATGTTCTGAAAATATTATAAGAAAATTTGTATGATTATTTTTGACAGAACTACTATGATGAGATGATGTTGAGAATATGTTTTGAGAATTCAACCATAACATTACAGGAATTTCGATAGATTTGATCAAAACGATGAAATGGATATTTTTGACAGATCTACGGTGAAGTGATGATTTTATGAATATTTTTGACAGTTCCATCATGCTTGGCGATGAAACGAGTTTTTTTGATAGGATTGGGTTAAAATGAATATACGATTATTTTTGACAGGTCTTCCATGAAGTGATGAATTCATGAAAATTTTTGACAGTTCAATCATATTCTGACGATATAACGTGTTTTTTGATAAAATTTGAAATAATGTTGGTATGAATATTTTTGACAGGTTTACTATGATGCGATGATTGTGGGAATATAAATGACAGTTCAATCATAGTATGATTACTATAATTGAACTGTCATTTATATTCTCACAATCATCGCATAATAGTAAACCTGTCAAGAAGTCAGAAGTCACCAGAAATCACAGGAATTTTGAAAGATTTGATAAAAAGGTTTATATGAATATTTTGGACAGGTCTACCATGATGCGATCATTTTGAGAAAATATTTGGCATTTCAGTTATGATATTGCAAAATACGGGTATGTTGATAGATTTTTTACCAAATTGATGAAAGGAATATTTTTAACAGTTTTACGGTCATGTGATGATTTTATGAATATTTTTGACAGTTCCATCATGTTTGGCGATGTTACGAGTTTTTTTTATAGGATTGGGTTTTAACCCATTCATTAATCATTCATTAAAATATTCATTTTAATGAATATACAATTATTTGACAGGTCTACCATGAAATGATGATTCCATGAAATTTTTTTACAAGTGAAATCATTTTCTGACTGGTTTTATCGTTTTTTTTTCATAAATTGCAATCAAAATTATCATAAAAATATTTTTTACAGGTCTACCATTATAAAATCATTTATAAAAAAAAATGACACTACAATCATGTTTTGACGAAAAAACGGGGTTTTTGATAGGATTTGAAAAAATGTTTGTATGAATATTTTTGAGAGGTCTACTATGATGCGATGATTGTGAGAATATATTTGACAGTTCAACCATAATATGATGAAATAACAGGAATTTCTATAGATTTGATCAAAATGTTTATATGAGTATTTTTGTCAGGTCTACCATGATGCAATCAATTTGAGAAAATATTTGACAGTTCAATGATGATATTTTAAAATACGGGTATTTTGATAGATTTGGTCAAAATGTTTACATTGATATTTTTGACAGGTCTTCTATGATGCGATCATTTCGAGAATGTTTGACATTTCAATGATGATATTACAAAATACAGGTTTTTTGATAGATTTGATCAAAACGATGAAATAGATATTTTTGACAGATCTACGGTAAATTGATGATTTTATGAATATTTTTGACAATTCCATCATGTTTGGCGATATAACGAGTTTTTTTGAAAGGATTGGGTTAAAATGAATATGCAATTATTTGACAGGTCTACCATGAAATGATGATTCCATGAAATTTTTTTACAAGTGAAATCATTTTCTGACTGGTTTTATCGTTTTTTTTTGATAAATTGCAATCAAAATTATCATAAAAATATTTTTTACAGGTCTACCATTATAAAATCATTTATAAAAAAAAATGACACTACAATCATGTTTTCACGAAAAAACGGGGTTTTTGATAGGATTTGAAAAAATGTTTGTATGAATATTTTTGAGAGGTCTACTATGATGCGATGATTGTGAGAATATATTTGACAGTTCAACCATAATATGATGAAATAACAGGAATTTCGATAAATTTGATCAAAATTTTTATATGAGTATTTTTGTCAGGTCTACCATGATGCAATCAATTTGAGAAAATATTTGACAGTTCAATGATGATATTTTAAAATACGGGTATTTTGATAGATTTGGTCAAAATGTTTACAGGGTTAGTTGGAAGACATCGCATTTCAGCGATAAACTCGCCCTCTGTGCATTGAATTGTATAAATGATATTTTCTATGTTAATTTGTATTATTGTAAACAATGTACAGTGAAGAATAAAATAAAATAAATAAATAAATACATTGATATTTTTGACAGGTCTTCTATGATGCGATCATTTCGAGAATGTTTGACAATGCAATGATGATATTACAAAATACAGGTTTTTTGATAGATTTGATCAAAACGATGAAATAGATATTTTTGACAGATCTACGGTTAATTGATGATTTTATGAATATTTTTGACAATTCCATCATGTTTGGCGATATAACGAGTTTTTTTGAAAGGATTGGGTTAAAATGAATATACAATTATTTGACAGGTCTACCATGAAATGATGATTCCATGAAATTTTTTTACAGTGAAATCATTTTCTGACTGGTTTTATCGTTTTTTTTTTGATAAATTGCAATCAAAATTATCATATAAATATTTATTACAGGTGTACCATGAAGAGATGATTTTATAAAAAAAATTTGACATTACAATCATGTTTTGACGAAAATACGGGGTTTTTGATAAGATTTGAAAAAATGTTAGTATGAATATTTTTAACAGGTCTACTATGATGCGATTATTGTGAGAATATATTTGACAGTTCAACCATAATATGATGAAATAACAGGAATTTTGATGGATTTGATCAAAATGTTTAGATGAGTATTTTTGTCAGGTCTACCATGATGCAATCAATTTGAGAAAATATTTGACAGTTCAATGATGATATTTCAAAATACTAGTATTTTGATAGATTTGATCAAAACGATGAAATGGATATTTTTGCCGGATCTACGGTGAAGTAATGATTTTATGAATATTTTTGACAGTTCCATCATGTTTGGCGATATAACGAGTTTTTTTGATAGGATTTGGGTTAAATTTTTGTACGATTATTTTTGACAGGTCTACCATGAAATGATGGTTCTATGAAGTTTTTTGACAGTACAATCACGTACTGACGATATACCTAACGGGTTTTTGGATAAATTGTAATCAAAATGCTCATTTAAATATTTTAAACAGATTTACGGTGAAGTGATGATTTTATGAATATTTTTGACAGTTCCATCATGTTTGGCGATGATACGAGTTGTTTTGAAAGGATTAGGTTAAAATATTCATACGATTATTTTTGACAGGTCTTCCATGAAGTGATCAATTTATGAAAATTATAGACAACAGACAAATCATGTTCTGAAAATATTATAAGAAAATTTGTATGATTATTTTTGACAGAACTACTATGATGAGATGATTTTGAGAATATATTTTGAGAATTCAACCATAACATGATGAAATTACAGGAATTTCGATAGATTTGATCAAAACGATGAAATGGATATTTTTGACAGATCTACGGTGAAGTGATGATTTTATGAATATTTTTGACAGTTCCATCATGCTTGGCGATGTAACGAGTTTTTTTGATAGGATTGGGTTAAAATGAATATACGATTAGTTTTGACAGGTCTTCCATGAAGTGATGAATTCATGAAAATTTTTGACAGTTCAATCATATTCTGACGATATAACGTGTTTTTTGATAAAATTTGAAATAATGTTGGTATGAATATTTTTGACAGGTTTACTATGATGCGATGATTATGAGAATATAAATGACAGTTCAATTATAGTAATCATACTATGATTGAACTGTCATTTATGTTCTCACAATCATCGCATAATAGTAAACCTGTCAAGAAGTCAGAAGTCACCAGAAATCACAGGAATTTTGAAAGATTTGATAAAAAGGTTTATATGAATATTTTGGACAGGTCTACCATGATGCGATCATTTTGAGAAAATATTTGGCATTTCAGTTATGATATTGCAAAATACGGGTATGTTGATAGATTTTTTACCAAATTGATGAAAGGAAAATTTTTAACAGTTCTACGGTCATGTGATGATTTTATGAATATTTTTGACAGTTCCATCATGTTTGGCGATGTTACGAGTTTTTTTTTATAGGATTGGGTTAAAATGAATATACAATTATTTGACAGGTCTACCATGAAATGATGATTCCATGAAATTTTTTTACAAGTGAAATCATTTTCTGACTGGTTTATCGTTTTTTTTTGATAAATTGCAATCAAAATTATCATATAAATATTTTTTACAGGTCTACCATTATAAAATCATTTATAAAAAAAAATTACACTACAATCATGTTTTGACGAAAAAACGGGGTTTTTGATAGGATTTGAAAAAATGTTTGTATGAATATTTTTGAGAGGTCTACTATGATGCGATGATTGTGAGAATATATTTGACAGTTCAACCATAATATGATGAAATAACAGGAATTTCGATAGATTTGATCAAAATGTTTATATGAGTATTTTTGTCAGGTCTACCATGATGCAATCAATTTGAGAAAATATTTGACAGTTCAATGATGATATTTTAAAATACGGGTATTTTGATAGATTTGGTCAAAATGTTTACATTGATATTTTTGACAGGTCTTCTATGATGCGATCATTTCGATATTTATATTTTTCTTCTTTTTCATACACTTGTATGTATTGTATATATCAAATTGATGTCAAAAGTGGTTGGTTGGCAGAAATTGCCTAGGCAATAAACCCGCCATTTGAAATATTTTTTTTTTCAATAAAGTTTTTATTTTTTTTTTTTTATTTATTTAATGTTTGACATTGCAATGATGATATTACAAAATACAGGTTTTTTGATAGATTTGATCAAAACGATGAAATAAATATTTTTGACAGATCTACGGTAAATTGATGATTTTATGAATATTTTTGACAATTCCATCATGTTTGGCGATATAACGAGTTTTTTTGAAAGGATTGGGTTAAAATGAATATACAATTATTTGACAGGTCTACCATGAAATGATGATTCCATGAAATTTTTTTACAGTGAAATCATTTTCTGACTGGTTTTATCGTTTTTTTTTGATAAATTGCAATCAAAATTATCATATAAATATTTATTACAGGTGTACCATGAAGAGATGATTTTATAAAAAAAATTTGACATTACAATCATGTTTTGACGAAAATACGGGGTTTTTGATAAGATTTGAAAAAATGTTAGTATGAATATTTTTAACAGGTCTACTATGATGCGATTATTGTGAGAATATATTTGACAGTTCAACCATAATATGATGAAATAACAGGAATTTTGATGGATTTGATCAAAATGTTTAGATGAGTATTTTTGTCAGGTCTACCATGATGCAATCAATTTGAGAAAATATTTGACAGTTCAATGATGATATTTCAAAATACTAGTATTTTGATAGATTTGATCAAAACGATGAAATGGATATTTTTGCCGGATCTACGGTGAAGTAATGATTTTATGACTAAATTTGACAGTTCCATCATGTTTGGCGATATAACGAGTTTTTTTGATAGGATTTTGGTTAAATTTTTGTACGATTATTTTTGACAGGTCTACCATGAAATGATGGTTCTATGAAGTTTTTTGACAGTACAATCACGTTCTGACGATATACCTAACGGGTTTTTGGATAAATTGTAATCAAAATGCTCATTTAAATATTTTAAACAGATTTACGGTGAAGTGATGATTTTATGAATATTTTTGACAGTTCCATCATGTTTGGCGATGATACGAGTTGTTTTGAAAGGATTGGGTTAAAATAT
Organism: Athripsodes cinereus; assembly: GCA_947579605.1. NCBI lineage: Eukaryota > Metazoa > Arthropoda > Insecta > Trichoptera > Leptoceridae > Athripsodes > Athripsodes cinereus. The sequence continues at coordinate 24,527,910 of OX388311.1, read as the reverse complement.
TCATACGATTATTTTTGACAGGTCTTCCATGAAGTGATAAATTCATGAAAAATTTTGACAGTTCAATCATATTCTGACGATATAACGTGTTTTTTGATAAAATTTGAAATAATGTTGGTATGAATATTTTTGACAGGTTTACTATGATGCGATTATTGTGAGAATATATTTGACAGTTCAACCATAATATGATGAAATAACAGGAATTTTGATGGATTTGATCAAAATGATTAGATGAGTATTTTTGTCAGGTCTACCATGATGCAATCAATTTGAGAAAATATTTGACAGTTCAATGATGATATTTCAAAATACTAGTATTTTGATAGATTTGATCAAAACGATGAAATGGATATTTTTGCCGGATCTACGGTGAAGTAATGATTTTATGACTAAATTTGACAGTTCCATCATGTTTGGCGATATAACGAGTTTTTTTGATAGGATTTGGGTTAAATTTTTGTAGTAATAATTATAGTAATCATACTATGATTGAACTGTCATTTATATTCTCACAATCATCGCATAATAGTAAACCTGTCAAGAAGTCAGAAGTCACCAGAAATCACAGGAATTTTGATAGATTTGATAAAAAGGTTTATATGCATATTTTGGACAGGTCTACCATGATGCGATCATTTTGAGAAAATATTTTGCAGTTCAGTTATGATATTGCAAAATACGGGTATAATGATAGATTTTTTACCAAATCGATGAATGGAATATTTTTAACAGATCTACGGTGATGTGATGATTTTATGATTTTTTTTGACAGTTCCATCATGTTTGGCGATGTAACAAGTTTTTTTTATAGGCTTGGGTTAAAATGAATATACAATTATTTGACAGATCTACTATGAAATGATGATTCCATGAAATTTTTTGACAGTGAAATCATGTTCTGACTATATATCGGGTTTTTTTGATAAATTGCAATCAAAATTATCATATAAATATTTTTAACAGGTAGACCGGTAGACTTTATGGTACCATAAAGAGATGATTTTATAAAAAAAATTGACAGTTCCATCGTGTTTGGCGATATAACGAGTTTTTTTGATAGGATTTGGGTTAAATTTTTGTACGATTATTTTTGACAGGTCTACCATGAAATGATGGTTCTATGAAGTTTTTTGACAGTACAATCACGTTCTGACGATATACCTAACGGGTTTTTGGATAAATTGTAATCAAAATGCTCATTTAAATATTTTAAACAGATTTACGGTGAAGTGATGATTTTATGAATATTTTTGACAGTTCCATCATGTTTGGCGATGATACGAGTTGTTTTGAAAGGATTGGGTTAAAATATTCATACGATTATTTTTGACAGGTCTTCCATGAAGTGATAAATTCATGAAAAATTTTGACAGTTCAATCATATTCTGACGATATAACGTGTTTTTTGATAAAATTTGAAATAATGTTGGTATGAATATTTTTGACAGGTTTACTATGATGCGATTATTGTGAGAATATATTTGACAGTTCAACCATAATATGATGAAATAACAGGAATTTTGATGGATTTGATCAAAATGATTAGATGAGTATTTTTGTCAGGTCTACCATGATGCAATCAATTTGAGAAAATATTTGACAGTTCAATGATGATATTTCAAAATACTAGTATTTTGATAGATTTGATCAAAACGATGAAATGGATATTTTTGCCGGATCTACGGTGAAGTAATGATTTTATGACTAAATTTGACAGTTCCATCATGTTTGGCGATATAACGAGTTTTTTTGATAGGATTTGGGTTAAATTTTTGTAGTAATAATTATAGTAATCATACTATGATTGAACTGTCATTTATATTCTCACAATCATCGCATAATAGTAAACCTGTCAAGAAGTCAGAAGTCACCAGAAATCACAGGAATTTTGATAGATTTGATAAAAAGGTTTATATGCATATTTTGGACAGGTCTACCATGATGCGATCATTTTGAGAAAATATTTTGCAGTTCAGTTATGATATTGCAAAATACGGGTATAATGATAGATTTTTTACCAAATCGATGAATGGAATATTTTTAACAGATCTACGGTGATGTGATGATTTTATGATTTTTTTTGACAGTTCCATCATGTTTGGCGATGTAACAAGTTTTTTTTATAGGCTTGGGTTAAAATGAATATACAATTATTTGACAGATCTACTATGAAATGATGATTCCATGAAATTTTTTGACAGTGAAATCATGTTCTGACTATATATCGGGTTTTTTTGATAAATTGCAATCAAAATTATCATATAAATATTTTTTACAGGTAGACCGGTAGACTTTATGGTACCATAAAGAGATGATTTTATAAAAAAAATTGACAGTTCCATCGTGTTTGGCGATATAACGAGTTTTTTTGATAGGATTTGGGTTAAATTTTTGTACGATTATTTTTGACAGGTCTACCATGAAATGATGGTTCTATGAAGTTTTTTGACAGTACAATCACGTTCTGACGATATACCTAACGGGTTTTTGGATAAATTGTAATCAAAATGCTCATTTAAATATTTTAAACAGATTTACGGTGAAGTGATGATTTTATGAATATTTTTGACAGTTCAATCATATTCTGACGATATAACGTGTTTTTTGATAAAATTTGAAATAATGTTGGTATGAATATTTTTGACAGGTTTACTATGATGCGATGATTGTGGGAATATAAATGACAGTTCAATCATAGTATGATTACTATAATTGAACTGTCATTTATATTCTCACAATCATCGCATAATAGTAAACCTGTCAAGAAGTCAGAAGTCACCAGAAATCACAGGAATTTTGAAAGATTTGATAAAAAGGTTTATATGAATATTTTGGACAGGTCTACCATGATGCGATCATTTTGAGAAAATATTTGGCATTTCAGTTATGATATTGCAAAATACGGGTATGTTGATAGATTTTTTACCAAATTGATGAAAGGAATATTTTTAACAGTTTTACGGTCATGTGATGATTTTATGAATATTTTTGACAGTTCCATCATGTTTGGCGATGTTACGAGTTTTTTTTATAGGATTGGGTTTTAACCCATTCATTAATCATTCATTAAAATATTCATTTTAATGAATATACAATTATTTGACAGGTCTACCATGAAATGATGATTCCATGAAATTTTTTTACAAGTGAAATCATTTTCTGACTGGTTTTATCGTTTTTTTTTCATAAATTGCAATCAAAATTATCATAAAAATATTTTTTACAGGTCTACCATTATAAAATCATTTATAAAAAAAAATGACACTACAATCATGTTTTGACGAAAAAACGGGGTTTTTGATAGGATTTGAAAAAATGTTTGTATGAATATTTTTGAGAGGTCTACTATGATGCGATGATTGTGAGAATATATTTGACAGTTCAACCATAATATGATGAAATAACAGGAATTTCTATAGATTTGATCAAAATGTTTATATGAGTATTTTTGTCAGGTCTACCATGATGCAATCAATTTGAGAAAATATTTGACAGTTCAATGATGATATTTTAAAATACGGGTATTTTGATAGATTTGGTCAAAATGTTTACATTGATATTTTTGACAGGTCTTCTATGATGCGATCATTTCGAGAATGTTTGACATTTCAATGATGATATTACAAAATACAGGTTTTTTGATAGATTTGATCAAAACGATGAAATAGATATTTTTGACAGATCTACGGTAAATTGATGATTTTATGAATATTTTTGACAATTCCATCATGTTTGGCGATATAACGAGTTTTTTTGAAAGGATTGGGTTAAAATGAATATGCAATTATTTGACAGGTCTACCATGAAATGATGATTCCATGAAATTTTTTTACAAGTGAAATCATTTTCTGACTGGTTTTATCGTTTTTTTTTGATAAATTGCAATCAAAATTATCATAAAAATATTTTTTACAGGTCTACCATTATAAAATCATTTATAAAAAAAAATGACACTACAATCATGTTTTGACGAAAAAACGGGGTTTTTGATAGGATTTGAAAAAATGTTTGTATGAATATTTTTGAGAGGTCTACTATGATGCGATGATTGTGAGAATATATTTGACAGTTCAACCATAATATGATGAAATAACAGGAATTTCGATAAATTTGATCAAAATTTTTATATGAGTATTTTTGTCAGGTCTACCATGATGCAATCAATTTGAGAAAATATTTGACAGTTCAATGATGATATTTTAAAATACGGGTATTTTGATAGATTTGGTCAAAATGTTTACAGGGTTAGTTGGAAGACATCGCATTTCAGCGATAAACTCGCCCTCTGTGCATTGAATTGTATAAATGATATTTTCTATGTTAATTTGTATTATTGTAAACAATGTACAGTGAAGAATAAAATAAAATAAATAAATAAATACATTGATATTTTTGACAGGTCTTCTATGATGCGATCATTTCGAGAATGTTTGACAATGCAATGATGATATTACAAAATACAGGTTTTTTGATAGATTTGATCAAAACGATGAAATAGATATTTTTGACAGATCTACGGTTAATTGATGATTTTATGAATATTTTTGACAATTCCATCATGTTTGGCGATATAACGAGTTTTTTTGAAAGGATTGGGTTAAAATGAATATACAATTATTTGACAGGTCTACCATGAAATGATGATTCCATGAAATTTTTTTACAGTGAAATCATTTTCTGACTGGTTTTATCGTTTTTTTTTTGATAAATTGCAATCAAAATTATCATATAAATATTTATTACAGGTGTACCATGAAGAGATGATTTTATAAAAAAAATTTGACATTACAATCATGTTTTGACGAAAATACGGGGTTTTTGATAAGATTTGAAAAAATGTTAGTATGAATATTTTTAACAGGTCTACTATGATGCGATTATTGTGAGAATATATTTGACAGTTCAACCATAATATGATGAAATAACAGGAATTTTGATGGATTTGATCAAAATGTTTAGATGAGTATTTTTGTCAGGTCTACCATGATGCAATCAATTTGAGAAAATATTTGACAGTTCAATGATGATATTTCAAAATACTAGTATTTTGATAGATTTGATCAAAACGATGAAATGGATATTTTTGCCGGATCTACGGTGAAGTAATGATTTTATGAATATTTTTGACAGTTCCATCATGTTTGGCGATATAACGAGTTTTTTTGATAGGATTTGGGTTAAATTTTTGTACGATTATTTTTGACAGGTCTACCATGAAATGATGGTTCTATGAAGTTTTTTGACAGTACAATCACGTACTGACGATATACCTAACGGGTTTTTGGATAAATTGTAATCAAAATGCTCATTTAAATATTTTAAACAGATTTACGGTGAAGTGATGATTTTATGAATATTTTTGACAGTTCCATCATGTTTGGCGATGATACGAGTTGTTTTGAAAGGATTAGGTTAAAATATTCATACGATTATTTTTGACAGGTCTTCCATGAAGTGATCAATTTATGAAAATTATAGACAACAGACAAATCATGTTCTGAAAATATTATAAGAAAATTTGTATGATTATTTTTGACAGAACTACTATGATGAGATGATTTTGAGAATATATTTTGAGAATTCAACCATAACATGATGAAATTACAGGAATTTCGATAGATTTGATCAAAACGATGAAATGGATATTTTTGACAGATCTACGGTGAAGTGATGATTTTATGAATATTTTTGACAGTTCCATCATGCTTGGCGATGTAACGAGTTTTTTTGATAGGATTGGGTTAAAATGAATATACGATTAGTTTTGACAGGTCTTCCATGAAGTGATGAATTCATGAAAATTTTTGACAGTTCAATCATATTCTGACGATATAACGTGTTTTTTGATAAAATTTGAAATAATGTTGGTATGAATATTTTTGACAGGTTTACTATGATGCGATGATTATGAGAATATAAATGACAGTTCAATTATAGTATCATACTATGATTGAACTGTCATTTATGTTCTCACAATCATCGCATAATAGTAAACCTGTCAAGAAGTCAGAAGTCACCAGAAATCACAGGAATTTTGAAAGATTTGATAAAAAGGTTTATATGAATATTTTGGACAGGTCTACCATGATGCGATCATTTTGAGAAAATATTTGGCATTTCAGTTATGATATTGCAAAATACGGGTATGTTGATAGATTTTTTACCAAATTGATGAAAGGAAAATTTTTAACAGTTCTACGGTCATGTGATGATTTTATGAATATTTTTGACAGTTCCATCATGTTTGGCGATGTTACGAGTTTTTTTTTATAGGATTGGGTTAAAATGAATATACAATTATTTGACAGGTCTACCATGAAATGATGATTCCATGAAATTTTTTTACAAGTGAAATCATTTTCTGACTGGTTTATCGTTTTTTTTTGATAAATTGCAATCAAAATTATCATATAAATATTTTTTACAGGTCTACCATTATAAAATCATTTATAAAAAAAAATTACACTACAATCATGTTTTGACGAAAAAACGGGGTTTTTGATAGGATTTGAAAAAATGTTTGTATGAATATTTTTGAGAGGTCTACTATGATGCGATGATTGTGAGAATATATTTGACAGTTCAACCATAATATGATGAAATAACAGGAATTTCGATAGATTTGATCAAAATGTTTATATGAGTATTTTTGTCAGGTCTACCATGATGCAATCAATTTGAGAAAATATTTGACAGTTCAATGATGATATTTTAAAATACGGGTATTTTGATAGATTTGGTCAAAATGTTTACATTGATATTTTTGACAGGTCTTCTATGATGCGATCATTTCGATATTTATATTTTTCTTCTTTTTCATACACTTGTATGTATTGTATATATCAAATTGATGTCAAAAGTGGTTGGTTGGCAGAAATTGCCCACGGCAATAAACCCGCCATTTGAAATATTTTTTTTTTCAATAAAGTTTTTATTTTTTTTTTTTTATTTATTTAATGTTTGACATTGCAATGATGATATTACAAAATACAGGTTTTTTGATAGATTTGATCAAAACGATGAAATAAATATTTTTGACAGATCTACGGTAAATTGATGATTTTATGAATATTTTTGACAATTCCATCATGTTTGGCGATATAACGAGTTTTTTTGAAAGGATTGGGTTAAAATGAATATACAATTATTTGACAGGTCTACCATGAAATGATGATTCCATGAAATTTTTTTACAGTGAAATCATTTTCTGACTGGTTTTATCGTTTTTTTTTGATAAATTGCAATCAAAATTATCATATAAATATTTATTACAGGTGTACCATGAAGAGATGATTTTATAAAAAAAATTTGACATTACAATCATGTTTTGACGAAAATACGGGGTTTTTGATAAGATTTGAAAAAATGTTAGTATGAATATTTTTAACAGGTCTACTATGATGCGATTATTGTGAGAATATATTTGACAGTTCAACCATAATATGATGAAATAACAGGAATTTTGATGGATTTGATCAAAATGTTTAGATGAGTATTTTTGTCAGGTCTACCATGATGCAATCAATTTGAGAAAATATTTGACAGTTCAATGATGATATTTCAAAATACTAGTATTTTGATAGATTTGATCAAAACGATGAAATGGATATTTTTGCCGGATCTACGGTGAAGTAATGATTTTATGACTAAATTTGACAGTTCCATCATGTTTGGCGATATAACGAGTTTTTTTGATAGGATTTTGGTTAAATTTTTGTACGATTATTTTTGACAGGTCTACCATGAAATGATGGTTCTATGAAGTTTTTTGACAGTACAATCACGTTCTGACGATATACCTAACGGGTTTTTGGATAAATTGTAATCAAAATGCTCATTTAAATATTTTAAACAGATTTACGGTGAAGTGATGATTTTATGAATATTTTTGACAGTTCCATCATGTTTGGCGATGATACGAGTTGTTTTGAAAGGATTGGGTTAAAATATTCATACGATTATTTTTGACAGGTCTTCCATGAAGTGATAAATTCATGAAAAATTTTGACAGTTCAATCATATTCTGACGATATAACGTGTTTTTTGATAAAATTTGAAATAATGTTGGTATGAATATTTTTGACAGGTTTACTATGATGCGATTATTGTGAGAATATATTTGACAGTTCAACCATAATATGATGAAATAACAGGAATTTTGATGGATTTGATCAAAATGATTAGATGAGTATTTTTGTCAGGTCTACCATGATGCAATCAATTTGAGAAAATATTTGACAGTTCAATGATGATATTTCAAAATACTAGTATTTTGATAGATTTGATCAAAACGATGAAATGGATATTTTTGCCGGATCTACGGTGAAGTAATGATTTTATGACTAAATTTGACAGTTCCATCATGTTTGGCGATATAACGAGTTTTTTTGATAGGATTTGGGTTAAATTTTTGTAGTAATAATTATAGTAATCATACTATGATTGAACTGTCATTTATATTCTCACAATCATCGCATAATAGTAAACCTGTCAAGAAGTCAGAAGTCACCAGAAATCACAGGAATTTTGATAGATTTGATAAAAAGGTTTATATGCATATTTTGGACAGGTCTACCATGATGCGATCATTTTGAGAAAATATTTTGCAGTTCAGTTATGATATTGCAAAATACGGGTATAATGATAGATTTTTTACCAAATCGATGAATGGAATATTTTTAACAGATCTACGGTGATGTGATGATTTTATGATTTTTTTTGACAGTTCCATCATGTTTGGCGATGTAACAAGTTTTTTTTATAGGCTTGGGTTAAAATGAATATACAATTATTTGACAGATCTACTATGAAATGATGATTCCATGAAATTTTTTGACAGTGAAATCATGTTCTGACTATATATCGGGTTTTTTTGATAAATTGCAATCAAAATTATCATATAAATATTTTTAACAGGTAGACCGGTAGACTTTATGGTACCATAAAGAGATGATTTTATAAAAAAAATTGACAGTTCCATCGTGTTTGGCGATATAACGAGTTTTTTTGATAGGATTTGGGTTAAATTTTTGTACGATTATTTTTGACAGGTCTACCATGAAATGATGGTTCTATGAAGTTTTTTGACAGTACAATCACGTTCTGACGATATACCTAACGGGTTTTTGGATAAATTGTAATCAAAATGCTCATTTAAATATTTTAAACAGATTTACGGTGAAGTGATGATTTTATGAATATTTTTGACAGTTCCATCATGTTTGGCGATGATACGAGTTGTTTTGAAAGGATTGGGTTAAAATATTCATACGATTATTTTTGACAGGTCTTCCATGAAGTGATAAATTCATGAAAAATTTTGACAGTTCAATCATATTCTGACGATATAACGTGTTTTTTGATAAAATTTGAAATAATGTTGGTATGAATATTTTTGACAGGTTTACTATGATGCGATTATTGTGAGAATATATTTGACAGTTCAACCATAATATGATGAAATAACAGGAATTTTGATGGATTTGATCAAAATGATTAGATGAGTATTTTTGTCAGGTCTACCATGATGCAATCAATTTGAGAAAATATTTGACAGTTCAATGATGATATTTCAAAATACTAGTATTTTGATAGATTTGATCAAAACGATGAAATGGATATTTTTGCCGGATCTACGGTGAAGTAATGATTTTATGACTAAATTTGACAGTTCCATCATGTTTGGCGATATAACGAGTTTTTTTGATAGGATTTGGGTTAAATTTTTGTAGTAATAATTATAGTAATCATACTATGATTGAACTGTCATTTATATTCTCACAATCATCGCATAATAGTAAACCTGTCAAGAAGTCAGAAGTCACCAGAAATCACAGGAATTTTGATAGATTTGATAAAAAGGTTTATATGCATATTTTGGACAGGTCTACCATGATGCGATCATTTTGAGAAAATATTTTGCAGTTCAGTTATGATATTGCAAAATACGGGTATAATGATAGATTTTTTACCAAATCGATGAATGGAATATTTTTAACAGATCTACGGTGATGTGATGATTTTATGATTTTTTTTGACAGTTCCATCATGTTTGGCGATGTAACAAGTTTTTTTTATAGGCTTGGGTTAAAATGAATATACAATTATTTGACAGATCTACTATGAAATGATGATTCCATGAAATTTTTTGACAGTGAAATCATGTTCTGACTATATATCGGGTTTTTTTGATAAATTGCAATCAAAATTATCATATAAATATTTTTTACAGGTAGACCGGTAGACTTTATGGTACCATAAAGAGATGATTTTATAAAAAAAATTGACAGTTCCATCGTGTTTGGCGATATAACGAGTTTTTTTGATAGGATTTGGGTTAAATTTTTGTACGATTATTTTTGACAGGTCTACCATGAAATGATGGTTCTATGAAGTTTTTTGACAGTACAATCACGTTCTGACGATATACCTAACGGGTTTTTGGATAAATTGTAATCAAAATGCTCATTTAAATATTTTAAACAGATTTACGGTGAAGTGATGATTTTATGAATATTTTTGACAGTTCAATCATATTCTGACGATATAACGTGTTTTTTGATAAAATTTGAAATAATGTTGGTATGAATATTTTTGACAGGTTTACTATGATGCGATGATTGTGGGAATATAAATGACAGTTCAATCATAGTATGATTACTATAATTGAACTGTCATTTATATTCTCACAATCATCGCATAATAGTAAACCTGTCAAGAAGTCAGAAGTCACCAGAAATCACAGGAATTTTGAAAGATTTGATAAAAAGGTTTATATGAATATTTTGGACAGGTCTACCATGATGCGATCATTTTGAGAAAATATTTGGCATTTCAGTTATGATATTGCAAAATACGGGTATGTTGATAGATTTTTTACCAAATTGATGAAAGGAATATTTTTAACAGTTTTACGGTCATGTGATGATTTTATGAATATTTTTGACAGTTCCATCATGTTTGGCGATGTTACGAGTTTTTTTTATAGGATTGGGTTTTAACCCATTCATTAATCATTCATTAAAATATTCATTTTAATGAATATACAATTATTTGACAGGTCTACCATGAAATGATGATTCCATGAAATTTTTTTACAAGTGAAATCATTTTCTGACTGGTTTTATCGTTTTTTTTTCATAAATTGCAATCAAAATTATCATAAAAATATTTTTTACAGGTCTACCATTATAAAATCATTTATAAAAAAAAATGACACTACAATCATGTTTTGACGAAAAAACGGGGTTTTTGATAGGATTTGAAAAAATGTTTGTATGAATATTTTTGAGAGGTCTACTATGATGCGATGATTGTGAGAATATATTTGACAGTTCAACCATAATATGATGAAATAACAGGAATTTCTATAGATTTGATCAAAATGTTTATATGAGTATTTTTGTCAGGTCTACCATGATGCAATCAATTTGAGAAAATATTTGACAGTTCAATGATGATATTTTAAAATACGGGTATTTTGATAGATTTGGTCAAAATGTTTACATTGATATTTTTGACAGGTCTTCTATGATGCGATCATTTCGAGAATGTTTGACATTTCAATGATGATATTACAAAATACAGGTTTTTTGATAGATTTGATCAAAACGATGAAATAGATATTTTTGACAGATCTACGGTAAATTGATGATTTTATGAATATTTTTGACAATTCCATCATGTTTGGCGATATAACGAGTTTTTTTGAAAGGATTGGGTTAAAATGAATATGCAATTATTTGACAGGTCTACCATGAAATGATGATTCCATGAAATTTTTTTACAAGTGAAATCATTTTCTGACTGGTTTTATCGTTTTTTTTTGATAAATTGCAATCAAAATTATCATAAAAATATTTTTTACAGGTCTACCATTATAAAATCATTTATAAAAAAAAATGACACTACAATCATGTTTTGACGAAAAAACGGGGTTTTTGATAGGATTTGAAAAAATGTTTGTATGAATATTTTTGAGAGGTCTACTATGATGCGATGATTGTGAGAATATATTTGACAGTTCAACCATAATATGATGAAATAACAGGAATTTCGATAAATTTGATCAAAATTTTTATATGAGTATTTTTGTCAGGTCTACCATGATGCAATCAATTTGAGAAAATATTTGACAGTTCAATGATGATATTTTAAAATACGGGTATTTTGATAGATTTGGTCAAAATGTTTACAGGGTTAGTTGGAAGACATCGCATTTCAGCGATAAACTCGCCCTCTGTGCATTGAATTGTATAAATGATATTTTCTATGTTAATTTGTATTATTGTAAACAATGTACAGTGAAGAATAAAATAAAATAAATAAATAAATACATTGATATTTTTGACAGGTCTTCTATGATGCGATCATTTCGAGAATGTTTGACAATGCAATGATGATATTACAAAATACAGGTTTTTTGATAGATTTGATCAAAACGATGAAATAGATATTTTTGACAGATCTACGGTTAATTGATGATTTTATGAATATTTTTGACAATTCCATCATGTTTGGCGATATAACGAGTTTTTTTGAAAGGATTGGGTTAAAATGAATATACAATTATTTGACAGGTCTACCATGAAATGATGATTCCATGAAATTTTTTTACAGTGAAATCATTTTCTGACTGGTTTTATCGTTTTTTTTTTGATAAATTGCAATCAAAATTATCATATAAATATTTATTACAGGTGTACCATGAAGAGATGATTTTATAAAAAAAATTTGACATTACAATCATGTTTTGACGAAAATACGGGGTTTTTGATAAGATTTGAAAAAATGTTAGTATGAATATTTTTAACAGGTCTACTATGATGCGATTATTGTGAGAATATATTTGACAGTTCAACCATAATATGATGAAATAACAGGAATTTTGATGGATTTGATCAAAATGTTTAGATGAGTATTTTTGTCAGGTCTACCATGATGCAATCAATTTGAGAAAATATTTGACAGTTCAATGATGATATTTCAAAATACTAGTATTTTGATAGATTTGATCAAAACGATGAAATGGATATTTTTGCCGGATCTACGGTGAAGTAATGATTTTATGAATATTTTTGACAGTTCCATCATGTTTGGCGATATAACGAGTTTTTTTGATAGGATTTGGGTTAAATTTTTGTACGATTATTTTTGACAGGTCTACCATGAAATGATGGTTCTATGAAGTTTTTTGACAGTACAATCACGTACTGACGATATACCTAACGGGTTTTTGGATAAATTGTAATCAAAATGCTCATTTAAATATTTTAAACAGATTTACGGTGAAGTGATGATTTTATGAATATTTTTGACAGTTCCATCATGTTTGGCGATGATACGAGTTGTTTTGAAAGGATTAGGTTAAAATATTCATACGATTATTTTTGACAGGTCTTCCATGAAGTGATCAATTTATGAAAATTATAGACAACAGACAAATCATGTTCTGAAAATATTATAAGAAAATTTGTATGATTATTTTTGACAGAACTACTATGATGAGATGATTTTGAGAATATATTTTGAGAATTCAACCATAACATGATGAAATTACAGGAATTTCGATAGATTTGATCAAAACGATGAAATGGATATTTTTGACAGATCTACGGTGAAGTGATGATTTTATGAATATTTTTGACAGTTCCATCATGCTTGGCGATGTAACGAGTTTTTTTGATAGGATTGGGTTAAAATGAATATACGATTAGTTTTGACAGGTCTTCCATGAAGTGATGAATTCATGAAAATTTTTGACAGTTCAATCATATTCTGACGATATAACGTGTTTTTTGATAAAATTTGAAATAATGTTGGTATGAATATTTTTGACAGGTTTACTATGATGCGATGATTATGAGAATATAAATGACAGTTCAATTATAGTATCATACTATGATTGAACTGTCATTTATGTTCTCACAATCATCGCATAATAGTAAACCTGTCAAGAAGTCAGAAGTCACCAGAAATCACAGGAATTTTGAAAGATTTGATAAAAAGGTTTATATGAATATTTTGGACAGGTCTACCATGATGCGATCATTTTGAGAAAATATTTGGCATTTCAGTTATGATATTGCAAAATACGGGTATGTTGATAGATTTTTTACCAAATTGATGAAAGGAAAATTTTTAACAGTTCTACGGTCATGTGATGATTTTATGAATATTTTTGACAGTTCCATCATGTTTGGCGATGTTACGAGTTTTTTTTTATAGGATTGGGTTAAAATGAATATACAATTATTTGACAGGTCTACCATGAAATGATGATTCCATGAAATTTTTTTACAAGTGAAATCATTTTCTGACTGGTTTATCGTTTTTTTTTGATAAATTGCAATCAAAATTATCATATAAATATTTTTTACAGGTCTACCATTATAAAATCATTTATAAAAAAAAATTACACTACAATCATGTTTTGACGAAAAAACGGGGTTTTTGATAGGATTTGAAAAAATGTTTGTATGAATATTTTTGAGAGGTCTACTATGATGCGATGATTGTGAGAATATATTTGACAGTTCAACCATAATATGATGAAATAACAGGAATTTCGATAGATTTGATCAAAATGTTTATATGAGTATTTTTGTCAGGTCTACCATGATGCAATCAATTTGAGAAAATATTTGACAGTTCAATGATGATATTTTAAAATACGGGTATTTTGATAGATTTGGTCAAAATGTTTACATTGATATTTTTGACAGGTCTTCTATGATGCGATCATTTCGATATTTATATTTTTCTTCTTTTTCATACACTTGTATGTATTGTATATATCAAATTGATGTCAAAAGTGGTTGGTTGGCAGAAATTGCCCACGGCAATAAACCCGCCATTTGAAATATTTTTTTTTTCAATAAAGTTTTTATTTTTTTTTTTTTATTTATTTAATGTTTGACATTGCAATGATGATATTACAAAATACAGGTTTTTTGATAGATTTGATCAAAACGATGAAATAAATATTTTTGACAGATCTACGGTAAATTGATGATTTTATGAATATTTTTGACAATTCCATCATGTTTGGCGATATAACGAGTTTTTTTGAAAGGATTGGGTTAAAATGAATATACAATTATTTGACAGGTCTACCATGAAATGATGATTCCATGAAATTTTTTTACAGTGAAATCATTTTCTGACTGGTTTTATCGTTTTTTTTTGATAAATTGCAATCAAAATTATCATATAAATATTTATTACAGGTGTACCATGAAGAGATGATTTTATAAAAAAAATTTGACATTACAATCATGTTTTGACGAAAATACGGGGTTTTTGATAAGATTTGAAAAAATGTTAGTATGAATATTTTTAACAGGTCTACTATGATGCGATTATTGTGAGAATATATTTGACAGTTCAACCATAATATGATGAAATAACAGGAATTTTGATGGATTTGATCAAAATGTTTAGATGAGTATTTTTGTCAGGTCTACCATGATGCAATCAATTTGAGAAAATATTTGACAGTTCAATGATGATATTTCAAAATACTAGTATTTTGATAGATTTGATCAAAACGATGAAATGGATATTTTTGCCGGATCTACGGTGAAGTAATGATTTTATGACTAAATTTGACAGTTCCATCATGTTTGGCGATATAACGAGTTTTTTTGATAGGATTTTGGTTAAATTTTTGTACGATTATTTTTGACAGGTCTACCATGAAATGATGGTTCTATGAAGTTTTTTGACAGTACAATCACGTTCTGACGATATACCTAACGGGTTTTTGGATAAATTGTAATCAAAATGCTCATTTAAATATTTTAAACAGATTTACGGTGAAGTGATGATTTTATGAATATTTTTGACAGTTCCATCATGTTTGGCGATGATACGAGTTGTTTTGAAAGGATTGGGTTAAAATATTCATACGATTATTTTTGACAGGTCTTCCATGAAGTGATAAATTCATGAAAAATTTTGACAGTTCAATCATATTCTGACGATATAACGTGTTTTTTGATAAAATTTGAAATAATGTTGGTATGAATATTTTTGACAGGTTTACTATGATGCGATTATTGTGAGAATATATTTGACAGTTCAACCATAATATGATGAAATAACAGGAATTTTGATGGATTTGATCAAAATGATTAGATGAGTATTTTTGTCAGGTCTACCATGATGCAATCAATTTGAGAAAATATTTGACAGTTCAATGATGATATTTCAAAATACTAGTATTTTGATAGATTTGATCAAAACGATGAAATGGATATTTTTGCCGGATCTACGGTGAAGTAATGATTTTATGACTAAATTTGACAGTTCCATCATGTTTGGCGATATAACGAGTTTTTTTGATAGGATTTGGGTTAAATTTTTGTAGTAATAATTATAGTAATCATACTATGATTGAACTGTCATTTATATTCTCACAATCATCGCATAATAGTAAACCTGTCAAGAAGTCAGAAGTCACCAGAAATCACAGGAATTTTGATAGATTTGATAAAAAGGTTTATATGCATATTTTGGACAGGTCTACCATGATGCGATCATTTTGAGAAAATATTTTGCAGTTCAGTTATGATATTGCAAAATACGGGTATAATGATAGATTTTTTACCAAATCGATGAATGGAATATTTTTAACAGATCTACGGTGATGTGATGATTTTATGATTTTTTTTGACAGTTCCATCATGTTTGGCGATGTAACAAGTTTTTTTTATAGGCTTGGGTTAAAATGAATATACAATTATTTGACAGATCTACTATGAAATGATGATTCCATGAAATTTTTTGACAGTGAAATCATGTTCTGACTATATATCGGGTTTTTTTGATAAATTGCAATCAAAATTATCATATAAATATTTTTAACAGGTAGACCGGTAGACTTTATGGTACCATAAAGAGATGATTTTATAAAAAAAATTGACAGTTCCATCGTGTTTGGCGATATAACGAGTTTTTTTGATAGGATTTGGGTTAAATTTTTGTACGATTATTTTTGACAGGTCTACCATGAAATGATGGTTCTATGAAGTTTTTTGACAGTACAATCACGTTCTGACGATATACCTAACGGGTTTTTGGATAAATTGTAATCAAAATGCTCATTTAAATATTTTAAACAGATTTACGGTGAAGTGATGATTTTATGAATATTTTTGACAGTTCCATCATGTTTGGCGATGATACGAGTTGTTTTGAAAGGATTGGGTTAAAATATTC
This sequence comes from Athripsodes cinereus, assembly GCA_947579605.1. Lineage (NCBI taxonomy): Eukaryota > Metazoa > Arthropoda > Insecta > Trichoptera > Leptoceridae > Athripsodes > Athripsodes cinereus. Next base: position 24,510,687 of record OX388311.1, on the reverse strand, counting down.
ATACGATTATTTTTGACAGGTCTTCCATGAAGTGATAAATTCATGAAAAATTTTGACAGTTCAATCATATTCTGACGATATAACGTGTTTTTTGATAAAATTTGAAATAATGTTGGTATGAATTTTGACAGGTTTACTATGATGCGATTATTGTGAGAATGTATTTGACAGTTCAACCATAATATGATGAAATAACAGGAATTTTGATGGATTTGATCAAAATGATTAGATGAGTATTTTTGTCAGGTCTACCATGATGCAATCAATTTGAGAAAATATTTGACAGTTCAATGATGATATTTCAAAATACTAGTATTTTGATAGATTTGATCAAAACGATGAAATGGATATTTTTGCCGGATCTACGGTGAAGTAATGATTTTATGACTAAATTTGACAGTTCCATCATGTTTGGCGATATAACGAGTTTTTTTGATAGGATTTGGGTTAAATTTTTGTAGTAATAATTATAGTAATCATACTATGATTGAACTGTCATTTATATTCTCACAATCATCGCATAATAGTAAACCTGTCAAGAAGTCAGAAGTCACCAGAAATCACAGGAATTTTGATAGATTTGATAAAAAGGTTTATATGCATATTTTGGACAGGTCTACCATGATGCGATCATTTTGAGAAAATATTTTGCAGTTCAGTTATGATATTGCAAAATACGGGTATAATGATAGATTTTTTACCAAATCGATGAATGGAATATTTTTAACAGATCTACGGTGATGTGATGATTTTATGATTTTTTTTGACAGTTCCATCATGTTTGGCGATGTAACAAGTTTTTTTTATAGGCTTGGGTTAAAATGAATATACAATTATTTGACAGATCTACTATGAAATGATGATTCCATGAAATTTTTGACAGTCAGTGAAATCATGTTCTGACTATATATCGGGTTTTTTGATAAATTGCAATCAAAATTATCATATAAATATTTTTTACAGGTAGACCGGTAGACTTTATGGTACCATAAAGAGATGATTTTATAAAAAAAATTGACAGTTCCATCGTGTTTGGCGATATAACGAGTTTTTTTGATAGGATTTGGGTTAAATTTTTGTACGATTATTTTTGACAGGTCTACCATGAAATGATGGTTCTATGAAGTTTTTTGACAGTACAATCACGTTCTGACGATATACCTAACGGGTTTTTGGATAAATTGTAATCAAAATGCTCATTTAAATATTTTAAACAGATTTACGGTGAAGTGATGATTTTATGAATATTTTTGACAGTTCCATCATGTTTGGCGATGATACGAGTTGTTTTGAAAGGATTGGGTTAAAATATTCATACGATTATTTTTGACAGGTCTTCCATGAAGTGATCAATTTATGAAAATTATAGACAACAGACAAATCATGTTCTGAAAATATTATAAGAAAATTATTTATTTATTATTTTATTTATTTATAAATAAATAATTTTCTTATAATATTTTCAGAACATGATTTGTCTGTTGTCTATAATTTTCATAAATTGATCACTTCATGGAAGACCTGTCAAAAATAATCGTATGAATTTTTGTATGTATTATGTATTATGTATGAATCGTAGAAAATTTGTATGATTATTTTTGACAGAACTACTATGATGAGATGATGTTGAGAATATGTTTTGAGAATTCAACCATAACATTACAGGAATTTCGATAGATTTGATCAAAACGATGAAATGGATATTTTTGACAGATCTACGGTGAAGTGATGATTTTATGAATATTTTTGACAGTTCCATCATGCTTGGCGATGAAACGAGTTTTTTTTGATAGGATTGGGATAAAATGAATATACGATTATTTTTGACAGGTCTTCCATGAAGTGATGAATTCATGAAAATTTTTGACAGTTCAATCATATTCTGACGATATAACGTGTTTTTTGATAAAATTTGAAATAATGTTGGTATGAATATTTTTGACAGGTTTACTATGATGCGATGATTGTGGGAATATAAATGACAGTTCAATCATAGTATGATTACTATAATTGAACTGTCATTTATATTCTCACAATCATCGCATAATAGTAAACCTGTCAAGAAGTCAGAAGTCACCAGAAATCACAGGAATTTTGAAAGATTTGATAAAAAGGTTTATATGAATATTTTGGACAGGTCTACCATGATGCGATCATTTGAGAAAATATTTGGCATTTCAGTTATGATATTGCAAAATACGGGTATGTTGATAGATTTTTTACCAAATTGATGAAAGGAATATTTTTAACAGTTTTACGGTCATGTGATGATTTTATGAATATTTTTGACAGTTCCATCATGTTTGGCGATGTTACGAGTTTTTTTTATAGGATTGGGTTTTAACCCATTCATTAATCATTCATTAAAATATTCATTTTAATGAATATACAATTATTTGACAGGTCTACCATGAAATGATGATTCCATGAAATTTTTTTACAAGTGAAATCATTTTCTGACTGGTTTTATCGTTTTTTTTTCATAAATTGCAATCAAAATTATCATAAAAATATTTTTTACAGGTCTACCATTATAAAATCATTTATAAAAAAAAATGACACTACAATCATGTTTTGACGAAAAAACGGGGTTTTTGATAGGATTTGAAAAAATGTTTGTATGAATATTTTTGAGAGGTCTACTATGATGCGATGATTGTGAGAATATATTTGACAGTTCAACCATAATATGATGAAATAACAGGAATTTCTATAGATTTGATCAAAATGTTTATATGAGTATTTTTGTTAGGTCTACCATGATGCAATCAATTTGAGAAAATATTTGACAGTTCAATGATGATATTTTAAAATACGGGTATTTTGATAGATTTGGTCAAAATGTTTACATTGATATTTTTGACAGGTCTTCTATGATGCGATCATTTCGAGAATGTTTGACATTTCAATGATGATATTACAAAATACAGGTTTTTTGATAGATTTGATCAAAACGATGAAATAGATATTTTTGACAGATCTACGGTAAATTGATGATTTTATGAATATTTTTGACAATTCCATCATGTTTGGCGATATAACGAGTTTTTTTGAAAGGATTGGGTTAAAATGAATATGCAATTATTTGACAGGTCTACCATGAAATGATGATTCCATGAAATTTTTTTACAGTGAAATCATTTTCTGACTGGTTTTATCGTTTTTTTTTGATAAATTGCAATCAAAATTATCATATAAATATTTATTACAGGTGTACCATGAAGAGATGATTTTATAAAAAAAATTTGACATTACAATCATGTTTTGACGAAAATACGGGGTTTTTGATAAGATTTGAAAAAATGTTAGTATGAATATTTTTGACAGGTCTACTATGGTGCGATTATTGTGAGAATATATTTGACAGTTCAACCATAATATGATGAAATAACAGGAATTTTGATGGATTTGATCAAAATGTTTAGATGAGTCTTTTTGTCAGGTCTACCATGATGCAATCAATTTGAGAAAATATTTGACAGTTCAATGATGATATTTCAAAATACTAGTATTTTGATAGATTTGATCAAAACGATGAAATGGATATTTTTGCCGGATCTACGGTGAAGTAATGATTTTATGACTAAATTTGACAGTTCCATCATGTTTGGCGATATAACGAGTTTTTTTGATAGGATTTGGGTTAAATTTTTGTACGATTATTTTTGACAGGTCTACCATGAAATTATGGTTCTATGAAGTTTTTTGACAGTACAATCACGTTCTGACGATATACCTAACGGGTTTTTGGATAAATTGTAATCAAAATGCTCATTTAAATATTTTAAACAGATTTACGGTGAAGTGATGATTTTATGAATATTTTTGACAGTTCCATCATGTTTGGCGATGATACGAGTTGTTTTGAAAGGATTGGGTTAAAATATTCATACGATAATTTTTGACAGGTCTTCCATGAAGTGATGAATTCATGAAAAATTTTGACAGTTCAATCATATTCTGACGATATAACGTGTTTTTTGATAAAATTTGAAATAATGTTGGTATGAATATTTTTGACAAGTTTACTATGATGCGATGATTATGAGAATATAAATGACAGTTCAATTATAGTAATCATACTATGATTGAACTGTCATTTATATTCTCACAATCATCGCATAATAGTTAACCTGTCAAGAAGTCAGAAGTCACCAGAAATCACAGGAATTTTGAGAGATTTGATAAAAAATTTTATATGAATATTTTGGACAGGTCTACCATGATGCGATCATTTTGAGAAAATATTTGGCAGTTCAGTATATTGCAAAATACGGGTATATTAATAGATTTTTTTACCAAATCGATGAAAGGAATATGTTTAACAGATCTACGGTGATGTGATGATTTTATGATTTTTTTTGACAGTTCCATCATGTTTGGCGATGTAACAAGTTTTTTTTATAGGCTTGGGTTAAAATGAATATACAATTATTTGACAGATCTACTATGAAATGATGATTCCATGAAATTTTTTGACAGTGAAATCATGTTCTGACTATATATCGGGTTTTTTTGATAAATTGCAATCAAAATTATCATATAAATATTTTTTACAGGTAGACCGGTAGACTTTATGGTACCATAAAGAGATGATTTTATAAAAAAAATTGACAGTTCCATCGTGTTTGGCGATATAACGAGTTTTTTTGATAGGATTTGGGTTAAATTTTTGTACGATTATTTTTGACAGGTCTACCATGAAATGATGGTTCTATGAAGTTTTTTGAGAGTACAATCACGTTCTGACGATATACCTAACGGGTTTTTGGATAAATTGTAATCAAAATGCTCATTTAAATATTTTGAACAGATTTACGGTGAAGTGATGATTTTATGAATATTTTTGACAGTTCCATCATGTTTGGCGCTGATACGAGTTGTTTTGAAAGGATTGGGTTAAAATATTCATACGATTATTTTTGACAGGTCTTCCATGAAGTGATGAATTCATGAAAAATTTTGACAGTTCAATCATATTCTGACGATATAACGTGTTTTTTGATAAAATTTGAAATAATGTTGGTATGAATATTTTTGACAGGTTTACTATGATGCGATTATTGTGAGAATATATTTGACAGTTCAACCATAATATGATGAAATAACAGGAATTTTGATGGATTTGATCAAAATGTTTAGATGAGTATTTTTGTCAGGTCTACCATGATGCAATCAATTTGAGAAAATATTTGAAAGTTCAATGATGATATTTCAAAATACTAGTATTTTGATAGATTTGATCAAAACGATGAAATGGATATTTTTGCCGGATCTACGGTGAAGTAATGATTTTATGACTAAATTTGACAGTTCCATCATGTTTGGCGATGTTACGAGTTTTTTTGATAGGATTTGGGTTAAATTTTTGTAGTAATAATTATAGTAATCATACTTTGATTGAACTGTCATTTATATTCTCACAATCATCGCATAATAGTAAACCTGTCAAGAAGTCAGAAGTCACCAGAAATCACAGGAATTTTGAAAGATTTGATAAAAAGGTTTATATGAATATTTTGGACAGGTCTACCATGATGCGATCATTTTGAGAAAATATTTGGCATTTCAGTTATGATATTGCAAAATACGGGTATGTTGATAGATTTTTTACCAAATTGATGAAAGGAATATTTTTAACAGTTTTACGGTCATGTGATGATTTTATGAATATTTTTGACAGTTCCATCATGTTTGGCGATGTTACGAGTTTTTTTTATAGGATTGGGTTAAAATGAATATACAATTATTTGACAGGTCTACCATGAAATGATGATTCCATGGAAATTTTTTACAAGTGAAATCATTTTCTGACTGGTTTTATCGTTTTTTTTTCATAAATTGCTATCAATATTATCATAAAAATATTTTTTACAGGTCTACCATTATAAAATCATTTATAAAAAAAAATTACACTACAATCATGTTTTGACGAAAAAACGGGGTTTTTGATAGGATTTGAAAAAATGTTTGTATGAATATTTTTGAGAGGTCTACTATGATGCGATGATTGTGAGAATATATTTGATAGTTCAACCATAATATGATGAAATAACAGTAATTTCGATAGATTTGATCAAAATGTTTATATGAGTATTTTTGTCAGGTCTACCATGATGCAATCAATTTGAGAAAATATTTGACAGTTCAATGATGATATTTTAAAATACGGGTATTTTGATAGATTTGGTCAAAATGTTTACATTGATATTTTTGACAGGTCTTCTATGATGCGATCATTTCGAGAATGTTTGACATTTCAATGATGATATTACAAAATACAGGTTTTTTGATAGATTTGATCAAAACGATGAAATAGATATTTTTGACAGATCTACGGTAAATTGATGATTTTATGAATATTTTTGACAATTCCATCATGTTTGGCGATATAACGAGTTTTTTTGAAAGGATTGGGTTAAAATGAATATACAATTATTTGACAGGTCTACCATGAAATGATGATTCCATGAAATTTTTTTACAGTGAAATCATTTTCTGACTGGTTTTATCGTTTTTTTTTGATAAATTGCAATCAAAATTATCATATAAATATTTATTACAGGTGTACCATGAAGAGATGATTTTATAAAAAAAAATTGACATTACAATCATGTTTTGACGAAAATACGGGGTTTTTGATAAGATTTGAAAAAATGTTAGTATGAATATTTTTGACAGGTCTACTATGATGCGATTATTGTGAGAATATATTTGACAGTTCAACCATAATATGATGAAATAACAGGAATTTTGATGGATTTGATCAAAATGTTTAGATGAGTATTTTTTTCAGGTCTACCATGATGCAATCAATTTGAGAAAATATTTGACAGTTCAATGATGATATTTCAAAATACTAGTATTTTGATAGATTTGATCAAAACGATGAAATGGATATTTTTGCCGGATCTACGGTGAAGTAATGATTTTATGACTAAATTTGACAGTTCCATCATGTTTGGCGATATAACGAGTTTTTTTGATAGGATTTGGGTTAAATTTTTGTACGATTATTTTTGACAGGTCTACCATGAAATGATGGTTCTATGAAGTTTTTTGACAGTACAATCACGTTCTGACGATATACCTAACGGGTTTTTGGATAAATTGTAATCAAAATGCTCATTTAAATATTTTAAACAGATTTACGGTGAAGTGATGATTTTATGAATATTTTTGACAGTTCCATCATGTTTGGCGATGATACGAGTTGTTTTGAAAGGATTGGGTTAAAATATTCATACGATTATTTTTGACAGGTCTTCCATGAAGTGATGAATTCATGAAAAATTTTGACAGTTCAATCATATTCTGACGATATAACGGTTTTTTGATAAAATTTGAAATAATGTTGGTATGAATATTTTTGACAGGTTTACTATGATGCGATGATTATGAGAATATAAATGACAGTTCAATTATAGTAATCATACTATGATTGAACTGTCATTTATATTCTCACAATCATCGCATAATAGTTAACCTGTCAAGAAGTCAGAAGTCACCAGAAATCACAGGAATTTTGAGAGATTTGATAAAAATGTTTATATGAATATTTTGGACAGGTCTACCATGATGCGATCATTTTGAAAAAAAAATATGGGGCAGTTCAGTATATTGCAAAATACGGGTATAATGATAGATTTTTTACCAAATCGATGAATGGAATATTTTTAACAGATCTACGGTGATGTGATGATTTTATGATTTTTTTTGACAGTTCCATCATGTTTGGCGATGTAACAAGTTTTTTTTATAGGCTTGGGTTAAAATGAATATACAATTATTTGACAGATCTACTATGAAATGATGATTCCATGAAATTTTTTGACAGTGAAATCATGTTCTGACTATATATTGGGTTTTTTTGATAAATTGCAATCAAAATTATCATATAAATATTTTTTACAGGTAGACCGGTAGACTTTATGGTACCATAAAGAGATGATTTTTTAAAAAAAATTGACAGTTCCATCGTGTTTGGCGATATAACGAGTTTTTTTGATAGGATTTGGGTTAAATTTTTGTACGATTATTTTTGACAGGTCTACCATGAAATGATGGTTCTATGAAGTTTTTTGAGAGTACAATCACGTTCTGACGATATACCTAACGGGTTTTTGGATAAATTGTAATCAAAATGCTCATTTAAATATTTTAAACAGATTTACGGTGAAGTGATGATTTTATGAATATTTTTGACAGTTCCATCATGTTTGGCGATGATACGAGTTGTTTTGAAAGGATTGGGTTAAAATATTCATACGATTATTTTTGACAGGTCTTCCATGAAGTGATGAATACATGAAAAATTTTGACAGTTCAATCATATTCTGACGATATAACGTGTTTTTTGATAAAATTTGAAATAATGTTGGTATGAATATTTTTGACAGGTTTACTATGATGCGATTATTGTGAGAATATATTTGACAGTTCAACCATAATATGATGAAATAACAGGAATTTTGATGGATTTGATCAAAATGTTTAGATGAGTATTTTTGTCAGGTCTACCATGATGCAATCAATTTGAGAAAATATTTGACAGTTCAATGATGATATTTCAAAATACTAGTATTTTGATAGATTTGATCAAAACGATGAAATGGATATTTTTGCCGGATCTACGGTGAAGTAATGATTTTATGACTAAATTTGACAGTTCCATCATGTTTGGCGATGTTACGAGTTTTTTTGATAGGATTTGGGTTAAATTTTTGTAGTAATAATTATAGTAATCATACTTTGATTGAACTGTCATTTATATTCTCACAATCATCGCATAATAGTAAACCTGTCAAGAAGTCAGAAGTCACCAGAAATCACAGGAATTTTGAAAGATTTGATAAAAAGGTTTATATGAATATTTTGGACAGGTCTACCATGATGCGATCATTTTGAGAAAATATTTGGCATTTCAGTTATGATATTGCAAAATACGGGTATGTTGATAGATTTTTTACCAAATTGATGAAAGGAATATTTTTAACAGTTCCATCATGTTTGGCGATGTTACGAGTTTTTTTTTATGGGATTGGGTTAAAATGAATATACAATTATTTGACAGGTCTACCATGAAATGATGATTCCATGAAATTTTTTTACAACTGAAATCATTTTCTGACTGGTTTTATCGTTTTTTTTTGATAAATTGCAATCAAAATTATCATAAAAATATTTTTTACAGGTCTACCATTATAAAATCATTTATAAAAAAAAATGACACTACAATCATGTTTTGACGAAAAAACGGGGTTTTTGATAGGATTTGAAAAAATGTTTGTATGAATATTTTTGAGAGGTCTACTATGATGCGATGATTGTGAGAATATATTTGACAGTTCAACCATAATATGATGAAATAACAGTAATTTCGATAGATTTGATCAAGGTCATGTGATGATTTTATGAATATTTTTGACAGTTCCATCATGTTTGGCGATGTTACGAGTTTTTTTTTATAGGATTGGGTTAAAATGAATATACAATTATTTGACAGGTCTACCATGAAATGATGATTCCATGAAATTTTTTTACAAGTGAAATCATTTTCTGACTGGTTTTATCGTTTTTTTTTGATAAATTGCAATCAAAATTATCATAAAAATATTTTTTTCAGGTCTACCATTATAAAATCATTTATAAAAAAAAATGACACTACAATCATGTTTTGACGAAAAAACGGGGTTTTTGATAGGATTTGAAAAAATGTTTGTATGAATATTTTTGAGAGGTCTACTATGATGCGATGATTGTGAGAATATATTTGACAGTTCAACCATAATATGATGAAATAACAGTAATTTCGATAGATTTGATCAAAATGTTTATATGAGTATTTTTGTCAGGTCTACCATGATGCAATCAATTTGAGAAAATATTTGACAGTTCAATGATGATATTTTAAAATACGGGTATTTTGATAGATTTGGTCAAAATGTTTACATTGATATTTTTGACAGGTCTTCTATGATGCGATCATTTCGAGAATGTTTGACATTTCAATGATGATATTACAAAATACAGGTTTTTTGATAGATTTGATCAAAACGATGAAATAGATATTTTTGACAGATCTACGGTAAATTGATGATTTTATGAATATTTTTGACAATTCCATCATGTTTGGCGAAATAACGAGTTTTTTTGAAAGGATTGGGTTAAAATGAATATACAATTATTTGACAGGTCTACCATGAAATGATGATTCCATGAAATTTTTTTACAGTGAAATCATTTTCTGACTGGTTTTATCGTTTTTTTTTGATAAATTGCAATCAAAATTATCATATAAATATTTATTACAGGTGTACCATGAAGAGATGATTTTATAAAAAAAATTTGACATTACAATCATGTTTTGACGAAAATACGGGGTTTTTGATAAGATTTGAAAAAATGTTAGTATGAATATTTTTGACAGGTCTACTATGATGCGATTATTGTGAGAATATATTTGACAGTTCAACCATAATATGATGAAATAACAGGAATTTTGATGGATTTGATCAAAATGTTTAGATGAGTATTTTTTTCAGGTCTACCATGATGCAATCAATTTGAGAAAATATTTGACAGTTCAATGATGATATTTCAAAATACTAGTATTTTGATAGATTTGATCAAAACGATGAAATGGATATTTTTGCCGGATCTACGGTGAAGTAATGATTTTATGACTAAATTTGACAGTTCCATCATGTTTGGCGATATAACGAGTTTTTTTGATAGGATTTGGGTTAAATTTTTGTACGATTATTTTTGACAGGTCTACCATGAAATGATGGTTCTATGAAGTTTTTTGACAGTACAATCACGTTCTGACGATATACCTAACGGGTTTTTGGATAAATTGTAATCAAAATGCTCATTTAAATATTTTAAACAGATTTACGGTGAAGTGATGATTTTATGAATATTTTTGACAGTTCCATCATGTTTGGCGATATAACGAGTTTTTTTGAAAGGATTGGGTTAAAATGAATATACAATTATTTGACAGGTCTACCATGAAATGATGATTCCATGAAAATTTTTTACAGTGAAATCATTTTCTGACTGGTTTTATCGTTTTTTTTTGATAAATTGCAATCAAAATTATCATATAAATATTTATTACAGGTGTACCATGAAGAGATGATTTTATAAAAAAAATTTGACATTACAATCATGTTTTGACGAAAATACGGGGTTTTTGATAAGATTTGAAAAAATGTTAGTATGAATATTTTTGACAGGTCTACTATGATGCGATTATTGTGAGAATATATTTGACAGTTCAACCATAATATGATGAAATAACAGGAATTTTGATGGATTTGATCAAAATGTTTAGATGAGTATTTTTTTCAGGTCTACCATGATGCAATCAATTTGAGAAAATATTTGACAGTTCAATGATGATATTTCAAAATACTAGTATTTTGATAGATTTGATCAAAACGATGAAATGGATATTTTTGCCGGATCTACGGTGAAGTAATGATTTTATGACTAAATTTGACAGTTCCATCATGTTTGGCGATATAACGAGTTTTTTTGATAGGATTTGGGTTAAATTTTTGTACGATTATTTTTGACAGGTCTACCATGAAATGATGGTTCTATGAAGTTTTTTGACAGTACAATCACGTTCTGACGATATACCTAACGGGTTTTTGGATAAATTGTAATCAAAATGCTCATTTAAATATTTTAAACAGATTTACGGTGAAGTGATGATTTTATGAATATTTTTGACAGTTCCATCATGTTTGGCGATATAACGAGTTTTTTTGAAAGGATTGGGTTAAAATGAATATACAATTATTTGACAGGTCTACCATGAAATGATGATTCCATGAAAATTTTTTACAGTGAATTCATATTCTGACTGGTTTTATCGTTTTTTTTTGATAAATTGCAATCAAAATTATCATATAAATATTTATTACAGGTGTACCATGAAGAGATGATTTTATAAAAAAAATTTGACATTACAATCATGTTTTGACGAAAATACGGGGTTTTTGATAAGATTTGAAAAAATGTTAGTATGAATATTTTTGACAGGTCTACTATGATGCGATTATTGTGAGAATATATTTGACAGTTCAACCATAATATGATGAAATAACAGGAATTTTGATGGATTTGATCAAAATGTTTAGATGAGTATTTTTGTCAGGTCTACCATGATGCAATCAATTTGAGAAAATATTTGACAGTTCAATGATGATAAATATTTTAAAATACGGGTATTTTGATAGATTTGATCAAAATGTTTACATTGATATTTTTGACAGGTCTTCCATGATGCGATCATTTCGAGAATGTTTGACATTTCAATGATGATATTACAAAATACAGGTTTTTTGATAGATTTGATCAAAACGATGAAATAGATATTTTTGACAGATCTACGGTGAATTGATGATTTTATAAATAAATTTGACAGTTCCATCATGTTTGGCGATATAACGTGTTTTTTTTATAGGATTTAGGTTAAAGTTTTGTACGATTATTTCTGACAGGTCTACTATGTGATGTGACGATTTTGAGAGTATGTTTGACAGTTCAATCAAACCTATCAATTATACATATTGGTACATACAATCATACCAATCAATCTACTATGATGAAATTACTGGAATTTTGATAGATTTGATTTTGATTTTTGATGTTTGACATTTCAATGATGATTTTACAAAATATTTTTGACAGTTACGAGTTTTTAGGATTGGGTTTTAATGAATATACGATTATTTGACAGGTCTACCATGAAATGATGATCTATGAAATTTTTGACAGTTCAATCATATTCAGATGATAACGGGTTTTTTGATAAATTGTAATCAAAATGTTCATATAAATATTTTTGACTGGACTAGCATGAAGAGATGATTTTATGAAAAATTATGAACGTTCAATCATGTTTTGACGATATTTTGTACGGGTATTTTGATATATTTGATAAAAATGTTTATACCAACCTATGATTATTTTTGACAGGTAGTAGACTATGTGATGCGATGTTTTAGAGAATATGTTTGACAGTTCAATATGATGAAATTACTGGAATTTTGATAGATTTGATCAAAATGTTTGACATTTCAATGATGATTTTACAAAATATTTTTGACAGTTACGAGTTTTTTAGGATTGGGTTTAAATGAATATACGATTATTTGACAGGTCTACCATGAAATGATGATCTATGAAATTTTTGACAGTTCAATCATGTTCAGATGATAACGGGTTTTTTGATAAATTGTAATCAAAATGTTCATATAAACATTTTTGACTGGACTAGCATGAAGAGATGATTTTATGAAAAATTATGAACGTTCAATCATGTTTTGACGATATTATGGGTATTTTGATATATTTGATAAAAATGTTTATACCAACCTATGATTATTTTTGACAGGTCTACTATGTGATGCGATGTTTTAGAGAATATGTTTGACAGTTCAATATGATGAAATTACTGGAATTTTGATAGATTTGATCAAAATGTTTGACATTTCAATGATAATTTTACAAAATATTTTTGACAGTTACGAGTTTTTTGATGGGATTGGGTTTAAATGAATATACGATTATTTGACAGGTCTACCATGAAATGATGATCTATGAAATTTTTTACAGTTTAATCATGTTCAGATGATAACGGGTTTTTTGATAAATTGTAATCAAAATGTTCATATAAATATTTTTGACTGGACTAGCATGAAGAGATGATTTTATGAAAAATTATGAACGTTCAATCATGTTTTGACGATATTATGGGTATTTTGATATATTTGATAAAAATGTTTATACCAACCTATGATTATTTTTGACAGGTCTACTATGTGATGCGATGTTTTAGAGAATATGTTTGACAGTTCAATATGATGAAATTACTGGAATTTTGATAGATTTGATCAAAATGTTTGACATTTCAATGATGATTTTACAAAATATTTTTGACAGTTACGAGTTTTTTAGGATTGGGTTTAACTCATTTTTGCCCAACTTTTTTTTTTCTTTAATTTTTTGAAACCGTCTTAAAGAATTATAGATTATTGATAGTTTATTAGGTTTCTAGCGAAAAAAATGCAAAAAAAAAATTTTTTACCCAAAAATTGGAGTGTTCCCAAATGGGAACTCTGGGAAAATAAGTAACAAAATAAGTGCAGAATACGAAGCATACAAATAATAAAATGTAACATTCATAACATGTGAAAAAATGTATTTGATGAACATGATATAATATTAATAAGTTTTTTATTGAAATTATCAACAAAAAAAATAAACATAGACAATAATCAAAAAATAATTATGAAAATAAAAAAGCGTCATTTACTTAGCATGAATTGCTCTAGAACAATTCAGGTGGATGTGCACTTGACATTTTTGACAAATCTTTCTTGATTTTGCTTTGGGACAGTAACAATCCAATGTTTTATTCCATCAAACCGGTCGTTAGAATGAACTTTGGAAGACATAGGTTTAGTACTCTTAGTCCGACCAAAGGCTGTAATTAGTGTTCCATATATTTTTTAAATATACCATCGCAATATTTCGTTGAAAAGCAAGGTAGTCAAGCACAGGAGGCTTTTCAATTTTTTGTGCAATTGCCAGATGTTGTGGACAACAGTATCAATATAATAGGCGAACAAACACCACCACCATTTTTTTGATCTGATGCCGACTCTGTAATTTCTGCCCTGCCCATCTTGAACAATTGTATAATCTGCTTCTGTTTGCATCTGACGACCACTCTGGACAGACATCGTTTTCACATCTGGACAGACATCATTTTCATCGCCACTATCTTCTTCAGATTCATTTCCTTCTATTGGTGGTTGTAAATATATGTACTCGTATGTTTGCTGCATTTAAATCCTTTTCATTTTCCAATATATCTATAATATTTGCAGTTGTTAAGCTGTATTAAAAATAAATAAAAATGTTACGAAATGTTGTCATACAAAACCATTACTACTATATTATCCCATAGTTCCCATTTGGGAACATTAAAAATAAAACTATAATAATTGGAAAAATATATAACAATAATATTTTTTTGTGTTGTAGATAACAATTACACTTTATTTTTAGTAAGTATTCGTATTTTTTGAAAACAAAAATTATTTTTTAAAAAAAATATTCATACATGTTTTTTGCCATGTCGTCAACACTAAAAAACGCAAAATTCAAATTGACACAACAGGACACTAACGCAGTCTATCATAAACTGAACTGCTCTAAAAAAATGTCCACTATAACTACTATTTTATAACAATTAAATACCGTCGTTAAATCTATCCTGTTTTGAAATATATTTGTTTTAACTTTTGTTCCCATTTGGGAACTCTGGTCAATAATGAGTTAAATGAATATACGATTATTTGACAGGTCTACCATGAAATGATGATCTATGAAATTTTTGACAGTTCAATCATGTTCAGATGATAACGGGTTTTTTGATAAATTGTAATCAAAATGTTCATATAAACATTTTTGACTGGACTAGCATGAAGAGATGATTTTATGAAAAATTATGAACGTTCAATCATGTTTTGACGATATTATGGGTATTTTGATATATTTGATAAAAATGTTTATACCAACCTATGATTATTTTTGACAGGTCTACTATGTGATGCGATGTTTTAGAGAATATGTTTGACAGTTCAATATGATGAAATTACTGGAATTTTGATAGATTTGATCAAAATGTTTGACATTTCAATGATAATTTTACAAAATATTTTTGACAGTTACGAGTTTTTTGATGGGATTGGGTTTAAATGAATATACGATTATTTGACAGGTCTACCATGAAATGATGATCTATGAAATTTTTTACAGTTTAATCATGTTCAGATGATAACGGGTTTTTTGATAAATTGTAATCAAAATGTTCATATAAATATTTTTGACTGGACTAGCATGAAGAGATGATTTTATGAAAAATTATGAACGTTCAATCATGTTTTGACGATATTATGGGTATTTTGATATATTTGATAAAAATGTTTATACCAACCTATGATTATTTTTGACAGGTCTACTATGTGATGCGATGTTTTAGAGAATATGTTTGACAGTTCAATATGATGAAATTACTGGAATTATGATAGATTTGATCAAAATGTTTGACATTTCAATGATAATTTTACAAAATATTTTTAACAGTTACGAGTTTTTTGATGGTTTAAATGAATATACGATTATTTGACAGGTCTACCATGAAATGATGATCTATGAAATTTTTGACAGTTCAATCATGTTCAGATGATAACGGGTTTTTTGATAATCATCATCATCATCATCGCCCTCAACGCTCCTCTCGGGAGCACAGGGCAGATACCAGCCTCCTCCATTCAGAGCGTCTCTGTGCCAATTGCGTCACCTCTTCCCACGACATTCCTTGCGGTCTGATATCGTTGTCATAGGAACGGTGTATTGTGAAAAAGGGACGCCCGGGCCTACGGAACCCCTGCGGACGGAAGAACAGTGCTCTTTTTGGCCAACTATCATTGGGCATTCTCAAAACATGTCCCAGCCAGGACCATCGTCTCTCTTGTATTACGGAGATTACAGGTCTCTGCTGGGTGCGCCGGCGCACAGCATCATTTGTAACATGTTCATACCATCTGACATCCAAAATCCTTCTAAGGCACTTGTTTTCAAAGCTTAGTATCTTCCGCTTTTGAGCCTTGGTTAAGTGCCAAGACTCGCAGCCATATAGAAGGATTGGGATGATGCACGCATTGAACAAGCGACATTTTGTCCTGATGCTGAGTCCAGACGCCTTCCAAACTTTGTTCATGTTGTTGAAAGCCCCGCTAGCTGCTCCTATGCGGATTGGTAATTCCGACCGGAGATCACCCTCTGGCGTTATGGTTGCTCCCAGGTACCTGAATTTACTAATCTGAGATATTTGGGAATTGCCAACCATTAGTGGGGTGTGAGTACTCGTGTATGTACTATTACATATGTACTCCGTTTTACCAGCGTTGATACGAAGGCCAAGGCGCAAAGAATTTTCATAAAGAGCATTAGCGTTGCACTGTAATCCGTCCACAGATGTATCAAAAAGGGCTAGATCATCCGCATATTCAAGATCGTGCAGCACTCCCACAGACGTCTCACTGTTTTCACGCTGTGATAAAGGCACACCGCCAGGGCCCAGAATAGATATTCTGAGCAGGTAGTCCATAATTATGGCAAAGATAAAAGGTGCCAATACACAGCCCTGCCGGACTCCAGTGGTGATCCTGAAGGTGTAAGTTGGACCACTTGATGTTCTGACAGAACATTCAGAGTCCATATGCAGGGCTTTGATCATGGTTACCACCTTGGGCGGGATGCCATACGCGGCCAGTATTTTCCATATGGTTGGTCTGTGGGGGCTGTCAAAAGCTTTTTCGTAGTCAATGAAGCAACATGCAAGCGGTGAGTTGAACTCTTGCGACTGTTGGAGTACACATCTGGCACAAAAAATTGCGTCCGAACAGGACTTGCCAGGTACAAACCCGCATTGTTGCTTTCTCAGAGATGCCAACACTGGTTTTTGAATGCGACTCAATATGATTTGTGAGAGAATTTTACCGGGCACACTAAGTAGTGTGATGCCACGGTAGTTTCCGCATTCCAGTGGGTTTCCCTTCTTGAAAAGTGTCACGATGGATCCATTTCTCCAATCTTTCGGGCAGAGCTCCTCATTCCACACCTTGTTTAAGAGATGGTACAGTGGGTGGATAAGCGCATTCATGCCATACTTAAGGAGCTCTGCGTGGATTCCATCCTCACCTGGGGCCTTGTTGTTTTTTAGCCTTTTTATAGCTGCCTCAATCTCCTCATGTGTTGGGGGGGTTTCGGCTATCCCAGATACCTGTGGGATATCTAGGTCGCTATCCTCATTGCCAACATCAAAAAGTGAGGAGGGGTCCGGTCGGTTTAGAATGAACTCAAAGTGTTCTCTCCATCTTCCTCTTACTAAGTCAGGGGCAGAGATCAGGTTTCCACTGCTATCATTAATTGAGTCAGCAGTCTTATTCTGACCTCTTCCTCCCAACATGCGGGTAAATTCAAAGAGAGTCTTTGAGTCATTCCTGGCCGCGGCAGTTTGTGCAAGCTGTATTTTGGCTTCGACATCACGTCGTCTGTCTTTGCGCACAGAGTGCTTTACCAGGCGGTCTAGCTCTCTGTACGAATTTCTTAGGGCCTCCAGTTTCGTAGGGGACTTTTCAGCATCTCTGAGTATCTTGACTTTTTGGCGATCTTGAATATATCCCCAGGACTCCATAGACATCCATGGTGGTTTGTTCCTCTCTTTGAACCCAATGGACGCAACCGCTGCAGCCTTCACTACTCTCTGGAACTCCTCCCAGGCCGACTCTACTGAGTCAGTATCGGAAAGATACCGAGAGAGTTCAAATCCTTGGTGCAGCTCAGCCTCATACTTCATGCGAGACCGAATATTCCCCAACCCACAGACGTATTTTTGATAAATTGTAATCAAAATGTTCATATAAAATTTTTTGACTGGACTAGCATGAAGAGATGATTTTATGAAAAATTATGAACGTTCAATCATGTTTTGACGATATTATGGGTATTTTGATATATTTGATAAAAATGTTTATACCAACCTATGATTATTTTTGACAGGTCTACTATGTGATGCGATGTTTTAGAGAATATGTTTGACAGTTCAATATGATTAAATTACAGGAATATTGATAGATTTGATTAAAATGTTTATATTAATATTTTTGACAGATCATCATGATACGATCCTTTTTGAAAATATTTGTCAGTTCAATGATGCTATTTTTAATCACGGGTATTTTGACAGATTTGATCAAAATGATGCATTGAATATTTTTAACAGATCTACGATTGTTTTAGACATGTCTACCATGAAATGATGATTCTATGAAAATTTTAGATAGTTTACTCATATTCTGAAAATATTTAAAAAAATTTCATAGGATTTCATAAAAATGTTTTGATGATTTTTTTGACAGTTTGCGATGATTTTGAGAATCTTTTGACAGTTCAATCTTTCCCTGACAATATTGGGTTAAAATGTTCATACGATTATTTTTGTCAGGTCTTCCATAAAGTGATGATTCCATGAAATTTTTTGACAGTTCAATCACGTTTTGACGAAAATACGGGGTTTTTGATAGGATTTGAAAAAATGTTAGTATGAATATTTTTGACAGGTCTACTATGATGCGATTCTTTGAAAATATATTTGACAGTTCAACCATAATATGATGAAATAACAGGAATTTCGATGGATTTGATCAAAATGTTTATATGAGTATTTTTAAGGAAATTAACAAAACAGAGTTCGTCGGTAGCCTGGAGGTAGAGTCTCGGCCTCGTGAACCTGGGGTTCGTGGTTCGATACCAGGTGCTGGCAAACTCCCCTTTCACGACACAAGCTTTTAGTAGCTTACTGTGAAAGGTGTATAAGGTTGTATTTGGGTTTATTTCAAAAACCCAGATATATCTTTTTTAAAAAAAAAAAAAAAAAAGTGTTTTATTCTACTAATGATTTAATTTGTGAGAGAGACGTCTTTCGTCTTATGAGGACATTGTCAATCTTGACAATGTCCTCATAATACGAAAGACTATTAAATATGTATGTACATATATGTACAATTTTTTACAATTTTTTTTTTTACTATATATATGTACAATTTTTTTTTGACGTACTTATAGTAGTGTTTATGTAAATAAATTTATTTGAATTGAATTTACTTGTACATGCCTATTTTCAATTAATTAAATGTCTGTTATTCCATTTTTTTGTTTACTCAGTCTTGTATACTTTGTATTTTCACTTGATTGTTTTGTTTTATTATTGTATTATTTTTGTGAAGTCTGGATGAAATCTGATGCAGCTGTTTGTTATATAAATAAATAGATAGTCTTAAAAATGCAAGTATTTTATTATTGTACACATCATGATAAATTTCAGTAAGTAGATATGTATGAACAAATGTGATCCTCACTGTAACATTAAATGCAAAATTACATTGCATAATTATGATACGACAAATTTCATTCTTTATTAAAAAACAAGTATAAAACTCGCGGTCGTCATACAGTAGGGCACATGTAATTTTGGAATTTCCAAATTGAAAAGATTATTTAATTTCATTTCTTATAATTCTATTTCAGTAAACATTGCTGACCTTGATCTTAACAAACTTGAATCTTGTACTGATTTGATATTTTTAAGACAAATAAAACGGCGGTGAATCACTGGTCTTCAGGAATAAAACACCGAGTCTGAAAATATAAAAAAAAAATTGTATCGGACAAGTAAATTTTCTTAATATTACTGCATTGTATAGTTGCGTGTGATAAGTAAATGTGATTGCGTTTGAAGGGATTGTTGTATTACATTGAACTATTTGTGATTTTTTGTATATGTTTAATGGCCTTGTGCCGTATATGTAAAAAAATAATTTTATTTAAAAAATAAATATAATAATTCAATTTAATTAACGTACCTACATGATGCAAAATTCATATTTTCCTAATTTCTTATGTAATTTTCGGTCAAATCAAAAAAGCTTAATTGTCAAATAAACAACAAAAATATTCATTTACCAAACTCAAAAAAACATAAATCATTAAAAATATTTAATTTTAATCAATGTTGTCAATCAACAGTACTTGAGGGTAATTCATGTTAAACTATTAAAAAAACTTATTTTTAGTGCTTCCACAGTGACTTTATCAATTGTGATCAGGCTTTCAAGAGCCTTCCGCTCTCATCATACATAGGTAAATCTTTACATTAATCTGATGATGGGAGCGAAAGTTCTTGAAAAATAGTTCGCTATCAATATTCGTGGGTGTGTTCGCTATCATTGTGATCGTAATAAACAAGTGTTATATTTTTAATAACTTACTTCTTCCATTATTTTTTTTAATAACTTACTTCTATCTCATCATGAGAAGCTGTTAGAAAATGTAAATACTATGGGAATAGATGTGAGAAGAGAAGACACTTCTTCTCTTTAGTTTTTATTTTTTTTTGTTTTTAATTCTTCAAAATTATTTCTATAATTATTTAAAAAAATGCAGAATAACATTTCAATTTCATGTAAGTCATCTAAATTGGAAGTAAAGCAAAGCTTTTTTAAAATGCGAAGAAACAATTTGATTTACTTAATTTTTGATGTTTGTAATCCTCCCATGTTGAGTCTAGTAGCACTAAAACATCGACCTAATTCTGCTTCAAAAACATTATTACAATGAACAGCTGTGAACTTGTCATTGACTATAGAACTTGCATAATAGAAGTAAGATCTGTGATGAGGACAAAGTAAGTCAAAGCCGCAACCAGGTTGGATAGTTCCGCCATTAGGATAGAAATCATTGTGCCCAACAGGGTCTCTCAAACCCGTCATTCCAGCGTTACTGTGAATTATTTCAACGTAATCAGCATCTGTATTTTGAATTCTCGCAGTGGTAGGGCCCCAAAGTGGACCAGCTGGGTCGAAACCTAAAAAAACTAATAGTAAAAATGCAAGTCATAAATGTGTCTGAAATGATCAGTGCAATGAAATATAAATTTCGAAAATCTATGAATATGGAAAAAACCTAAAATATAAAAGAATATTGAGAGAATTAGATATTTTGCGTTGAGTCAAGGCAAATTACAAAAGAATTTTGGGAGGAAAACATGGAAACATTTTTTTTATTAAGCATACCTGTGATTATGGGAAGTTTTCCACTTTTTAAATTTCTTGCTGCAATTCCAGAGATATGAGCACCCAAACTGTGTCCCAAGAAATGGAATTTATTTATGTTTGATCCTTGTTCCACGATCCAATCTACAAACTGTGCAACACGTTTTCCAACAATAGGAACATTGATTATAGCAATTGAGTAAAATGTGTTTGCACCTTTAGCCCAATCTACACAAATAACATTAACATCCACCATCTTGAGAAAAGCTGAAAATTTGAAAATAAAAACAAAATACACACTTTGCCCCCTCTAGGCTTGTAGAGTTAAAGGCTTATGGGTCTAGGTGCCTTATGTTTAAGCGTCTAATATAATGTTTTTTTTTCAGTAGCAACCTGCTGGATTAGTCAGCTACGAGTCTGGTTTCTGCTAATAATATTACTTTACTGACATCTCATCTGCAAAACCAACATATTGTGCCAACTCTATTTTTAGTAAAAAAACAGGTAATTGCACAATCTGTTAGTTGTACAGATGAGTCGTCTGTTGATATCTTCACTCACGTAGATTTGTATTTTTATTTATACTTTTTCTTGTCCATTGTCGTTTCTTTTAGTTGTACGTCCATGCTCCAGTAAATGTTCTCCACCACTTGATTCCACCTAGTAATATCTTGGTCATCCACTGCAATTTCGGCTACTAGTCATTCCCTCATCGATGAAAATGTACAGACTGATGTTGTGACAAATTAGGTTTGATAATATTTTTAAAACACTGATATACTCGTATTTTACAATAGTTTTAATCGCAATTCAATTCAGTATACGAACCATCTCTGTTTTCTATATTGAGTTGACTATAGCAATCTGAATGCCATCCATGTATGATGACCTTAACAGGTAAAGATTTGTCGAAGTATGAATCTGCTAAGGTTGTTGTATTTCCCAATTCAACAAAGTGTGGTATAAGTGAATTCTTTCTGTAAAAAATGGTATTTTGAATTAAATCACGTAAAAAAGGTACAATTTTATCATATACCTAATAATATAAAATATAAAAAAAACACTGTTTTATGTTTCACATTAATGTATACCAAAGTATACTACAATTACGCCTAGCGTATATTGGCATCATCAGGGCGGAGTATAAACTAAATTTACAAGAGAAAACAACGTCTATATATACATAAGATATTAAGGGATGTTAGGTGGGGGTGTTTTTGAACAAAGCAATGGCGAAGTCAAAGGAGTTTGGACATTAATAATGTCCACTTTGTTAGATAGACATTAGACATTAATCTCCTGACATGACATTACCACCTAATTCCATTCTAGTTTCCTTTGATGTAAAAAATTTGTTTACCAACATACCAGTAAATGGTGTTATTAATATACTCAAAAATAAATTAACTCTATCTAACCTACCACATGATATCATTAAAAAAACTGTTGATTTGACACAAATTTGTATGAACCAAAATTATTTCCAGGTTAATAATGAATTTTATAAAATTAATAATTCTTTGCCCATGGGCAATCAGCTATCTCCACTTTTGAGTGAATTATATATGGATGAGTTTGAAAATAATCTTTTTAATTCTAATAACCATTTACTAAATTATGTTTTTAAATATGTGAGATAATATGTTGATGATATTCTATGTGTGTGGACTGGTAGTAAAAGACAATTAGATATGTTTTTAAATTTGCTAAATAGTTTTGATGACAACATTCAGTTTACAATAGAATTGGAAAAAAATAACACATTAAATTTCTTAGACTTAAGTTTATCCATTGTAAATTCTAGATTTAAGTTTAGCATTTATAGAAAACCTTCATATACAGACACGCTCATCCATGCCTCTTCTTGTCACCCAATATCACAAAAAATGGCTGCTTTCCATTCAATGGTTCCTAGGTTATTGAATATACCCTTAGATAAGGATGAATTCATTAAAGAATTAAATATTATCAAACAGCTTGCTATAGTTAACGGTTATGATGAAAAAGTAGTTATGAATATTTTAAATAAGAAAAAAAAAGAGATTAATGTTCAATAAATATATAATATATCCAATTTCCACTAACACATGCGATAAACCGTGGAGAAAATTAGTGTATATCGGTAGTATTTCTACAAGTATTGCAAATGTCTTAAAACGTGATTATCGTTGTGCTTTTTACACTACCAACAATATTAATAAATTAATTTTTAACAATAAAGATAAGAGGAATAAGTTGGATGAGAGTGGAATATATTGCATCTGGTGTAATGACTGTAAAGCCAGATATATAGGACAAACGGGAAGAGCAATCAATGCGAGGTTAAAGGAACATCATAGAGCGTTCAGTCGTTAATGTCCAAACTCCTTTGACTTCGCCATTGCTTTGTTCAAAAACACCCCCACCTAACATCCCTTAATATCTTATGTATATATAGACGTTGTTTTCTCTTGTAAATTTTGTTTATACTCCGCCCTGATGATGCCAATATATTGGTGAAAGCGCTAGGCGTAATTGTAGTATATTGGGTTAGTTGGAAGATATCGCTTGCACGCGATAAACTCGCCCATTGTGCATGATGATTATTTGTATTTATAATCTATTTATATGTAAGTTTTTAAGGCACAATAAAGTTTATTATTATTATTATTATTAGTATACTTTGGTATACATTAATGTGAAACATAAAACAGTGTTTTTTTATATTTTATATTATTAAAATGTTGTTTCACAATTTCAACACTGAAACATTAAATACAATTTTATCAATTGACATACCTTTTTGCTGCAAATATTAGTCAATAAAAATGATATTATCAAAATGAAATTCGGTAGTAAGTATTTGGTTTTTGCAAAAAATCCTTGACCATTATTTTTTCACCTATACAAGTATTCGTCAACAGAATTTTGTCTTTGAAAATAAAGGACGTTGCATTTTCAAAATAACGCACGTACAGATATATTTTGACATTTCTTGAATCAACTGATTATTATGACATATAAACCATTTTTTAAAGTAATTCTTAGTATCAAATTTAATATTTTAAGATATTAATCACACAGCCCCATTCCTGACTCACCCAGAAATAAATTTAAGTGTGATTGGCAGTGTTGTCTTTGTGTATTTTATTCTTTCTTGTTTATATTTTTGAATTTTTGTTTTTATTTTCATTGACTCATAAATATTACTTGATTTTTAGTGTACCTTTTTTAATGGTACATTTTTAATGTTTGTTAAATAATAAAAAAAAAAACATAAATACAATCACATTTTTAATGTAAACATGTTTGTTGTAACTTTATTTGAATGACTGGGTTACTACTCTCTGACCCCTGTAGTCTGTTGGCTTCCCTCTTGGTGTCTGTGGGGACTGGTTGACAACTTTGGGTCTGGGTCTCGGTGGATTCTTGGGGGGATTCCTGCGTGGGGGAGGGGGGGTTTGGGAGGTGCTGCTCAGGAAATAACACATTAATACCTGTAAAGGGCCACAGCATTGCTCATCTCCTTTGTTATTGTGTTTATTTTTTAGTTGTATATGTAGGGCCTATTGGCGTATGTTTGTGATAAATAAATAAATAGAAACAATAATTTCAAACCCTTAATAAACAGTTTTTAAGAGATTCAATCTTCAACCCAGAGGGTCGAGGGTCGAATCATCAAAATAAATGCTGAACCGTTGATATTAATTACCAAAATCCTGCTGTTAAGCTATTCAACTTTCACGGTGTTAAAGGTGCATATTTTGGAATTATCAATGCCCAGATTTGTCTAAAAATGCACATATTAATAATGCATACCTTGTGTAAAGTTTAAAATACACATCATTTTCAGCTATAAATGTATTATCTTCCACTATATTACTTCTTTTGGCTACAGAAAATACTTGCGTTTTATTAGAAGTAGCTGAAAATAATACATTTAAAATATTATGTGAATGAATGACTCGTTTATTATATCGCTCAATAATCTTAATAATCAATATTCTATCGCTAATAAGTATATAAAATCACTCGAAGTCGGGTGCTTTGCCTTAAAGCAAGAAAGAAGTATATAAAAGTGCAGCAAAAGAAACCTAATAAATATAAATAAAAGCAATACGTAATACAAAGATGAAAATATAAAATAAAAAATAATAAAATATAAATACAGGTAAAATCAAAATACAAAGATAAAGGCCTTAAAACTATAATTTGACAGCCATATAGATGAATTAACAAAGATATAAAAATTATAAGATCTTGAAAACATAGCATAGAAATATAAAGTTAAATAATTTAAGATTAAATGTAAAATATTTAATTAGTATAAAGGATATAAATAGGAAATCGAAAGAGAGTCAAAAAGAAAACTTCATAATTTAATCAATAAAAAGAACAAAACTAAAACAAAACAAAAATAAGACAAATTTATTTTTTGTTATATTCGTTTACATGAATTTGAATACTGTAATTTGAATCTTGGACTGAAATAGAAAACTTCATAGTTTTTGACCAAATATTGACAAATACTTGATTAACTAGGGATCTTTTATTTTTTTAAAACATATTACAAATTTCATAAACCTAATCAATGCTGATAGATGCATATCGTATCATATCATATCATATCATATCATATCAATGCATATCAATAAGTTTACCGCCAGAAAGAAATAACTTTTCAGAAAGAAAGTAGATAAGTAAGGATGTTTTCAAAATGTATTTATTAAATGAATTTACTGAATTCACTGAAAGCAATATGAAATTTAATGTAACAATAAAACTATGATAATATATTAAAAATATGCCCTTACCTTTTACACATAAAACATCGTTGATAACCAAAAATACCGACGTAATAAAACTGAAGTGCATTTTCTTGTTCAATTGCATAACTGTGACATATAACTCTATTAAACACACTGGAAATAAACAATTTAACATACATATTTGTGATTGAAAAGTATGATATGTACCTATATTTTTATATCATTAAAATTGTTATTTTTTTTACAAAATAAGTAGTAGTAAAAATTTTCTTCAGGCTTAGGCATACGTTTAATATTTAATATGACGAGTTCGTCGGTAGCCTGGAGGTAGAGTCTCGGCCTTCAGAACAAGGGATCCGTGGTTCGATCCCAGGTGCCGGGAAAATCCCCTTTCACGGCACAAGCTTTTAGCTTAGTGTGAAAGGTGTATAAGGTTGTATTTGGGTTTATAACAAACCCAGATATATCTTTTTTTTTAAAAAAAAATATTATGCGAGTTTTACTTGAAGACATAGATAATAATAATATAATTAAATACTTAATGAAACCATAGCTTTTCCACCACTCAAAGTAATGAAATAAAAATAGTCAAAATTGTAAAATTGCTATGATTTGTTTCTCAAACATTGTACAAAAAAATAACACTTGTGTTATTTGACGTTTTAAAAAAGAACCACAACTAAAAAAAAAGTGGGACTCAATCCGCAACAGATGTATTGATACACATGTAACATGTCAATATCTGCATTAATCGTCCTTGTATGTCAATATCTGCATTTATCGTCCTTTTATGTCAATATTTGCATTAATCGTCCCTGTATGATGGTTTAGTACCATATTAATTGTCAATTTAGTTAAGAATTTTGGGATCGTGTGGAAAACGTATTTTTTATTAAACACTTACTAGGTACATACTACAAATATAAAAATAAAACACAGGTAGTATTAATTGATAATTTTGTTTTGATTGAAAAATTAAACACGAATGGAATTATTTACCGTACCTAATCGATCGTTATTACTTATGTATTATTTATTACAAACGTGATTATTATATGAAAATGCATCATAATACTTAGCACGTTTTAAATATTCGAAAATAATTTGCATTATGAAAACTAAGAACGATTAAGAGGGCTTATTTCTTTTATACATATTTTTTTTTCTTTTTCATTCCTTGCAGTGGAAAACAATTTTTTCCATACTGAGGGGTCCTGCGCCAATCGAGCCATCTCATTCTACGACATTCCGAATATTTTGTTGAAAATTGGAAGATTGTAGAGTTGCATTTCAGATAAATTTGAAATTATATTTATTTAAATGATCTAGAGTTTGTGTGTTCACATTGTGAAAAGACATTTTAAACATATTTGTTATCAATAAAACACTGTTTTACTTTTCACTATTAATTTATTATTACTCAAGCGCTTTCGTCAAGTTAGCTTGACATTTTCAAGAGAACTAATTACAAGAAAATTTTTTCTTAAAGTCACATGCAACAACAATATTTTTTATATGTAGGTACCTAAAAACAGAAAAGAAGGGGTAAGGAAGTAGGAGTAGTTAAGACAATGGTGGATGAACAATTGGTTTCAACAATGGTGATGAATGGGGTATTTGAATATTTACTATATTTTTAATATTTCTATGTATTTCCAATGTTTCCAAAGCAATTAATTTTCTATACCGGTTTTCTGAATGTAGGACCCTTACACTATTCACATCAAAATTGTGATTATGACTAATGCAATGATCCGCCATCTCCGAACAATTAGATAAACCCCTAAGTGCTCTGGAATGTTCTTTGATACGAGTGTCTATCGATCGACTGGTCTGTCCGACATATTTGGCATCACAATCATTGCAATCAATACAATAGACACCGCTGCTATTAATTATATTGTTACGGTCCTTATTATTAAAAAGAAGTTTGCTTAAATTGTTGTTGGTATAAAATGCTGGATTAAAATATGGTTTTGTAATATTATTTACTTTTTCAGTCAAACTATTGACGTACAAAATCTTTCTCCAATTCTTATCACTATCTTTTACAATGGGTGCATATAAATATCTATGAATCATTATTTTATTCTGTTTCTTTAATAACATCGTCTCAATCATTTCCACATTGTATCCGTTATTTTTGGCTATACATTTGATTATTTTTAGTTCTGAAGAAAATTCATCTTGTTCTAAAGGGATATTTAAGAGTCTATGTAACATTGAGTGAAAAGCAGACATCTTATGACTAATATGGTGATTTGATGATGCATGAATGATATTATTATCCGTATAAGTGGGTTTTCTATATATGCCAAACTTAAATTTATTATCACATATCATTATCTTTAAGTCTAAAAAATTAAGAATATTATTTGATCCAATTTATAAAGTGAATTGCAGGTGAGGATTTATTGAGTTCATAAAATTAACAAACATATCAAGCTGTCTATGGGTACCTGTCCAAACACACAAAATATCATCCACATATCTGAAATAATTAAAAACACATTTTAGCAAGTAATTATTTGACGAGAATAATATCCTTTCAAATTCATCCATATAGATCTCCGATAAGATAGGACTCAATTGGTTACCCATTGGTAAGGCATCTAAGATTTTATAAAATTTATCGTTGAACTTGAAATAATTCTGCTCCATGCAAATTTGTAAAAGATTTAATAGACGTTGCTTTTTAACATTATCAATGTTCAATTCATCCAATTTATTCTTCACCAGTACAATAACTTCAGACACAGGCACATTAGTAAACAAATTCTTAACATCAAAAGAAACAAGTAAACAATTCTTTGGAGGAACAACACTAGTAAGTTTTTTAGCTAGGTCAATGGAATTCTTTATACCGAATTTCGAAGTGAAATTTGTCAATGTAATAATCTCATTGTTAAGAAATTTAGCTATATTAACTGCAGGTGCGTTTACGTATGAGACCACTGGTCTCGCTGGGTAGTCTTCCTTATGGAGTTTTATTAATCCATACAATCTCGGTGCTGCAGGATTAGTAACTGTAAGTCTTCTTTTTTCGCCTGTTGTAAATTGATTTGTGTTGAGGTATTGCAATATCTTCTTTTGATATTTCGTAGTTGGATCTTTGGGTAATTCCAAAGTTTTATCTTTTATTATAACATTGTTTAACTTTTCAAAATAATCTTCTTTTTTTAAAGTAACTAATGATTCGCCTTTGTCTGCCTTAGTCAAAATAATATTGTTGTCACTGATTTTTTTATTTATTAATGAAACTGTCTTTGAATCATTTGTTTTATGATGACTCATTCCAATTTGCTTATTCAACACATTAGAACACTTATGTTTGAGAAGATAGTTATTGTTTTTACATTCAGAACTATCAATGCGATTTCTAAATCTGCTTTGAGAGAATCCACACTTTTTTTATCGTTTTGTTTTAAAATATTAAATTTAGGTCCTTTTTCAAGCAATTCAATTTCACGCTTATCAAAATGAACTTTTGTCAAATTGACAAACTTCTTGTAGAACACAACATCATTAACAACATTATTAGAAACGTTTTTATTTGATTTGAGTGTAGAAGGCTTCTGTTTTAGTATAAGGTTATTAATTTTATTATTTAAAA